>CAMZMU010000046.1:19753667-20182667 GCA_947311845.1 Poa pratensis | reverse complement strand
TTTTATACCTTGTGGAAGCTCCACAAACATTGGTGCCTCAAAATAAAATGTTTTGGACAACATTTGTTCATAGGGTTCGTTTATGGCATTTTGCTAAATTTCCAAATGTTGTTCCTTTATTATTTTGGAGCAAGTGCAAAATATTATTTTGGAGCTCTTGGAACTTCCTTGACAAATATAAGAGGACAAGGTATTTGTGTTTTGCAAGTTTGAGTGCTTTCACGGTTTGAAATTTGTTGAAGCAAAATTGGCATTTTTTTGAAGTGGTGCCAAACCACCACAATTCCCTAGCACATCACATTCTAGCACAATTCCCTAGCACAATTCCCTAGCAACAACATGATGCATGGATGCCATGATGCAAGAACACAAAAGTGGAAAAATTACACAGGTTTTTAGGTTCTCAAACTTCGGGCTGTTACAATTCTACCCCCCTTACAGGAATCTCGTCCCGAGATTCTAAGGTTGCGGAAAGAAGTCGGGATACTCCTCACGAAGACTAGACTCTCTTTCCCAAGTTGCTTCTTCCTCGGAATGGTGAGACCATTGAACTTTGAGGAACTTGGTAGTCTTGTTACGGGTCTTCCTTTCGGCTTCATCCAGGACACGGATAGGATGCTCGCGATAAGTGAGATCTTCCTGGAGATCCAGCTCTTCATGATTGACTCCATGGATAGGATCTTTAAAACACCGGCGAAGTTGGGAGACATGAAACACATCATGTACATTTGGGAATTTGACCGGTAACTCCAATTGATAAGAAAGATCTCCTCGCTTGGCCAGAACGGTGAAAGGGCCAACATAGCGAGGTGCCAATTTCCCTTTGATCCGAAGCGGCGAACGCCACGAAGGGGAGAGACGCGGAGATAAGCTTTATCACCAATTTCATAGTGAATTTCCTGATGTGCTTATCATAGTAGCTCTTCTGCCTAGACTGAGCAATCTTCAGATTTCTCTTATGATTCTAACCTTCTCCTCAGCTTCATTGATCACATCCGGACCAAAGAGTGCTCTCTCTCGGTCTCGGACCAATTTAGGGAGTGCGGCATTTTCTTCCATATAGAGCCTCGAAGGGAGCCATGCCCAGACTAGCTTGATAGCTATTGTTGTAGGAGAACTCCGCGAAAGGGAGATACTTTTCCCAACCCTTGCCAAAAGAGATTACACATGCCCGAAGCATGTCTTCCAACACTTGGTTCACTCTTTCGGTCTGACCATCAGTTTGGGGATGGTAGGCGGTACTGAAGTTGAGACGGGACCCCATAGCAGTTTGGAAACTCTGCCAGAATTTGGATACAAAGATACTTCCACGGTCCGATATGATCCTCAGAGGGACCCCATGCAATGGAACAATACGAGCCAAATATAAGTCAGCAAGTTGACTTGCCGTATATCATCACGGACTGGTAGGAAGTGAGCAACCTTGGACGACGTCAATGATTACCCAGATTGCATTGTTGCCCTTTTGAGATCGGGAAACCCGGTGATGAAGTCCATACCAATTTCATCCCATTTCCACTCGGGGACTGCAATAGGGCGGAGAGTGCCGGCAGGCCTTTGATGTTCAGCCTTTACCCGTCGACATGTGTCGCATTCAGCAACATACTTGGCAATTTCTCGTTTCATCCGAGTCCACCAGAATTGTGGTCGAAGGTCTTGGTACATTTTGGTACTACCGGGATGAATAGAGAGAGGAGATTCATGAGCTTCTTGGAGGATCAGCCCTCTCAATTTTGTTTCTTTGGCACTACCAAGCGGTCACCAAAATAAACAACTCCGGATTCATTGACAGAAAAACATTTGGCCTTCCCGCTAGCAATGTTCTCCTTGATTTTTAGAATACCCTTGTCACGGGTTTGAGCATCCTTAATCTGGTCTACAAGAGTAGATTTGATCTCCAGATTTGCAAGTAGCCGGAGGGAACAATTTCTAAGTTCAAACGAGAGAACTCTTCATGAAGGGCAGGTTGGGCCTTTTCAATCATCAGATTGTTACAATAGGACTTCCGACTTAGCGCGTCAGCCACGACGTTTGCTTTGCCGGGTTGATAGTTCAGACTCACATCATAGTCCTTGATTAACTCCAACCAACGCCTTTGCCTGAGATTTAAATCCGGCTGGGTGAAGAGGTACTTCAGACTCTTGTGATCCGAGAAGATCTCGCAACGGTTACCAAAAGTATGGTCTCCATTGCTTCAAAGCATAACCACAGCGGCAAGTTCTAGATCATGAGTTGGGTAGTTGTGCTCATGCGGCTTAAGTTGGCGAAGATGCAACCACATGGCCATCTTGCATTAGTACACAACCCAACCTTGCAGAGAGGCGTCACAGAAGACGACGAAATCCTTGCTGTGTCCGGCAGGACAAGCACAGGAGCGGACGTGAGTTTGGCTTTCAGTGTTTTGAAGCTCTCTTCAGCTTCGGCCGTCCATACGAACTTTTTATCCTTCTTGAGAAGGTCAGTCAGGGCCTTGGCTATCTTGGAGAAACCTTCGATGAATCGGCGGTAGTAACCGCCAATCGAGAAAGCTACGGATGTCCTTGACTGACATTGGAGTTTTCCAATCCAAAATGGACTGAATCTTGTCAGGAATGACAGCCACACCATTAGCGGATATCACATGACCAAGGAAGACGAGATTATCCAACCAAACTCACACTTGGAGAACTTGGCATAGAGGCGGTGTTCTCGAAGTCGTGTCAGAACCAAACGAAGATGTTCGGCATGCTCTTCATCGGTTTTGGAATAGATGAGGATGTCATCAATGTAAATGACGACAAACTTGTCAAGATAATCCATGAAGATGGAGTTCATGAGCCTCATGAAAGTAGCTGGAGCATTTGTGAGACCAAAGGACATGACGGTATACTCATATGAGCCATAGAGAGTAACAAATGCCGTCTTTGGAATATCCTCCTTTCTGATCTTGATCTGATGGTATCCTGACCTCAGATCCATCTTGGAGAATACCGTTGCACCAGCTAACTGATCCAACAGATCATTGATGCGAGGAATAGGATACTTGTTCTTGATTGTCACCGCATTCAACGGTCGATAGTCAGAGACTAGACGAGGCACGGTAGAATCCCTCTTCTTGACAAAGAGTACCGGACAACCCCAAGGTGAACTGCTAGGCTGGATGAAATCCTTTGCTAACAGCTGATCAATTTGCTCTTTCAACAGAGCCAACTCTTCCACCGGCATACGGTAGGGCTTCTTGGAAATTGGAGCAGGTACCGGGAAGTAGATCTATGACAAACTCCACACTTCGGTCAGGAGGCATGCCAGGCAATTCTTCCGGGAACACATCCGGGAAGTCACACACCACGTGTATGTCCTGGATTCAGAGGGGATTCGCCTTCCATAAAGCAAAGGAGAATCTCAGGTGAGTTGGGTATGAGGAGGACGGAGGTCTTGACAATGCAGACCAATACTTCACACTGTCACCGGAAAGAATTGGTCACGGTGACGGTCTTGGCAGCACAGTCGAGATTAGCCTGGTATTTGGCTAGCCAGTTCATGCCCAGTATGACATCAATGCCACTTGACCTCAGAGCTACCAAAGCGAAAGGAAAAGAGTAGTAACCGATAGTAATCTGAACTTCAGGAGTAACCCCATCGGTTTGCCATTTGGAGCCAGGAGTGGCAATCACCAAGGGACACTCATTTTCTCGAACGGTATTTTGTGGTCTTTTGCAAAAGCTATGGATATGAATGAATGCGATGCTCCAGAATCAAACAAAACTGTAGCACAATTGTTGTTGATTCGTAACTCACCCAGGACGCCGGGGTCCTCTTCAGCTTCTTCAGCAGAGATGTGGTTCAGGCGACCACGCACAATAGGTCCAGCCTTGCCAGCTGGAGTGGCAGGGGCTCGTGCAGGAGTTATCGCGAGAGGTGCCTTCTGGGGGCACTCCCTGGAGTAGTGGCCAGCCTGGCCACAGGTGTAGCAAGTGAGTCCAGGTGGAGCAGGTAGCATAGGACGGTACCCACTCCCGCCTACCCCAAGTGTCGAAGTAGTGGGGCGCGGAGGGGTGGCCTGTATCCTGCGGCTCTTGGCATGAATGGAGCACGGCACAGCGCTGTAGGGAACAAACACCCTGCGCTTCTTGCTCTCAGAACCCGAGGAACTCTGGTGGTCCCCTGTGCGGGCCTCTTGGAAGCCTCAAGTTCCTTTCTTCCTTGCTCGAGAGTAAAGCCTGGTTGAACAGCTCCTGGTAGGTCTGGAACCTGAAGGGCACAACTCATAGCGGAGCTGCGGCGAAAGACCCTTGCGGAACAGCTCTTGCTTGTCAGCATCATTGGTCACGTCCCTTGGGGCGTAACGAGAGAGATGGTTGAACTCACGACCATAAGCGCGGAGGTCCATCCGTCCCTGTTGCAAATCCAGGAACTCCCTCCTCTTCAAGTCCATGATCGGCTGGGGAATGTACTCCGCACGGAAGGCAGTGCGGAAATCGCCCAAGTGAAGACATGGTTGGCTGGAAACAAAGCCACATGGCTCTCCCACCAACAGCCAGCAGCACCAACCAAGAGGTAGGTGGCAAAGTTGACTTGTTCAGCCACTGGGACATGCAGCGCGGAGAACTTGCGCTAGGCACGAAGCCATCATCAGCTTCCAGTGGCTCCTTAGCATCAGCAAAAGTGGGTGGCTGGGAACGCAGGAACTCAGTGAGAGTGTTGCACTCGTTCCTCCGTGCATTCTGCTGCACCAACTGCTCAAGCAAGCGCTCATTGCGCCCACGGTTCTCCTCAATGGCCATCAAGACCTGAGCCATCGAGGGTGGTGGCGGCAGATCATCCTCATCATCATTCGTGGTTACCGCGGCCTCCTCGAGCCATTCTGGAGATTTGACAATGACACAGTTAGTATCTTTCTCCGAATGGTCGAACAATAGCATTACGTCTACACAAGTACACAGACTAGGGACGATAATACATTGTGTAACAATTAACAAGGAATCAACAAGATAGAACTTGGGTCAAAGATCAGCATCATGTGCTACTAGCGAGAGTTAAGAAATCACAACTTAACACACTCTAGTTGGCACAATCGGGACCTTATGTTCAAGTCCTTGGGTTAAAACCCACAAAATTGAGGCTAATCACTTGTTCCTTCGTTGGGTAACAGATTTTAGTTTGCAACGCAGCGGGAGCAACTGGACACATAACGCTAAAGGTCGAACCCACCCACGTGATACTCCTATTTTGAAATAGCAGATGGAAGTAAAACCTTTAACTCAAATCGAGGTAAGATTGCTCCGAGATTAGAGGGTAACCAGATAAGGAGTAAAAAGAATCCTAAGATGGTTTTCACAACTCATTTTTAGGTTAAAATATTTTCACAAACACTAGACTCAACGTCGACCAGTTGAAGGGTTTCCTACAGGCAGTACTGATACCAACTTGTGCGCCCCGACCCGACTGCTATACAGTGATACTGTGTCCCCGGTTATCCGATACCACCAGACACACTATCAAAGCATAATAGAGAGATCAAGACTTGTGGAACAACTGGCACATCACAGACTCTACGACAAATCATTATAGTTCAACTTATAAATAGAGAAAGATAGCAAATGACAACCAGAGGTCACAGACCCAACATTACAACAGCGGAAGCAAATTAAGTTGTTCTAAACAACAAGATCCAGATTATGGCCTAAGAGGCCTACAAATAAACATCCAGCGCCAGCTGTTCCAGGATGTCCCAAGCTGCCACCTGGGAACCCCAGACTACTCGTCGACGTCCACAAAGAACCCACCTTCGAGGTCGGTGAAGTCCTCCTCTGAAACAAAACAAACGACGTTGAGTTCGACGAACTCGCAAGATTATATATAGAGCATTAGCTCGATGAGGCTTTCAAGGTTTTATGGCTGTTTTGCATAAAGCGATTTTATTTATGAAAACATAACTCAATGGCATCGACTATTCAGAGTATTTTAAAAAGGGGTAAGGAGTAACTCTTTTCTCTTGATAACCTATTTCATCATCAACCATCTTCGACCATTGTACCTGTTCATCAAAGGCACCTCCCCGAATCACCCTCGAGGAAGTCAACCTTGCATTCTTGAGTGGCACCTTTAGTACCCAGTTTTTAATCATTCCGTTAAAGTTATTCTATGGTCTTATCGTCCTTTCCCAAGTCGTCCATAACCGTGGACACGGCTTTTCGAAAAGATTTACCCTGCAGGGGTGTACAATGTTTGCCACGAGTACCGTCCGGCCCATTACCTGCGCATTAGCTCTCTTCCTTGGAAAGCCGGCTGGGTGGGAGCGGTGTCGACTTCTCCCTCGTTAAGGACTTTCCAGGATCATCAGTGGCGGCAGGACACGAGATCACACACCCTGCCCCACGGCCACTCATTTTCCTAGCACCACCATCCTCATCCCAGTTCATACCACCATCATCACGGACGCGCAAATGGAAGCCCGAACTAGAGGACCCTGGCTAGCCCGCCCGAGTTATTTAGTCTATGAGGGTTCCTGCACTGCGAATGCATAGGCCTCACGCATGGTTGCACGCTCAGTCTTGGTTCGGGAGGTAAAGAACTCGCACCTAGGCGGCGAGAACGAGACAACGCACCACAACCACAGTGGCCTCTCATCCCCACCTTTTAGCATCTTATTACCTGTCACCAAATTCTCCACCATCATCTGAACACTTCAACAACCTGTTTCCGACATGAAGTATCCATCGAACGGCTAAGCATTTAACTAAGCATGGCTAAGCATCAACATTGCATAGTTAAGTATTTCGGGCCAACAGTACAATCCTATGGATAATAGGAGGGGAAACAGGTAATTGGCATCGGAATCTTAATGCAGCTATATGATACTCTAATCCAAGCAAATTGACATTTGGAACCGGATGCAATATTATAGTGGAGAAAATATTTGCGGAAAATAGGATAAGACATGCTCAGAGGGGGGATTACGCTTGCCTTGCTCAACGTGCTGGTAGTACGGATCCTCGGGTATTGTGGCGTAACCCCGGCTGCTTGATCTATCGAGCATAGCAACGGAAGAGCAATCAATCACCACACAAGTTTTAACAGATGCAATGCGCAAGCACATGATGACATGACATTTTAATGCACCGACTTATTATCAGCTATCCGACAATTTAAATGGGGTGTGAAGAACAAATACTTTAAATAGACAAGGAAACACCCCATATTTAACTTAGTGATTCTACGAATTTGTAACAAGTGCCATTCTTTAGTGGTGCTCAAATATGCATGATATCATTTTAAAAGGTTCGTTCCCGAATTTCGGACATTTGGGTATCTCGAACACATTTTATGATGCCCCGATAAAAGTTGTTACCTCTTTTATTTCCTCTTTTAATTCTGTCCCTTTTATAAATTATGTGAAACAACAATTGAAACTAGTTGTCCAGATTTGGGAAAAAACTGAATTAGGAATTATTTGGTACTGCATTAAATCGATTATCCGATTTATTTTGTCTCGGAAAATCCGATCGAACAGCTCCCAGAAATGGCTAAGGACTAGAGCCTATACGTACTGGCACAACTCGGAAAATCCAAATTCTTCACACTCGGATTATCCGATGGCTACTAAGATGTGAAAATTTTCTAAGGACAGAAACGAGCTCGCACTGGATTGAATCGGAAAATCCGAATTCTTTGTCTCCGGATTATCCGAACGGCAGAGAGAGCACGGCGGCGCACGGCTACCGGCATGCTACGGGACACTGGGCGAGGGGGAGCGTGGAGGCAGTGTGAAGGACCGCTAGCTCACCTTGATGTCGTACACGTGCTCGGGGAGGACGGAGAGACAACGATGGCGACGTATTCGTCTGCGACGACGGCGACCGGAGGCGGGAGGGCGAGTTCGATTTCCGAAGCTATACGGAGTTCCGGCTCTATTCCGGTGGTGGAGAGGTAGAGGGGGCCGAGGCGGAGCTTCCTACGGCCTTGGTTTCGCTCGGGAGCTACTCAGTCGACGACGACACGGCGGCGAGCTCGAGCGCGGGCTAGTGTGCGTGGGGAAAGCAGAATAGAGCTCGGGGGCAGGTGAGCGAGTGGATAGGGGGGAGCAGGGCGGACTCGGGGTACTCTCCCTCTCCTCATGGCGCCGCAGGAGGCGCGCGGGCCCAGTGGCGAGCTTGCCACTGGCGCCATGCCGCTGCCACGCGAGCTACAGGAAGAAGAAGCCCACATCGCAGAAAACCCCCCGGCAGAAATATTCCCATCACAAACAAGTCCTTTCCTATTTTCTATTTAAAACCCAGTAGTGCTTTAGGTATTTAGTTGAGGCACTAGAACATTTTATTAAAATCTGGAATAATTTGTGTTGCCTTTTTATACCCTGTGGAAGCTCCACAAACATTGGTGCCTCAAAATAAAATGTTTTGGACAACATTTGTTCATAGGGTTCGTTTATGGCATTTTGCTAAATTTCCAAATGTTGTTCCTTTATTATTTTGGAGCAAGTGCAAAATATTATTTTGGAGCTCTTGGAACTTCCTTGACAAATATAAGAGGACAAGGTATTTGTGTTTGCAAGTTTGAGTGCTTTCACGGTTTGAAATTTGTTGAAGCAAAAATTGGCATTTTATTTGAAGTGGTGCCAAACCACCACAATTCCCTAGCATCATCACAATTCCCTAGCACAATTCCCTAGCACAATTCCCTAGCAACAACATGATGCTTGGATGCCATGATGCAAGTAACACAAAAGTGGAAAAATTACACAGGTTTTTAGGTTCTCAAACTTCGGGCTGTTACAGCATGTTAAAAATAGTGTGATTCAATTGTCCAACATACAATGGTTATTTGCTTTCAAAGTGTAAGGGGTGATTACTAGGCTTCTACTTATGCTGCCCTTATGTGTATGAGTTTTAATTCATTAATCTTACATTGCAATTGAATATGATGATGATACAATGCTCGTATTTATTTATCAACCATAAGTCCATTGATGCATGTAATGATCTATGTCCTTACTTACTTGAGGACAAGTAAGGGTTTAAGCTTGGGGGAGTTGATACGTGCATTTTATATCATCATTTATACAACTTATATTATCATATTGGAACGTTATTGGCATTGTTATATCATTGTTTTTACATGATTTAGATGATTTATGGGACTTTTATACAAAGTCCCTATTTTTGGTATTTAATTTCTGGGAGGCAGAAAACCTCCTTTTTCTTGTTTTTAATGTTTCAGGAGCTACGGGGACCCAAATGGAAAAAGAAAAATTGCACAGCTGGTTTTTCATCGGGAGAACGGCAGTGGGAAGAAGATCGAAGGGAGGAGAGCCACGAGGCCCAAAAGAGGGGGGGCCCACGCGGGTAGATGCTTTGGCCGTGTGGGGCCCACCATCTGGAGCCTCGGGCACTTCCTCGCCTGGGCTTTTTAACGAGGTCTCCGTCTCGCCCGAAAAGTAACGCCCTAATTTTTACGAGATTATCCGAGGACGCGTCGGCGGCGAAACTCCTGATTACCTCCGAGGGGGATCAGATCCTGCTGCTCCGGAGCTCCGGAGAAGGGGGAAATCATCGTCATCGTCATCACCTCTCCTCCTTGGCGTGGGAGGAGGCCTCTACATCATCACCATCACCAAGACCAGCACCATCTCCATCATCATCTCCGTGATCCACTCCGTCCCCCTCGTAGTTTGAGAGTTGTTATACCTTAGATACTTGTCTTGTGCTACTATTCATGTTTGTGATTGAGTACTTGTCATTATTTGGTGGTGAAGTTATATTTTCAGATTGTGTTGTACCACTTATGCCACTGAATATCACCATGTTTGCACGTTGTCAGTAGTTCCAGTATGTTCCTGAGGGCATAGGATGAATTGGCAATGATTTATATATGACATGTGTTGGTATTTTGTCTAGTGTTTATCTTTTTGTGTGATTCTATGATGGTGTTGTGCGAACGTCGACTGCCCAACACTTCACCTATATGGGCTCATAGGAGAACACCGTAGTGTAATGGCGTGAGGGAGACTTGGGAGGACAGAAAATCCTGAGACCGAATCATTAATTACTTTACGGAGTATTAGTATCGGGGACCTAGAGCGTAATGCTATGGTGGGATTTTATATCTTAATAATTCTTGTGCTGTCATTTAATTAGCCACATGATCCATCATAAGGGGTTTAGTCTATTTATTTAGCTGCACCTAATAATAGCTCCGTCCGAAGAAGATTAAAACTAGACAAGATATTCAACGTGTTGTTTAATAAATCTATATGCCTTGTAATATTCATGCCGCCCTCGGGAACGTTTTCCACATATAAGTTACACATCACTGATCTTGTCCTCTTACACATAGAGGATTGGGTTTTCTCTCTCTTTGAGACCTTTTACTTGTTACCATTTACCTGCTGCATTGTCACTGTCTTGCAATTATACAATCGAAAATACCAAAAACACTTGCATCTTTTATTGTCTATTTATCATTTCTAATAACCAATACCTTCAGCTCCTCGTGGGTTCGACAACCTTTTCTATTCGAAAGGTACTACAATTGATCTCCTGCACTTGGGTTTTACCGTGTTATTCTTTTTTTTAAAACGAGGCAAAAGCTTTGCCTTTATATTGATATAGAAGGAGAAAACATAGAGCGACCAAGGCCAAACCGAAAAAAGCATTACATTTTAAGTTGTAATTTCGGCCAAATGCTTCGCGCCAGCAAGAATCCAGTTCTTGCTGTCATCCTTTATCTTCTGCATCAGGGTGGATGGCATCACATATTTGTTGTTGAAAACATGCGCATTCCTTTCCTTCCATATCTCCCACGTGATCAGCGTGATGGCGGTTTTTAACCCCATCGGGAATGCAATGGGTGCCCGAGACGCCGCCTTCCAATATTGAAGCGTCGTGCCACGTCCGGCTCCCACGCAAATGGGGAGGGGGGGACATGACAGCCATGAGGCTGCAGCCTGCCAGATTCGCTTTGAGAAGCGGCATTCGAAAAGGATGTGGCGGGTAGTCTCCGATTGACATTTGCAAAGTTGACAGACCGGTTGGTGGGGCTATCCCCTTATGGCAAGACGATTAGAGGTCCACAGCCGATTTTGCACTGCGAGCCAGGCGAAGAAGCGGCATTTTGGTGGGGCCCAAGGTTTCCACACAATGGGAGAGATAGAACACTGAATGGCTCCCGCAAACAGAGCTTTGTATGCAGACCTAGCGGTGTAGACTCCGTTTTCCGTGAGGGTCCAGACGATCTTGTCAGGAACGTTCACAGTGAGAGCCACGTCCTCGAGGAGCTCCCACAAGGTTATGAATTGGGCAATGTGTTCCACAGTGAAGGTGCCAACAAAGATGTCGGCCACCCACTAGTGTCCAGCCAGAGCGTCCCGGACACATCTGTTCTTTCTCTTAGAGGCAATGAAAATGAGAGGGGCCACGGACTTCGGCGTGGTTCCATTTAACTAAGACGAAGACCAAAACACCGTGCGCCCACCATTTCCCATCGTGACACTTGTAGCAGCGTTGAAGAGGTGTAGTCCATTCAAACCAAAGCCATCGCAGCCTTAGAGCCCTGGCAAACTTCTCCAAGTCGAGAATCCCAAGCCCCGCCATGCTTTTTGGGCGGCACACCTTTTGCCACGCCACCTTGCACTTGCCCCCGCTAACGGTACCGCTGCAATCCCAGAGCATCCCCTTCTAATCCTGTCAAGTGCTTTGAGAGCTGCTTTGTCAACCTTGATAGCCATCAGCAGGAATATAGGCATAGAGGTTAAAACCGACTGGACCAGGGAGTTGCAGCCAGCACGATTGAGAAACTTGCTCTTCCAAGGGTTCCATCCTTACCGTGTTATTCCATCCTTACCTAGCTCTCGATTTACGTTCAGACGTCTATTCCCCAAAATATTGTGCCATGATCCATCCTATTGAAACATTTATTCATCCAGTCGCATACACTTCTTCCTTCAGTTTCTTTCACATGTTCTTCTCTCTCATACTCGAGTTCCTTCATTTTTTTCACCTGTTCTTCTCATATCAAATAACTTGTTCATGAAGCCTTTTACATTGTTCATTTTACTTTATGTTCTTTGTACCTGTAGATGTGTTTTGTTATTTTCAGTTTTTCACCCAATAATTTTGTTCTAGCTGAAGTCATAATTTGTTTCATGGGTGTTAATTTTGGTTTCACATGGTCCAAAATATTTCTTCCATTGGGCAGTCGTGATTTGTTTGTCAAGTGTTAAACTTATGTTCCGTGTAATATAATTTCTCTTCTGATTGGAGATGTGATTTGTTCCTTAAATAAATTTTTGTTCCTCGTGTATTTGTGATTTACTTCATGGGTGCGAAATTTTGTTCCACTTAGTCAAAAAAAATCATGTATCCTCTAGGCTCATCGTATCCGATAGGAAGGCTAGAAGAGGAATCAGGCTGAACAGAAATACAACACTCGCAAGTAACCACTTTATCTCTCGGTGTTAGCTTTGTATGCCACATAGTCCCGTACTGCTAGGAAAAATACATTCACACTTGCTTCTATACGTTGCTCCGTCAAAATTGGACCCAACCAGAAATTTGATCGAATTGAACAAATGTTGAACAACTGAATGCAGCGACCAAAAGTGAGAATCCTAAACGGGGCCTTCATAGCTTCAGGACAGTATTGAACTGATTCACTAGCAAATTATCTTAAAAGTCCGAATTGATGTAAAGAGCTATACAACATATTTATATCTCAACACTCCCCCTCACGTATACGCAATTTTAGTCCTTAGCGTGGGTTTAGTGAAAGCCGCGGAATATTTTTTTCTTTTTTTAATACTTCTGCTTAGCAGGGTCTTTAACTCGATAACTTTTGAATCTGATACCATATTAAATTGACGCACTGGCTAATTATCTCAAAAGTCCAAGCCGAAGAAAAGAATTGTGCAACATATTTATATTTCAATTGGCAGAACCGGGTGGTAGGGAGGAGGCGTTCCTACATGATAGAAAAGGATGTTTCCCTCCCTAATTAAATGGTCCTAGTCTACATGACAACGCAATAGCAGACTAATCGTGTGTTTGAGAAATATAGGTATATTCGAAGATGGCACACGCCGATTTGATGCCCCTCAAATAGGTTAAATGCAGAGGGTCTTTCTAGCGTTTTTCATTTGATCGTAGAAAAACCGAACTATCAAGAGAGCTCCGGTTCGGAAAGGCGTGAGTGGATTCATGTGCACGTACACAAACCGAACTTCCCGTTGTCGAGGAGACCACCCTCTATCAAACCTAACCCACAAAAAGTCCCAGACCTAGTAGTACCCGTATGGGAACTGGTAGCAAGCGCCCCCAAGAGTCATACTTGAGTCATACTGCTTGATGCCAACCTACGGTAGTACCGGAATGCGGAGCAGCAGTACCTCCCCTTCCCCGGAGCAGCACTACAGGTCCTAGTACCAGGCTACTACCATGCAGGGTCCAGTAAACTATGTTATTTATCCGATAGTGGGGCGGTACCACCTCGGTACTACAGGTTGTACCCCTGGTATAATCGCACTTGGAACTGTGTTGTGCGATGTCAAACGCTATATAAAGAGCCATCTTATTTCTCAATAGGTAAGGTTGGGTTCCTCTCTCTCTCTCTCTCCCTCCCTCTTCTATTAATAGGAGCAAAAATGCCTTAGACCTCGCGCGCTCCTTTGATCCAATCACTTTCATTCTTTGAGAGGTGAGTGAGGAGAACTATATCTATTGATTCACCGAAGGAATTTTAATCCAACTTACTAATCCCTAACGGATCATGTTACTCTCGGTTTTTGTGGAACCCTATATAAAAGTGGTCGCTCCGAAGCTCAATCTTGATCTATGAAGTTTTGTGGTTTTAAACCCAATAAAGGAATTCCCAATTGTTCGCGACAAGTTCCCATCAGGAGAGCAAAGGACACATGTTGAGTGGACACATAACCTGGTTGTAATTCACCCTTTCGCAACTCCCCCTCCCCTTCCGTGCCAACCTTCCAATATGGTCACGATATACCATTAGTCTCCATTCTGCCTGGTTCGTCTCTTCCCGAATGCAGCCTTGTCTTTCCCATATTTGCATCGCACACAAGAAAATAATATTGAGTATAAGGAATGAAATTCTCTGGCTTGTCTCCAGCAGAGCTCGCGAATGAAATATCGAGCGCCGACAGATGACGGTCATGAACTATGACCGTCGTCAGCGAGGAACCTCATTGTAGCATAGGCACCCCCACACCCATCCCTATGTCTTCACAGAAGCTGCGCGCTAGATTCGCTCCTACGCGAGGCACGACCATCGCATCGTGGCCACGGTAGACACACGGTTGTTTCTTGAGCTCCGACGTTAGACACTTGCAACACCGCCTCTCATTTGCAGCTCTGTCGGTAGGTACTTGCAACATTGCCTCTTGCATATTGGATATATGCTTATTTACAAAAGAAATGTTAGCGTGATTTGGAGGAAGTAAGGGGGCGCAAACTTCTATTGGTGGCTTCAGCGTTTTTCAGTAGAAAATTTAGTTGAAATCCAGTTAGAAAAAGACTGTGTGCATAAGAGCACCCAATAGTGTTGCCAAATACTCACTCCGTCCTAAAATAACTGTCTTAGATTTGTCAAAAAGTGGATATATCTAGACATGAAACAAGTATAGATATATTCACTTTTGGACAACTTTGAGACACTTATTTTGGGATGGAGGGAGTAGCATATTTGGCTTTTACCAGTGGCTACGCTGTGAACGATGCCAAAGAAAACATTTGGGAGCCGCCAAAACTCAATCCACCGAATAAAAAAATTGTTGTCTGCCTTCTCTCTCCAACTTTACGCATGCACCTCTACGCTGCTCAGCCTGAGTTAGCAATTTTTTCTTTACGTAACGGGCCCACTTGAATCAGTACTTGGCTTTGGCTACGATGTGGACAAAGAACGAATTTGGCACCGTTGCCAAATGATGTCTACGTGGCCATTTTGGATTTGGCCACACTGTGGCTGCCCTAAGATGCTTTTTTTCAGGAACACGGGAGAATGCACATCTTTTTTTATGTAGATAGAAAAAAGGTTACAAGGGTCTACAACAACATACTCCCTCCGTCCAAAAATAAGTGTCTCAAGTTTGCCCAAAAGTGAATGTATCTAGACATGTTTCACGTATAAATACATCCACTTTTTAGAAAACTTGAGACACTTATTTTGGGACGGAGGGAGTACAAAAATTGGACAACCAGTGAAACAACAAAACGAAACGTATAGCAAATATTTAGACGCTCTAGAAAAAGGTGAGGTGCTGGCTGATGCAATACTGGAAAACAAAAGTATGTTTTCTACGTTCCCTAGAGAGCAGAGGCAGAGTGGGTTAGCTGTTTGTGTTTATGAATGTAGTACTTCCTCCGTTTTAAATATAAGATATTTTAGACTATATCCAGATTCACATGTATATAAATGTATTTAGAAATATTTTAGTGTGTATTTTTACTTAATTTAGTATGTCTCTAGATAACATGTGGAACATCTACACATCTTACATTTAAAAACGGAGGGAGTAGCTCTGTAGTGGCATAAATTTGCTTATTGTGGATGCGCGTTTATCTTGTAGTGCATGGCGTGGCCCATGGCGCTGGCATTGCGAAAAACCTTTTTTCCGTTTTTAGAAAAATGATGTGCGATGTTTATGAATTTCATTCTTTAATTAAAAAGGAGATGATTTTCTTAACAAGAATAACAACAAAAAGTACCCCATCCGTTCGTAATTATAAGATGTTTTAGATATTGCAATGTAGACTAGATACAGAATAAAAAAATGAATATACACACTAAAACACGCTAGATGCATACAAATCTGAGAAAACTAAAAAAAGTTGAAACATCTTATATCTTATATTTAGAAACGGAGGAAGTACGTGCTAGACAGTCCCTATTTTCTAGGTGGTAACTAATAGGTAGGGACTAATTATCTCCGAAAGAGCTTGAAGAATTTATCCGTTTGGTCATCTTTGTGTGCCTCTAATCCTATGTGCTTACTTGCTTAGGCTCGATGATGTGCAGCTTGGTCGAATTATAAATAATTCAAAAATAGTAAATTTACAAAACCACCGTGCAAGCAAGCAAGCAAGCAACGATGGATGGAATCAATTAAGCTGGTGGTGGCATTTGCAACGGAAAGAGTTTCCGTGGGTCGGTGATGGTGTGGTGCCAGTGCATGTCGGTGGCATTAGCCAACTCCGCCTGTTTCCGGTCATTCTCCAGCGCCTCCGTCTGCGTCGCCGCCAGCGCGCAGAACCTGGTGGCCAGCTCCTTGGGCTCGATCCGGTCGTGCACCGCCCACCACCGCGCGTGCGCCTCGTCGCTGGCGAACCGCTGCAGCCACGGCACGTTCCAGTTGCAGTCGTAGTCGCGGAAGCATAGCCACGGCTTGATACCCAGGTAGTGCATCACGTGCGGCTTCTCGTCCTCCGACGTTGCCGGGCCAGCATCAGGGCCGTCGCGGTGGTGGTCGTAGTACTTGAGGACGTTGACGGCGCGCGGCAGGCGGTGCCACCAGGTGAAGACCTCATTGAGGAACCCCTGGTCGCCGCCGTTGTAGGATCGGACGTCGTTGACGCGCGCCATGAGCATGTCGAACGTGCAGTTGCAGGGCTCGAGCACCATGACGCCCGAGTTGAAGAGCGTCCGGCTGTTGGCCGTGGCGCTCACCTCCGGCGCGTTGAAGAGGAAGTCGACGTTGCGGAGCACGAGCTGGTCGGCATCGACGAAGACGACCCTGCGGTAGTCGGTGAGCTGCTGCCACAGGCGGAGCTTGCTGTAGTTCCACTCGTTGTATGATCCCGGCACGGCGCGGGGATTTCGGATGCGCTCCATGGCCCGCACCTGCCACCCCGCCGCCGCTAGGCCGGCCCTCTGCTCGGGGCCCACGCTGCCATGGTCCACCAGCGCCACCAGGTCCCTGCTCGTGCCGGACTGCTGCCGGATACTCTGCGCCAGCGCGATGGCGCCGCACACGTACGCGTCAGACGAGTGCAGCACCGTCGCGTAAGCCTCGCGCCGCCGCTTGGGCTTATCTTGGTGGTGATCCGAAGTGGGAAGGCGCACGGCGAGGCCGCACGAACCGACGGGGAGGCGGACGCGGGGACGGAGGTAGGAGGGATGGGTGGCGTAGAGCGAGGCGTGGCCATGGCGTCCGAGGAGGTGCTTGCAGGGGAAGAGGTTGGGGAGAGGGAGGCAGCCGGATACGATGAGGACGTGCGATGCATGCACCTCCACGGCGAGCTTGGCAGCGGCGAGCTGGAGGTGCAGCCTGGCGACGTCCCTGGACCAGCTGCTGCTGTTGCTTCTACTGTTTCTGCATGGGAGGTTGACGGCGACGAGGTCAAAGCGCTGGCCTCCTTGATCCTCGGGGTCGGGGAGGGTGGGGCACGTGCTGCTGCTGTTGCTGTGCTCGTCGATCCACTCCGGGTACAGTGTGGCCCAGGTGACGACGCTCGTGTCCACGGGCTGCAGCCGCACCGCTCGGACTGAAGATGAACCGCCGGCTAGCTTCCTCCACCGCCTCGCCTCCGCCGGGCTGAAGTTGAGCAGAGCCACCGACGCCGTCGTCTTCGTCGTGTCTGCCAGGGAATCGGCGACGCTGTCCCAGTTGACGTGCCGGTGTGTGGCGTAGGGCGGACGCGGAATTGCCATCATAGGAGCTGGACGGTGATGTAGCAACAATATCCGGCCGTACAGGAGTGTCCTGGTCTTGAGGACGGCCAACATGAGCAATGTGGAGGCGACGAAGAGCGCCAAGGTGATCACTAACTTCTTCTTCTTGCCGCCGCTCTTGGAGGAGGACGAGGAGCTCGCCGGCGGCCTCTTCCTTGCAGATGCGCCGTCATCTTCTCTGCAAGCAGAAATCCAAACGAACGTGCCACAAAATTTAAAAATAAATGAATGGTAAAATTAAGGAGCAACCAGCTGAAATGATCGATCGAGAGGGAACTCTTCCTACAGTATGTGTAGGAATGGCAGGATGGAAGCAGCTCGGTGGCGCGCCTCTGCCTCTGGAGACGAGAGAGCAGCCATTTTTTCGTTTTCGAACGCTTGCTTTATTCCTGTATGCTCTGCTAGTTGGTGATTTGAGCTTGTCTTCAGTAATGCAGAGCTAGCATGCATTCGCAGCCAATTGGCTGGGAAATAGTTCCTCTGCAGTGTTGCTCTGCTCTGTCTCTCTATATATGGATCGATATGTATACACGTACAGAACTACAGATTTTCGACTTGACAAGCTACATGCAGCATGCACTAATCAACTAATAAGTGTCATCTCCAGTTAAGAGTGGGCCATTTGGAGATCTGGATGCTAATTAACTAATAAGTGGCCATTTGGCGTCAGGTGTGAGCTCCAACGTATTTTGAAGATTCATACTGGAGTGAAATGGAATTGGATATATTTGCTTGCTCGGTCAAGGAGGCTAGCTAGCTGCGGCAGTTGGCGCTCGTACAGAAGCAAGTGAGACTCTGTTGTACTACTAGCTAGTACAATGAGGCAAGTAACTAACGTTGAAGAGGTCTCCTAGCTAGCTAGTGACCTCTTCCATTCATCTGGTATACATACGTACTTGGTACTTATTCCAGCACTTTCTATCCCCGGTGCTTTTGAATAACTTTTGTTTGCTGATAGAACTGCAGGTTTGGTAACGGCAACAAATCTCACGCCATCATTCACCTATCTAGCATAGCTAGCACAATCGACAATCGATTATACGTCGCTCCTAACTATGTGTAAGCGACTTATATTTGGCATAACCATAAGGCGTTAGGATAATTTTTTGTTAGCGAAACTTCACGCACCCGTCCGTCCCGTGTGAGAAGAAATAGCCTTCTATTTCATGCATGTATGCACTAAACACCAAAGTTGCTGACGTCATCCTAAATTAATACTCACAGGGCGCGGTCGAGCAAACAACACTCATTTGCATATATGAAGAAAAAACAAAAAATGCTGATGTCATCTCGCATTAATTGCAAAATTCGAAAATTTAAAATGTTTTATAGCCCAAACCGTTTATCCGATTTAGAATCCGTTTTCACCGCTGAGCTAGTCGCGACGAGATCTTCGAAACTAGATCTCATGTTGACATATTCTGAGAACTTTTTTTCGGGCCCAAAGTTACCCACCTTTAACACATAAGTTATCTGGACTATTGTATGTAAGTTACCCACCATATTAACGATTAGTTTTCGGGTTAAAATAAAACCATTTTTCGTTGTTCTTTTCGATTTTTTCGAGTTTTGAAGTTTTTCATTAGTGAATATCGCTTTTGGATGGCCAATGTATCATGCACAAGTTGGTAACTATACACTAAAACACCATACAACTTCATAAGTACTGAGTGGGTAACTCCATCAGGATTGGATGGGTAACTATTATCGAGAGAGTATGATAACTAATGATTTCGTGCTGGATAACTACACCATGAAAACACATGGGTGACTTTATCAGTATTGGGTGGGTAAATCCATCAGTCTTGGGTGGTAACTATTACCGAGAGAGTAGGGTAACTATAACGATTTTGTGGTGGATAACTACACATGAAAACACATGGATAACTTTAACAGTATTATCAGTATTGGATGGGTAACTCCATCAGTATTGAGTGTAACTATTACCAAGAGAGCATGATAAACATGGGTAACTTTATCAGTATTGGTGGTAACTTCATCGGTATTTGGGTGGTAACTATTACCGAGAGAGTATGATAACTACATTGATTTTATGGTGGATAACTACACCTTGAAAATATATGGGTGACTTTATCAGTACTGGGTGGGTAACTTCATCAGTATTGGGTGGTAAGTATTACCGAGAAAGTATGGTAAACATGGGTAACTATATCGATTTCGTTGTGTATAATTATATCATGAACACATGGGTAACTCCATCAGTACATGGTGGGTAACTCCATCGTACATGGTGGATAACTCTATCAGTACAGGGTGGGTACCTCCATCCGTAATAGGTGGGTAACTTCATCAGTAATAGGTTGGTAACTATTACCGAGAGAGTATGGTAAACATGGGTAACTATATCAATTTCGTTGTGTATAATTATATCATGAACACATGGGTAACTCCATCAGTACATGGTGGGTAACTCCATCGGTACATGGTGGATAACTCTATCAGTACAGGGTGGGTAACTCCATCCGTAATAGGTGGGTAACTTCATAAGTAATAGGTTGGTAACTATTACCGAGAGAGTATGGTAAACATGGGTAACTATATCAATTTCGTTGTGTATAATTATATCATGAACACATGGGTAACTCCATCAGTACATGGTGGGTAACTCCATCGGTACATGATGGATAACTCTATCAGTACAGGGTGAGTAACTCCATCCGTAATAGGTGGTAACTTTATCAGTAATAGGTTGGTAATTTTATCAGTACTTGGTGGGTAACTATTACCGATAGAGTATGGTCATTACATCAATTTCGTGATGGATAACTATATCATGAGCACACGGGTAATTTTATCAGTACATGTGGGTAACTATTACTAATAGAGCATGGTAGCCATAAAGATTTCGTGGTGGATAACTATATCATTCCATCCCGTCCGTGGAACCGCGATGAAGAATTCCCCACCCAATTCCTCACCGGAACCCTAGCTTGCACCAGACTGCCCCGGCTGATGAGAAAGGGCCGACCTTTCCCGTCCACCACCGCCACCCCCACCGGCTGTAGCCCCAAGTCTCAACTTCCACCGCCCCTGTCCCGGAGGCACCGGTGTTCCGCCCGACGGAGTCAGAGTATGCAAGACTTTAATCTTCACAGGAGCTGGGCATGGTACGAACACTACTCTGATTTCAGAACTTAATCCCAAGCCAGACTGTCAGAGGACATGAGCGCACTGAGAAATACTGTACTAGTCTGGGAAAAAACTAGCAAAACGTGACAGAGGATGCAGAATAGAGAGCTGAGCAACCATAATCAGGTTCTACTTCTAGCTAGCAATCACATCACTAACTAACATACTCTGTCGCATACTACTACAGAACATATTTGCTACTCAGATGGCTACGAAGAGAAGAAGCGCGTGAAGTTGGACGATGGGAGGAGGGCCTGTTGGAGTCGTTGGTGAGGCGACCGTCCTGGGCCACAGCGTCACCGGCGGCCGTCCGTCGAAGAAAGCCCACCGCAGGGGGCACACCAGCACGCCCAAGGGAGGCAGCTTCCTCATCATGGACAGACGCGGCAAGAACGCCCCGCCCCCTCCTCCGTAATCCCGCCCGGCGAGGCTTTCGGCTTGTCCTCGTACCCGCCGCCGGCGGCCATGGCGCCGCGCTCGTACCCGGGTTGGAGATGCGCAGGAAGCCGTCGGTGTACGCGGAGGAGGACGAGCCGCGGGCAGCGATGGCAGCGCCGGACTTGGAGAGAGATAGAGAGAGGTCGCCGAGGCCACTCTGAATCTGGTCACAGCGGAGCCGGAGCTAGTCGGCAGAGGGAGATCAAGGCGGCGGCGGGGCGCCGTTCCCCGTCGCGGCCATGTCGCTTTTCTCATCAAGCTAATAGCCCGTGGACGACAAGGAGGAAGGCATGCGACGTGCGCGACGCGGGGCAGTTGACTTTTCTAGACGAAATCCATCCGTTCGTCCGTGAATCGACGGCTGGCGTTGCTGCGTCGAGTTAAGCCTCCTGGCAGGCGCCTGCTAGTTAGATTTACTGATTAATCATTGCATCAAATAGATATATCTAGTTCGGTTTTATTAGTCGCTGACGTGAATGCCTCGCAGAAAAGACTCAGCGTTGTCGAGAGAACGTGCGCGACCCAGCTCCCGCAACTAGGGTTCCACCTCCCAGCCGCCGCCAGGCCTACTCGCCGCCAGCCACCTCCCCCCCCCCCGTGTCGCACCCAGGCGACACGAGGGGGCCCTCCTCGCGCCGCCAGCGTTGTCCTCCCTCCGCGACTCTCCCCGCCGTAGCCGTCGTCGGCCTTCGCGCCGTGGCGGTGGCGGCCTCCCCGCCGCCACACAACTGGTGGGCGGGGTGGGTTCTCTTCTTCCCGTGTAGCGTTCGTCGGGCCGGCTGGGGCGGATTCGGCGAGCCACCATCGCGGATTAAGCCGGAGCGGCGGCTCCGGGGACGCCGGGCTTCGGCATGGTGGCGGATCCGGGGCTCACAAGCCCGGTTCTGGTGGGGACGGGCCCTGCCTGGCCGTGAGGGCGGCAGGCCGGGGTCATCGTCGGCGCGGCGACACGGTCATCGGTGCCTGGTCGGGCGCGACGCTGGCCACGACGGCGTGGCTGCCGGTTGCGGCGGCGCGGAAGCCGGGGCGGTGGCCCTGGATCGTGTGTTCGGCATGGTTGGCGCGGCCAGGGGCGTCGTGGCCGCCATGGCCTGCGCGGAGTGAAGCTGCAGCGGAGGGGACGACAGGTCGGGGGAGGTTGGAAGGCTTTGTGCGATGGTTGCGCCGCCGTCGCGCATGATGTGTTTGGTTCAGTGGGTGTGCAGACCGGCGGTGCCACGGGTCTCCCCACCTTGGTCTGGCTGCGTGGGGTTGGAGAGGATCGAGTGCTCCGGGCGAAAGCCCGACGACGCGACGTCCGTGGACGCCGTTCTCCCTCTTGCGGGGTCGTCTTGGAGCTCTTCGATTCTCCTCGGTCCTGGACCTCCTCTTCGGGTGAAGACCTGGACCCTGTTTGTGCAGGGTCGGACGACGGCATCGATCTTCGTCGCCTCCCTCTTGAGGGCGTCGTCTTGAAGATGGTGGTTCCTTTGTGCTCGCCCGTGGGCTGGACTCACATAACATCGTGGTTGGCAGCGGCTGACGATGTCTTGGGTGCTATGGTGGCGTTGCGAGTTGTGTGGCAACGATGACGGTGGTGAGCGAAGCCGAGTCGCGGCATGTCCTTCGTCACCGACAGTCCGTGCTGCGTCCCGCTGTGAAGTTGTGAAGTCGGAGCTGCGTGTCGTGGGTGGGCAGGCTGGCAACGATGCCACTCTTTCTACAGTGGTCTCGCGGATTCCGTGGGTGCAAGGTGTGCAACTTTCTCCGGTGAAACTCTTCGTCGAAGTCGGAGCTGCTTCTTCCTCGACGCTTTGGGTCGACTGTTTGGCATAGGCCGACATGGTTTTCTGCGTCGGCTGCGGCGAAGGCTTCGTCGGTGGTCGTCGAAGGTGAAGTCGGAATCGCTTGCTCGAGGAGGAGTGACGACGATGACGCTCGGTGACGACCTTGATGATGTTTTTCTCCTCACCGGCGTGTGTGTTTCATGTGGGTAGCCAGGTCGGCCGGGTCTGCCCAATGTGGTGTTCCATGACTAATTGGTGCACTTGTAACGGTTTTCGGCCGGTTCCCCGCTAATGAACCGGTCAATTCCCTCCTACTTTTTTTAATAAAATGAGACAATGTTGCGCGTTTTGTTCAAAAAAATTAGTCGCTGACTATACGTGTATGTGTATCTTCACTTCACTTCCCATCCAACTTAAATTCGTCAACTAACTCATCGATCCATATGTGTTGCACTCTCAAGTCCATATTTTTCAACACAAAATCCCGTGCATATAACACTACAACTGTCTCGATCTGTATATTTTAAACTTGAATTTTGGGATAAAGTTCGAGAACATCAATTATGTTTGCACAATAAAAACGGGAGGAGATTGCGATGACAGTCAGCTCTACTTGATTGCTGCACAGTGGATTAGAGAGACATTGAATGGATCGGCATAGTATGGTACAGTATCTGGCCGACCTTTGGCGTAGGGATTGGGCAGCTATTTTCTTCTGTACCTCTGTCAAACCCAATGAAACTGACAGCGTACCAGATTACATGCATGATAGTACCGTCGTTCCAAAAAAAAAACATATAAATTTAGTCAAAATCCCAAATTTATTAAGAGTAACCAAATATGAAGAAGGAAGTATAAATATATATATAACACTAAAGAAATAGATTTTATGGTGGATCAAATTGACATTGATTTGGTAATGTAGGCGTTCATATTTCTGTTCATAAAAATGGCTAAATGAATACACCTAATGTTTTCGAACTGAGGGAATACTAGTTGTATATTTGAACTCGGGCAGATGTTTCTCGTAGAAATATCTCCGATCTACATTGACAGTTTAATGAACAAACAGAAAAATACACAATTTTGCCTACCCAATATTAAGAAGGCGCAACATTGTGCCCAATCTAATCCATAACTCGGGTGCGAGAACACGCCGAAGACTTAAAATGTAGTCCTACGATGACATAAGGTCACAAACTCAAAACCCGACACCTTTTTTGTTGTTGAGGAAACCACATTTTATATCGAGAAGACTTTTTTAGAATAATATATTGCGAAGAATAAAAAATCACTTTGAATGTTGTTTTTAATTGGCTTTGCAGAGGTCGAGTCATTCTGTGCCAGAAAACTAGGGGGCGATCGAGGTATTTCATAGAAATTTCCGCATCTTCATTTTAGCATCTGTCACCTTACAAGATAAACACACAAAATCACGAGAAAAATAGACGGAACATTTGCTCGCCCGACAGTGTCGTTTCTTTGTGGGTGGATCCATGGATGGCGCCAATGCTTCTCAATGTGAGCTCGGTGCAGCAAAGCGGTTGGGCTATGTTTCTGACCACAATTGACCACTTGGTTCCTGGTCCCTTCTTTTCCCAGTGTGACCTTCTCTAATGCCAGCAGTACGTGCCCTTCGAGTTACGACGAGGGGGCAGGGGTCCCTTTTTGTCATGGAAGAGAACGGTTAGGCAATGGCCTGCTTCTCCTGGTGCAAACGGCGATGAACACTTCACTAACGATGCTCCCACCTCAAGATCTACCTTCCTCCTCGGTTTTTCGTTCATGAGGGTATTGATGTCTCCAACTGGACTTTTTCAGATTTTATTCTTATGTTTGATGTAGTCTCTGTTGCTTGTAAGCTGTTTAATGTATCAAACTTGCCGTTTGAGGTTTTATTAATTTAAACCGGACATCTATGTGTCTTTCATAAAAAAAAACACCAACAAAGAATGGAGGATTTGTTTTTTTTTTGAGAATTACGAAGAACAGAGGATGCCTTACGTGTGATTCATCAACTGTTGAAGCCACTATCCTAAAAAAAACTGTTGAAGCCCACTTCTAGAAATACGAACAAAAACTACTAGGCCGGGCCGAGCTAAGCCCACAGAGAGAAATCAGTGACGCTGTTCTACAGTTTAAAATGGACCGACGGGTTAGGCCTGTGAAAAGTTCAGTCGTCTTTGAACTGCTTCTGCCGGAGTCTCTGGAAGCATCTACTCCCATCCAAAGAACTCGCGGCCCTGCTTCCCACCGACTCTCCTCTGGAAGCATCTCTCAATCCTCCGCCACCGTCGCCCCGATCCACGCCGCAGGAACCCTCTAGAACACCATATCCCGGTGCTCTGTTCCTCTATAAAATGGCAACAATCCAAACCACGCCTTGCTCCGGTTGCAAACTACATCCAGAACGCACGAAGACACACACCGCGACAGCGCGCTCGTCGATCGTTTGATCTTTGGCCTACAAAGCATCTGATTTTTACCTCGTCAGCCTTTCACATCCACGATTCGATGGCCGGCGTGGATGATGAGACGATGATGGGGCTGGAAGAGGAGGAGGTGGACGAGACCATGGACGAGATGGAAGATGAGGAGGAGGCGGCGATGAACGTCGGCGAGGAGAAGGAGATCGGGAAGCAGGGGCTAAAGAAGAAGCTCCTCAAGGAGGGCGAGGGCTGGGAACGGCCCGAGACCGGCGACGAGGTCGAAGGTATGGATCGATTATCACTGTCGCATCTGATCTCCTTCTCACTGAAAATCAAATAATTTGAACATAACAGTAACCGGATTTCTGATGCAGTGCACTACACGGGCACTCTCCTCGACGGGACGAAGTTCGATTCCAGCCGCGACCGCGGAACCCCGTTCAAGTTCAAGCTCGGCAAGGCCAGGTGATCAAGGGATGGGACCAGGGCATCAAGACCATGAAGAAGGGCGAGAACGCCGTCCTCACCATCCCGCCGGAGCTCGCCTACGGGGAGGCGGGCTCCCCCCGAAGATCCCGCCGAACGCCACGCTCCAGTTCGACGTCGAGCTCCTGTCGTGGGCCAGCGTCAAGGACATCTGCAAGGACGGCGGCATCTTCAAGAAGGTCCTGGTCGAGGGCCAGAAATGGGAGAACCCCAAGGATCTCGATGAAGTTCTTGGTACGTGCCAAATCGGGTACACGATTTCGTTTCCGGACAAATTTAAGATTTCGTATTTTGACACGGCCATCCATCATCGAGTTCCCCATTTGAATTTTACTGCAAATTCAATCATTGTTTGATTCTCCTCTAATCTGGCCTAAACTGAAATGCGTCACCGTAACTGAACTTTATTGATTCAGCGAAATGGTATGTAACCTGCTAACATGTGCATCATCTGTTGCTCTGTCTTGTTCACGCAGTGAAGTACGAAGCGAGACTTGAGGATGGAACCGTCGTGTCCAAGTCCGATGGTGTCGAATTCGCTGTGAAAGATGGTTAGTCCCCAGTGCTTTGAGCCGTGACAAATTGCAATGCAGGATTTCGCTCTGAAGTGTTCTGTTCTCTGATGCGCATTTTTCCTTGACAATTTCAGGTTACTTCTGCCCGGCACTTTCGAAAGCTGTGAAGACCATGAAGAAGGGCGAGAAAGTCTCCTCACTGTCAAGCCACAATGTGAGTTTGTGATCTACTCTGCGTACATTTTGGCACACTGTACAAATTTAGCGTTGGCGTGATAATGACATGTACTATAATTAATTGGGTGATGATAAATAGATGGCTTTGGCGAGCAAGGAAGACCAGCTTCAGAAGTTGAAGGCGACGTGCCCCAAATGCTAACTTGCACATTGATCTTGAGCTGGTTTCTTGGAAGACGGTGACACTGATCGGTGACGGCAAGAGGATCTTGAAGAAGGTGCTCAGGGAAGGCGAAGGCTACGAGCGTCCCAACGATGGGGCAGTTGTCAGAGGTGTGTGTGGCACAATGTTAAAATCCTTGAGCCACCTAGTGAAACGTTGCAAACGTTGCAACAGAGAAGTAAACTAATCGTGTGGTACATCTCAATTGCAGTGAGGCTGATCGGCAAGCTGGACGACGGCACCGTGTTCGCCAAAAAAGGCCATGAAGGCGACGAACCATTTGAGTTCAAGACGGACGAGGAGCAAGTCATTGATGGGCTTGACCAAACGGTCATCACCATGAAGAAAGGAGAGGTCGCGTTGGTGAGGATACCACCTGAACTTGCGTTTGGATCCACTGAAACGAAGCATGAGCTTGCTGAAGTTCCTCCAAATTCCACCGTATTCTATGAAGTGGAGCTTGTTTCCTTCGACAAGGTAACTGTGGTGGCCATCTACTTTACCTGTCTATCTCTGCTGCTGCCGCTTCTCTTGATCAGGTGTTAAAATGTTTATTTTTATTTCTCAGGAGAAAGAATCTTGGGATTTGAAGGGTAACACCGAGAAGATTGAAGCAGCTACCAAGAAGAAAGAGGAAGGGAATGTATGGTTTAAAATGGGAAAGTATGCCAAGGCTTCCAAGAGATATGACAAGGTACGGGTCAGGCTTAACTGAAACTCTCAGTACACTTTAGTCCGACATCCTGTAAAAAACGTACAGTATTACGCAGTTATGTTCTTGACACGGATTGCATCTTTGGTTTCCTTCTGAATAGGCCGCGAAGTACATCGAGCATGACAGCTCTTTCAGTGAGGATGAGAAAAAGCAATCCAAGGCTCTGAAGGTCAGCGTCAAGCTCAACGATGCCGCGTGCAAGCTCAAACTGAAAGAGTACAAAGAGGCAGCGAAACTCTGCTCAAAGGTAAGTGTATAGACCTGCTGAAATCTCTCGGTTACTAGGTTTAATGAGTCGGATTACACAAATCTGACGATGAACGGCGGCCTTGATCAGGTTCTGGAACTGAGAGCACAAATGTCAAGGCTCTGTACAGAAGAGCGCAGGCATACACCCAACTGGTTGATCTCGAACTGGCAGAGTTAGATATCAAGAAGGCACTGGAAATCGACCCAGACAACAGGTAAATGAACTATTCTATACGCAACGAAATTCAGTCAGCTGCCAGTGGAAATCGTGACAAATTCGTAATGTTTCTCTTGTCACAGGGAGGTGAAGGCTGCGTACAAGGCCTTGAAGGACAAGGTGAGAGAGTACAACAAGAGGGACGCCAAGTTATACGGCAACATGTTCGCAAAATGGAGGAAGCTGGAAGAGGCGGAGAAGGTCCCTGGGAAGCAGGATGCACAGCCCATGGCCATCGACAGCACAGCTTGAGAGATCTGCCTCGGTGATATGATATGTGTCATTTGTGTTTTGTACTTCGTTTTTGTAGCTATGGCTTTGCCACTAATGCAACTAGTTGATGCCCCGCGCGTTGCGGCGGGCATTAGAGATGATTTTCATGTATGCAAAGAATAACATGAACATTCTACACAAATAATGCTGGAGTGCAAGCATATTTCTATTTACTTGGCTTTGCTTTATTCAAGTCCTGGTCGCGAACCGGGTATCTTTTCTTGATAATTGATGAGAGTTTCGGAAAGTATTTAGGATTAATTTTTGGTTTGAGGATTCTCTTACAACTCAACTTGGTTGAGTAACATCACATCTTCATCTTGTTCTCTCTTCTTCCCGGTTCACTTTCACTGCTGAAGAGCAATAAGTAGAAACTGAGATATCCAAGGGGGCATGACTGATGTACCGGTGCCTGGTTCTCCCACCGTCTGTAAAGTCTGAAATGAGATGGAGAGTTGATAAAAAAAAGCAACTACATCAATCATGGGATATCTTAGAATATGTTGGGGATTGGTAGATGAAACAGGAGGAGACAACCATATAGTCGACACCACGCCGGTGCTGCGTGCTGATCACGAAGTTAGAGGATTGGGGATAGATTTTTTATGCAATGCAGAAACGATGTATATATGGTCAGCTATAATTAGTACCTCACTAATCCATTGGAGATGGTTAATCTTTGCCAATACTACGTACAGGCATGCTGTCACTGCAGGTAGAATTAAATCCTGAACGGAACACCCTGTGCGGGTATATTGAAACTTATATACGAATCATCCTTGAAATCAAAAATAAAATGACGCTCTGTCTCTTGACTCTTGAGCACCTGATCTGGTCTAAACTTCTGAAGACAAACATAAGCTGACCAATAAATTAGTCAAAACTAATTAATCAAGCTAAGGGAGATTAGAACTGAGAAGGGGAAAGGCGAGCTAACGTTTGCTCAAATCCAACTCACGCGCAGCTCGACCGAGGACCTAATTCGTGCAAGGATGGTAGTGTTGCAGAGTAGCTAGTGCTTATCTACCCTCTTCTGCACAGCTCGCGGTCGCGTCGCCGTGCATGGCCAAGCGCGATTGAGCAGACGACAGTGGCCTACGGTGAAGATAATCAGCGATAAATGTAAGAGGGCAGATGGGAGATGGATTTGAGCTGCCTGCTTGTCTGCTTGACATCGTTATATAGAGCAAGAGGTAAAACTGACAGGAACGCAGAGAAGCTGAAAAGCTACCAAAGCATGAACACGTTCGGTACTTAAAGTGCTGATGATGAATAAGTGGTATTTCCAGAAGACCGTATCTGGCTTTATTTGTTTATGGTGGGCTGCAGTTACACACTATGGAAAAATAAACTCAATTAATACATGGTGGCATGAATTTAAGAGAGGAAAGAAAACACCACAAAACTGAACCTGCCGAATGTGCAGTTTTTTTCTTATGTGATTAGGTGGAAGATTTGCTTAATTAGGTGGCAGATTTGATGACACATGTCAATCTAGGATTGCTTAGGGATGCATGATGAGACGGATACCTTGCATGTTGAGATAATTACTTGTAGTGGGTCTTTACTATTTAGATATAGAAGATGTGTTCGGCTGGGTGCGTCAAATGACTGGTCATTTGCTGCTTTGATTTATTAAGTATTTAATGATTCACCTAGTTTGCTAACCAAAAGGAATGAGGAGAGGGGAGTATTGAAGAAGCGCTAATCAGTTTCTCAACCTGTTGTTTTCTGCTCTCTCACTCTCTCTAAATTTAACATCGATTTTCCTCCAAAAAACAAGGTATGAAAACACAACAGGAATTAGCTAGCTCTTTGTTCTTTTCTTGCAGAATTTTTAACATCTATTTTCCTGGAAAGCAAGGAATTTAAAATTTGGGCAGCCCTACAGAAAAAGATGTTTGCTCTGTCTGGTTTTATCTATGTTCAGAATTCTTTACCTGCTTTCGTCAATCTATAATGTTAACTTTCAACAACTAATTAGACGATTCAGCAACCGCAAACTCTTGACTTGAAATCAATCCTAATGAATATCCCACCGGCCTGTGTAATCAGTTCTCCATTTTCCCCCACTACATATACGTCCCCATTTCATCTGAGCAGGCAGAACATACTACATTCCTTATCAAAAAAAAAAAGGAACATGGCTCCATTGCTTTGTGCGCTCTAGTATCTGATATTACCGTGGCAATGAATGTACAGTAAACACCGGAAATTATTGGAAAAACTGAAACAAGTATGTGAGAATATGAGCCATCGGGATAGAGTAGTAGTAGTCCCAGCGTGTATCATCTGCTTCCCGCTAGAGTGCCAGGATTACATCGTCCGCTTTCTGCGCGGCGCTGCAGAGAATGCCTTTCTCATCGCTTGCGGCCTAGCGCCATTCGCGATGTCTAATTAGTCAGTCATAAGGAGGCTGTTCATTGTTAGTGATGAGCTGGTAGAACCGAAAGTCTCCATGCGCATCTCTTCCCGGACTTGCACCAACTGACACGCCAACTCATTTGTCAACACGATATTGCTTAGTGCTTACTAATATTGCAGGAAGGGCAGACAACGATGTTCACAAAGAGGCAAAGCGGTTCACGGTAACTGGATGTACTAATCTCTTCTGCTTAAGTAGTTGATTACTTATGATTTAGATTTATGTGACGATTTCGTTTTTTGGCGGATGGGAAAGTTTATCTTACAAAGAGCGAACGGGTAGTTACGCATGAAAGACACGGCCCTTATTAATCAACTCCCTCTATTCATAATTATATATACGAATCAAAACGAGTGACTAAGCAAACTAAAAACATCTAGATACATGCATCTCAGAAGAAAAAAGTTAAATCATCTTATAATCGTGAACAGGGAGAGTAAATTATATAAACCCTTTAGCCATCTATATGTTCAAAGCAAATTATTTTCGGACGGGATCTCCAAAATAAAGTGCTTCCCGAATTAGAGAGGTTGTAGTTGGCGGGGGGTTTTTTTTTTAAGACCCAGGAAGATTTTAATATACCTGAGATGGCCATTGATGTATGGAAATGAGCGCGATTCACCCGTACATCAACTATTGGATATCATTGATGAACTGAGGCCGACAAGAAAAAGAGATGTACTCCCTCCATTCCGGTTTATAGGATGCAATTCCAAAACCAGATTTTTCCGAGAATAAGCAATAATTAGCATTAACTAAGAGCAGTTAATGTTGGGTTTTGGTCTTTCCCAAGAACAATATGAAAGTCGATTGGGTTTGGCCTTTCCATAATTAATGTTGCCATTAAATATGAGAGTGCTAATTGGGTGAAATATTGGGAAATAGATTTTGCATGATCAATCCTCAATCACCTAGGTCCTAGAGATTTGCCAAATGCATCCTATAAACCGGAATGGAGGGAGTACTAAATATTTTCGAGATAGAGAAATACTATTTTTCCGCATTAGCATTATTTCATTATATACAAGTCAGCATACCACTCTACGATACCATATATCCAAATTATATGTCGGCCGAGAAATGTTAAATTTCAATGGACCTCAAGAACCGAAGATCTAATATTGAGATCCGTGTAAGAATCCATATTTCTCTGAACTTTTGAAATGAATGGTACATTTGGATTCCAGAGGCTCTCGCGATACCCTAGCTCCCTGCTCCCCCGACCCCTAGGGCGCCGCCACCGTCAGCCTCGCCTCCGACGTCTCCCCAGCCGCCGCGCGCGGCTCCCCTCCCTCTCCTTCCCTACCCCCCACCCCACCCGCCGCGTCCACGCCGCCCCCGCGGCGGCCGGCGTGGCTCCAGATCTTCTCCTCCTGACCACCTGCTCAGCTCCTCCCCTGTCGCCGCCGTCGGCGCCGGCCGAGCGCAGCTCGGGCTGGGGCCGGCGGCGGCGGATGTCCTCTCCCCGCGCCGTAGGAGGCCTCGCGGGGCGGCTCTCCTCCGGCAGCGGTGCACCTCGGGCGGCGGCGGCCCGGCTCCGGCCGGGTGGAGGCTGGACGGCAGTGACGGCGTGGTCCTGCGGGGCGGCGTAGTGCAGCGGCGACGGCGTGCGAAGGAGATGGTCGGCCGGCCCCTGAGGCCTAGATCTGGGCCCGTCGGGCCCCATCTGGGTTTGGGTGGGCCAGCTTGACCTGCGGCACGCTTTGCAGCTGGAGGTGACGATGCGGATGCAGGGGACGGCGGTGACGGCGGCCAGCCTGTTGCAGCGTGGCGGCGAGCTTCACGGGCCCGGTTTGGGTCCGGCCGGACCCTATTAGGACTGGTGTGCCCCATGGGGGCTTTACGGGCCCGTTGGGCTCGGCCGGACCTGACGGGGACTGGTGTGCCTTGCGGCCGCGTCCGGTCGACTACCGTCTTCGACGGTGGAGGTTGGTCCCTCCCGCCGGCTGCGGTACTGCTGATCCTAGGTCATTCTACTCCTCGACTTCGGCTTGCAGACCACGTGGCAGTTTCTTCGGTGAGACGGTGATGTGGCTTCGGGATCGTTGGCGCATGTTAGTGGGTGGCTAGTGTGATGGTGTCGAGGCTTGTTCTCGCGGGGCTCCTGTGTTACTGATCGTCTGGGGTTGTGGATGGGGTGTTTCGGGAGAAAGCCTTATCGGTTCGTCCGACACCGACACGGTGCCGCCTCCGGGTGGCATCTCTCCTTTGAAGGGCGTCGTGGCTACCCGTCGTTCGCTTCCCTCTGTGCCGGGGGAAACCCTAGGACCAGTACGCTGGTTCGGGCAGCAGCGTGGCGTTCCTTCTTGAAGGTGCTGCTTGGTACTTGTCGATTCGGTACTAGGAGTGTGGTGGTAATTGTCGGAGAGGGCGCAGTGGTTACGGGTCACCATCGTTTAGTCGATCCGCCTATGTCACCTTTTTCTTTCTCTTTTCTTTTCTTGGGGTGTATGTTTGCTGCCGCCCAGCATTGCAAGTTGTTGGTTGTATCGGGTGTTTGCTATATTATATAGCGGGGCTACGGCCTATTTGTCTTTTATAGGTATGTATGAACATACTCGTAAATCCATTGAGAATTTATTTCGGTCGACTCTGACTTAGACACTCTCATTAAATAAAGCAATCACGTTAAACATATTGCTCTAAGTATTAATAGTTTCCTTCCAAATATGTTGCTGGAAACAAATACAGAGTAAATACGTTGTGGACACTGATTCAAAGGAGAACTTCTATGACTAAAAATACATCTTCAACCATACCCAAAAACACAACCAAACCAACAAAATCCACTGCTAAGATGACTACAAATATTATGCTATAACAAGGGATATATAACAAGTTAAGACGTGATGAAGAGTCAAAGTGGCTCAACGTGCAAAGGTCAAACATGTGCAAGAAGAAGGAAATAATACCAAATATATTCACCTAATAGCCAATGGAAAACATAGGAGAAAGAAGATCTTCCAATGAGAAGATTACCAAGGGACAATTATCGCGGGTGGTGTGGGGGGGGGGGGGGGGTAATTTAAAAATATATTTTTTGAGTACTCTAAGAAATTTTTTTGCTCGCCAGATCAAAAATATTCTCTCGCTCTCTCTAAATTTAACATATCTTTTCCTCCCAAAACAAGTTACAAATACAAAAGAGGAGCTAGCCAGCTCCCGTAAAATTATTAGTTTTTGAACGAGGAAGGATCCAGAATTACCTGGAGCAGCTCCATCTGACAAGCGGATGGATCCGAAAGAAAAGAAAATTTTACATCCTGGTCCTCAAATTTACAAGAAGGACCCTAGTTGATAAAACTAAATTGCAACCTTGTCCACCTAATGCGGGCCAGAAATGGCCACAGACGACATGACATGGGTGTCCTGCCTCCTCCCTCTGGCTGCATAGCCAGTAATGTGAAGAACCGGAGTCGGCGAGCTCCCATCGCTAGAACTCCAAGAGGGCCACAAAAGTGTGGAGAAAAACAACACACAAGCATCCGTAGTGGATAGTCTCAAGTACCTGCTGCAGTCACTTCAAATATGTCACTGACTATACCACTTCAAAGGGGCTCCTTTATAGATTTGAACCCAACTGCAACCTCACCTTGATTCTGACTCCACGCTTGCGGGATGAGGAGAGGAAATATGCAACCCAAGCCCCGATCTTAAGGACTTGCGAGTTTTTGGGGAAGGAACGGGGGCTCCGAAAGTCACCACCATCCACCGTGGACATCGACGAGAGCAGGTCCTCCGCCTCCTCCTAGCATACACAAAAGGGAATTGGCCTCCTCTTCCCCAATCCGCTCTGGCTGGCGAGGCTAGCGGAGGAGAGGGGAAGAGTAGCCGGAGAAATCACGCGGCGCACAAAGAGGGGGCGTAGGGTGAGAGGAGAGAAGGTCACCCCCGCGTGACAATTGGCCTCCTCTTCCTCAATTCGCCCTGGCTGGCGAGGCCAGTGGAGGAGAGGGGAAGAGGAGCCGGAGAAACACACGCGACTGTCAAAAGAGGGGGTAGAGGGTGAGAGGAGAGAGGAAGTGGACCCCCGCCCTCAAGTTTCATACTAGCTCATAGAAAAATCATTGACCTAACTTTTCCTCCAAAATTGTGTTTTCTCTCAAAATCGTTACCAAAGCAAGGTAAATAAAATGTGGTAGACCTAGAAAATATTGTTTGCTCCGTCCTATTTTGCTCTGGGGCAGACCTAGAGTATTTTCTTTAGCCACTTTAGTCAATCTGTATTTCTATTAATTTTCAACAACTAATAATTATACAATAAACATAACACGATTCAGCAACCACAAACTCAGACTTGAAATCAATGCGAATTAATATCCCACCAACTTTCTTGAGCCTTAGCACCAAGGTGCTCACCATCGCGAAGTAAGATATACGTGTTCCACTACATATATGACCATTTCACCCGAGCAGGCAGAGCATACGCCATTGCTTTTTGCGCTCCAGTATTTTATATTACCGTGGCAATGAATGTACAGTAAACACGGGAGATGATGAGCGAAAAACTGAAACAAGTACTATGTGAGAATAGGAGCCATCGGGATAGAATAGAAGTACTCACGGCGTGTATCATCTTCAAGGCGCGAGATTGATAGAACTGCCTTGTACGCTTTCTGGGCTTCCCTTCACGCATTGTCTTTCTCATCGCTTGCGGCCTTGCGCCATTCGCGATGTTTAATTAGAAAGTGTTAAGGAGGAAGTTTATTGTTAGTGATGAGTTGGTAGAACCGAAAGACACCATGCTCATCTCTTCCCTGACTTGCACCAATTTTCACTAGTGGCCGAGCTGGCATATAAAGATTGGGTGCACATGAACCCAATGCAGTTTGCCAAATTCTTAATTAAATCATTCTTGTTTTGATTTTAGTGGAAAATTACAACGAAAATTAGAGATGAACACAATAATCTGTTGCCCTAGCTTCGCCATCGATTGTCACACAAACTCCACATAACATGATATTGCTTACGGTAATTCCAGTAAGGGCATGCGACAGTGTTCAGAAAGAGGCAAAGCGATTCACAGTCACTGGGTGTACTAAAGCTCTTTGATGTTGATTACTTACTATGTAGATTTATGTGGCCATTTCTTTTCTCGGAGGATGTACAAGTGAATCTTACACATAGCGAACGGGCGCGCAATTGCGAACGGAAGATACGACCCTTATTAATCTAGCTTCTATAACCTTTTCTTGCGCATCTCTGTTCAAAGCAAATTATTTTTCGATGGTAATCTCCAAAGCGAAGTACTTCGCGATGGTGAGCACCTTGGTGCTAAGGCTTAGAGAATCTCCAAACTTTCGGAGTCTGGTCGGGGGCATCAGACAAGACACGAAGCGAGCCTGTTACAAGCGGGGGCCTGATGTCATAAACATGGAAAGGTAGAAGCTGGTAGCCATTTTCCCTCGCTTCTATCACATCCTTTTCTTTGCCACCAAATCACGACATAGCCTCCGTCCTTTTTCTTTGTCAACAATCCGTCGGGAGTCCACAATGACCACGCAGGTCGTTCTACAGATGGTCGAGACTGCCTCCCTCTCGCCCCGCCCGTAAGGTGGCCGTTTGCCAATTAGTTAAATTTATTGAAACTCTATGCCTATTTTATTGCTAATTGATCATGTTTTCCAAATGATGGGAGAGGACGCCAACATCGCAGCCGATAAGGAAGAGAATCAGATGGTTCCCATTTATTGTCCCCTAATTAGCTGCCATCTAGGTCCCGCTGTTTCTCCGGCCCAGTTCTTTTGATGGCTTAAAAAATAAGCTGCCCTTTCCCAGGTTCTCTCTTAAACCGCCCAGCTTATTGTTTGAGGCTTCTAAACTAGTTGTCTCATAACTAATCTAGAAGCCACAAGTAATAAGCTACTCATGTGCAAATGGTCAAATTACATTTGCTACCCTTATGCAACTGGAAAATAATTATGAGATAAAACTGACTTGCTACAACATGGTGACAAAAAAAGATATGAAAATAGAGAACAAGAAAAAAAATTATCATGCCTTATTTTGAACCGATGGAACCATCATTCAGGAAAACAGAGAGACAACATAGTCGTACGGTGTGCACCGAATACGAACAAACCAATGTACATACAACAGACAAAATAAATAAAAAAAGGACCAAAAAAGATCATGCAGCTGAATGAATCGATCTAACGTTTGCCTTGACACACCTTGAAAAAACTAAAGTCCAAACAGAAGTCCACGGTAATCCCTTGAAAAAACAAATACTCCTACCAGCAAGAAACATAAAGCCCAAAAGACAATGTTCAGCAGCAGCCCAGACTCGCTGTTGTATCTCTCCATACAATCGTACACAAACAGAGTACAACAAACTTCGATCATAGAAAAAAAAAGGCAAACTACACGATTTTTGGCACCCAAATCCAACGGTGACATAGGAGATTTAACTAATTCTTCGTCGACTGATAATTAGCAAAACCGTAGTTTTATGCATCACTGATCAAGATGGAATCCTATGCATCAGTGATTTGGGTACATAAATAAACCGCCTGGGTCTGGTTCGATGACCAAATATTGGAATGCGTGGTGTACTGGTGTCCACTCATTTCAGGTCTGGTCAAGATGCAAGCTGTGGAATGCGTGGCGTCCACTCCTCTGCAACGTTTTGTCTCGACCCCGACGGGCGGTTGCCCTTCGAGTTAGGGTTTCTAACGGCGCACCCATGATTCGCTCTCCCGATGGACCATATATACCCACCACAATCCTCCTTGCGTCTGCACACCAACTCATCCAACTAAACAACCACAGCGACAGATTATTTAGATGTGGTGGTAACTCTTTTATCCTAGCACCCATCTGTCAACACCATCTTCGGTTGCCACCTGATTCAGATGTGATTTGGTAGTGGTAATCTGATCTGTGGTGTTGCCAAACGGGTGCTTGGAGAAAATTGTTTACCAGGTAATAGATGGTATCTAGAGATGCAGCAACCTTAATATGTGTTTTGGTGATAGCCTTGTGCTAGCACCCATGAGGCAACACCGCTTTCGGTGTCCACTGATTCAGTTGTGCGACTGATTCTGCTGGTGTTGCTGCGTGGGTGCTTGGACAAAACTATTTACCATCTGGCTGACCTCATAATCAGGATCTGGGATCCTATGTTTCTTGAACCGAATCATTGGGTTCTAGGGCACGGAACATGGTGTTGACGGGTTGAGTTGTTTGATATCGGTTATGCTAGATCTAAAATTTGGCCGTGATAGACAGTCCTTTGCTCCTTCCAGGTTTCTCTATTTTTGCGTGTCTCCTGCTCTTATTTTGGGTATATCGATTTCCTTCCGTTTGCAAGTTTCTTTTGTATCCGCAGAGCTTCAGGTCATGTTTGTTTGGCGACTCCATATGTGCAGATTCATCTGATTTTTGTATGTTCAGATGTTCATAGCAATGGCTCAAATACTAATAGAAAGAGAAATAGGAATTACTAGTTCTGTCTTGTCAGATTGAAGTATTACTGCAAGGGGCGGACAGTATCTCCCAATTCAGACCGATTGCTCTCATCAATGTTGTGTTCAAGATCATCTCCAAAGCCTTTGCTACCAGACTTGACCCCATTGCGCATAGGATTATGAGCCCAAACCAGTCTGCCTTCATTAAAGGCAGGTTTATTCATGATGGGGCGTTGGCTTTACATGAGATTGTGCATGAACTTAAGAGTAAGAAACTTGGAGGCATCTTGCTTAAGCTGGATTTTGAAAAGGCCTACGACAGGGTAAATTGGGATTTCCTTGTTGAGGTCCTTCGCAGAAAAGGGTTTGACGCTGGTTTTGTTCACAGAATTCACCAGCTTGTTTCGGGCGGTCAAACTGTGATTTCTATAAACGGGGAAATGGGACCCTTCTTTCGCAATAAGCGGGAGTGCGGCAAGGGGATCCGCTCTCGCCACTGCTGTTCAACTTCATTGCCGAGGGCCTCTCTGCTTTGCTGTCTGCGGCTAATGCAGCGGGCCACATTCATGGGGTAGTGCCACATCTTATTCCAGGGGGAATAACCCATCTTCAGTATGCGGATGACACCATCATCCTCATCCAAAACAACGAGTTAGATATTGCGAACCTAAAGTTTCTGCTCATGTGCTTTGAGAATATGTCTGGCCTTAAAATCAATTATCACAAGAGTGAAGTGTTTGTCCTGGACCAGCCCATCAGCCTCTGTTTGAGCGTGGCTAGACAGCTGAACTGCAAACTGGGATCCTTTCCCTTCATTTATCTTGGCCTGCCAGTTTCTGACACGAAACTCACGACGGAACAATGGTACTTCCTGAGCCAGAAGCTGGCTGGTAGAGTCGAACCCTGGATAGGTCAGTTCCTTTCCTCAGGGGGTAGACTCATCCTCTCCAATTCTTGCCTTTCCAGCCTACCTATGTTTGCCATGGCCCTCTTCCTCCTCCAGGAAGGAGTACATGTTCAATTCGATTCCCACCGCGCCCGCTTCTTTTGGGAAGGAGCAGGACCTAAGAGAAAGTACCACATGATTAACTGGCCAGCGATGTGCAGACCAAAAGATTGTGGGGGGGCTCGGGTTGCTAAATTCAAGAAAGATGAACGTGGCGCTTTTGCTGAAATGGATTTGGCGACTTTACCAGAGGGAGAACTCAATTTGGGCAGATCTTTTAAGATCCAAATACACTAGGAATGGCGACATCTTCTCAAGCTCGGACCGCGGGGGCTCGCAGTTTTGGAAGAATCTTCATAAGATCAAACACCTTTTCAAATTAGGAGCCAAACACTTGATTCAAAACGGACAGCGCACCCAGTTCTGGCTGGATTGGTGGACCGGGGAGGGTCCACTCAGCCGTAGATTCCCATCGCTGTTCAATATTTGCGAGGACGAAACGATTTCTGTAGCCCAGGCAGTCTCTGGGGCTGTAGATTCAGGCGCTCTTTAGACGAGGCAGGTTTCACTCAGTGGACACTTCTTGCTGAAATTATTAGTTCAACTAACCTGTCTGGGGAGCATCATCTTGTTTCATGGGCTCTCGACCCGTCGGGTAAATACTCGGTGAACTCCTTGTATAAAAAACTGTCGCAAGGGGCGACGGTGGCTCATTTTCAAGAAGTTTGGAAGGCTAGAATCCCTCTCAAAATTAGAATCTTTTCTTGGCAACTTATTTTGGATCGGCTGCCTTCAGGGACACAGCTTGCCACAAGGCAGGGGCCTTCGGATGGTAAGTGTGCTCTCTGTGGGCAAGACGAGGATGCGACTCATATTTTCTTTAAGTGCTCGATGGCGGTTTTTATGTGGTCGGTGGTGCGTCAAGTTCTGGGGAGGACTTGGTGCCCACAAAATTTCGCTCAATTCTTTGCGATTCTCTCTACTTTTGCGGGGCGTACTCGGAGACTGATTTGGCTTTTGTTTTTAGCCCAAGCTTGGGCGCTTTGGGAAACTTGCTATTGAGAAGAAAACTATCAACCATCCCGCTGATATTATTTTCAAATCAATGATCTTCTTGCAGGCGTGGATTCCTCCTCTCAAGTCCCAGGACAAGGAGGGCGCAAGGTGGCTGGTCACAAAGCTTAGAGAGCTCCATTCCGACTGCCTCCCCAGGAGACAGGGTTGACCCGCGCTCTAGTCTTTATCGCCTTGCTTTGTTTTCGTAGTTTCGGCTAAGCTGTATGCCCAGCCTGTTGCTTTTCCTTTGGCTAAGCTGTATGCCGTAGCAATGTATAACCTGTGAGACTCTCTAGCTTTGTTAATTCAAAGTTGGGCCTGTGCCTTTTATCTAAAAAAAAGATTGAAGTATTACATAAGTCTTCCGTTGAATTGCTAGTGAGATCATTGAATGTCTGAAAACTTATTTCATTGTGCAAACAGTCATCTACCCATAGGTGTTCTTCTCAATATTGGCTCGGTGATACATGAATAAATAACACTCCCTGTCTGCTGAGGGATCGATTGTTACAGCTTGTGAACACCTTGATCTAGAAATCAACTAAATAGTCAGTTTTCTGGTCACAAAACACAGATTTGTAATCTGAACATGGTCCTTTATGTCTATTAGAATTCTCATCTTTGTAGTATCATTGTTGGATGAAATTCAGCTCCTCTAACTATGCAAGCAAGCTCTGGTTCTTTAACTATTGATTTCAATAGATTTCATTTAGATTGATCTATTGTTCACAGAAGTCATTATGAAGGGAACCGATAGATCAAACTTCTAATAGTAATGCTATTTTTGTTAATTTGGTACTCACAGAAGGGAAAATTAGAACTAGAAATACTAGTTCCAGGATGAGAATATCATGCCTCCGTTTGTAAGCATAATATCGTGCCTCCGTTTGTAAGCATAACATTGAGATGAGATCGCTCTTGCATGTTTGTTTGGCCACTACATATGTGCAGCCTCATTTGATTTTTCTATGTTCAGATATTCACAGTAATGGATCAACTACTGATCATTGCTCCTTGTTGATTCCTTTTTAATAGAAGGTAATTCTGTTTTCTCAGATAGTTGTACATAATTAAGACTGACAGAGACCTTTGCATGTTTGAAACTTGTTTCACTTTACAGACAATGGAATCTATCCGTGGAGATTCTTCTCGTTACCTCAATGATTCAAGAAGAAATAACACTTATCTGTTAAGTGAACAATAGTTACAAGTGGTGAACACTTTGATCAAAACATAAACTAAATAGTCAGTATGAGAGTACAAACCACAGGTTTCTGATCTCAATATGGCCCTTAAGAAAAGCATGTGAAATCGGAAACTTCACCAACTAAGTCCGGTAGAATTCACATCTTTATCCTAACATTGCTGGAAGAGATTATGTTCCACTAAACTAAGCAAACAAGCGGTGCTAATTGATCTCATGTGCGTACTTTAGCTTGGTCTATTGTTGACAGAAGTGTCATACTAATACTATTCTTGTTTAATTGGTTACTATAAGAAGGTAAAATGAGAAATGGCTCATAATGTGTAAGCATAACATTTGCTTATGAGATCTGCAAAAGAAATAATCTAAAGAGATTGCTTTTCCATTGTCGTGCATCAACAATGATCGATCAAAAGCAGAGCTCTGTCTCGTCGACCTCATATACACCTGCAGTTGAACTTGCAAAAGAGCCAGCCACTGTGGGATAGCAGGAACATACAGGATGCTAGCTCTTAGGAGAAACCTGGCCTTGACGATGATCCATTGACTGATCACTACACGACGGTCCTACATAGATTTTTTTTTTGTCGCAAAATCTGATCTTAAGCTGCAAATTACAGTTTGACGTCTATTTTCTCCTAACTGTCGGCTTTATCAACCAAGTATGCCATCCAAGCTACGCCGTTGTTCTCATTTAGACGCATACTTTTTTCAGATTAGAAGCAAACTTGAGACAGGGTAGGAAAAGTAATAGAGATGAAAAATGGGCATGACTAGATCTCAGTGATTGTCTCAGGAGAAATCTTCTTATTTCCTTTTATGATGAACTCTGCTGTGTATTTTATAGTGGGTCAACAAGTCTGTCATGCTTTAGGCCTTGTTCGGCAGACATGTTTTGGCAGGGATTTGAGTGTAAAATCCCGGCCCAATTAAAGACACGAGAAAACACGAGTTAAGTGTTCGGCAGGCCGGGCTCGACATGGCCAAACCCAGGGAAACCGGTGGAACCCCGTTGGGTCGGAGGGGAATCGAGACGCGAGCACACCCTCGCGTCTTGCCGTGTCTTGCTCTGGCGGCGCAGCGCCGACGCTGCCGTCCGTGGCCTCTGCCCTCCGCCCTCCGCCGTCGACGCCGACTTCTATCAGGTACGTTCGTCCCGTCCTCTCTCGATCTGATGTATCCATGGGCTGCGGAGGTGGGAGACGAGGGCGCGTGGGAGGCGGCTGATGCGGTCGAGGGAGTCGGGGGCGGGAGGGAGGCGGCGGCCGTCTCCGCGGCTCTGTCCAGGTCGTGCAGGTTGCAGCTTTTGCGGCGCATCTCGACCGCCGTCGCCAGGTCCACGTTGGTGAACTGCTCCCGCCCGGCCATGGTGAACGGCGGCGCCGGCAAGGGTCTTGGGTCTTGGTTCTTGCAATGATTTGAGTGGCCGTTTGAATAGTTCTTGGTTCTTGATAATTGCTGCGGAGGTGTTGATGTAGTACCATGATGTTGTTCAGTTATTGGTTCATATAAATTGCTGTGGAGGTGTTGATCTGGTTGTTCAGTTGCTGTCGTAGGAATTGGTTAATATGCAGGATAATTAATCCTTCTTACAGCAAGCTGCTGCATTACATCACTTGGCTAGAATAATAATGATAATTTTGTTTTGCCACATGAGAACATTACTATTGTTTCTTTCCTTTTTCATTTTTGTATGCACATACTGATTCGTTGATTTAATCAGTGAACAAATTTGGCTAGATGAGTTATAGTGTTTTTAGTTGTTCACATAATGAAAAGGAGCAAGAACGACTTGGATCAGTGCCATCTATTTATCTGCCCGTAAAAGAATTGACTGTGTGGAAACTGACATCTATCTTATAAGTTGACGTGGTTGTGAAATTGACATCTAGGCTTGGTTGTTTTAGGTTCTTATTCTTGTATTTCTTGTTAGAAAGTCACTGTTGTTGATGGTTCTGTGATGCTGGTCTCAGCTTGCTACTATTTGTTATGAACACCACTAGTTGGTATTGTGTGGACATGATCAGTACTTGCTCTGAAATTGACATCTATGCCGAGTTTTTGTACGTTTTTGCTGCTAATATGGCTATATGAAACTGCTGTCCGTATTTTTTATCTACTGGACAATTTATGCCTGTCAGTAGAACTCCTCAGCTTCAGGCTCCTTGGCGGAATAGGAAGGGCTCCCTTAGCCAAAACGTAATGTTTGCATGTGATTTTGATCTCAATATCACCTTCATATCATGTGGATGGGAGGGATCTGCGACAGATGCTAGAGTACTCAGCTCGGCCATGCTGAAAGGTTTTAAAGTACCTCCTGGAAAGTTCTATTTGGTTGATGGTGGTTATGCAAACACCCCATCCTTTCTTGCTCCATACCGAGGTGTGCGGTATCACTTGAAAGAGTGGGGGCATGGGCGCCGAAGGCCACAAAACCACATGGAACTATTCAATCTCCGACATGCTATAATGAGGAACCATGTAGAAAGGCTCTTGGGTATTCTAAAAAAGAGATTTCCTATTCTAAGAGTTCCAACCTTCTATGCAATCAAGAATCAAGTGAAGATTCCGGCAGCCACAGCAGTTTTCAATAATATTATAAAAATGCATGATGGAGATGAGGAATGGCTTGAGAACCAACCTGAACCTGTAATAGACCCAGCTTACTTTGTGGATCTGCCCAATGATGATGATGATAACCACCAAGCAAACAACCACCAAGAGAATAATGTGCAAGGCAACCTTTTGAGGGAACAGATTGCTTTTCAGATGTGGAATGACTTTGAGTAGTTGTAGCTACTAGTAATAAGGAACTATTAGTTGCTTTATCTTGTAATAAGAAACTATTAGTTGCTTTATCTTGTAATGAGGAACTATTTATCATGTGATGTTTATCATGTAATAAGGAATTTTATGTGATGTTTCATCATGTGCATCTTATAATTTTGAGAATATTCATCATCTTGTGTTTGTTTTTTTAATCACAACAGATATGTATCCCAAAGCAGCTCCATCCTATCCAAAAGGCTCTCCCAAGTATAACCTAACTCAGGCCAACTCAGTGGGAAAGAAAATTAAGAAAAAGCCTTCACCCAAGACAAAAAAGGGTTCACCAAAAGGTATTCTTTCTTTTACTAGTTTTATGCTTGTTTCGGTGATGCTTGTTTAGGTCCTGCACATTTTATTTCGCTCAACACCACACTTCATTTGTGTCTACCTTTCCTCTAGGTGCGAGACCAAGGGCCTCATGGAATGCTGCTCTTGAGAAATCCCTAGTGGATATCCTTCATGAACATAACACAAGCTACTATAGAAGCCAAAATGGGTGGAATAGTGAGACTTGGAACACTATGGTTAGGTTGTTTCTTGCTAAGCACCCATATGTGCAAGTGACAAAGTCTCAAATCCAAGACAATGAGAAAGATTTAAAGAGAGATTATAGGATGCTAAAGGATGCTCGAAACCAAAGTGGAGCAGGCTGGAATGAAGCCGAGTTCAAACTTGAGGCTGAACCACATCTTTGGGAGAATTTAGAAGTTGTAAGTGGTGTAGGGTGTTTGATATTCTATTGTTGCTTGTGTATGATTGTCACATGTTTGCTAACCATGGTTTCCTCATCTTTTTGTAGTCATTTGGGACAAGGATCAAGAGATTTAAGATCAAGTCCTTCCCTCTCTATGAATCACTAGCACAACTCTATGAAGGTAAGCTATGTACTATTCTTACAAGGCACTTCAAAGCATCTCTCCTCTCTTTGGTTCAGTTGCTTATCATCTTACTTATCATTTTGTAGGGAGTATTGCTACTGGAACTTTCAATTTCACATCCAGTTCGACCTCGTCACCTACACCATCTGATGTGACAGAAATTGAAAGTGATGGCGACGAAGATATGGAGAGACCTCAAGGTAGTACTGCTAGGGAAGAGACTGATGATGACCTTCAAATGTTGGATGAAGGTACTACTGCTCAAGTGAGGCCTCGAGTGGAGCATGCTCAAGCAAAGAATGCTGTTGGTGGTTCAAGGAAGAAGCCGAAGAACAGTCAAAGAAGTGGAGCTGGAGGTGGAATGGTGCAAGTCATGGAAAGGCTGGTTAATATCAAAGAAAAAGAAGCTGAAAAAGAATCTGCACAAGACTTTACAATCAGCAGATGCATGGATGGCTTGAAGAAACTAGATGGTGTCACAGCTGGCGACAAGATCCCGGCCTTGGAGGTTTTCAGAAATGCAGACAACCATGAGATATTTGTCAACCTTGTTGCGGATAATGATGGAACAGCGATCGAGTGGCTTCGTGTGCAGATAGCCAAGCTACCTTAAGGTAAGCTACTGCTCTTGTACTATTGTTGTAGTTGCTTTGTTGTCTGTCCAATTACCTAGCAAAACATTCTTGTTCATCCTTACTTCATTTACTTTAGAGCTGACAATTGAGATAGTTTTCTGTCACTATGGTTCATACCCAGCCATACATTCTTGTGTTGTTGTTGCAGTTTATCTACTTGTTGTTTAGGTTTTAGTGGTGGTTGTATGATTTATGCAGTATGTTCCCGAAATGAAATGGAAATGGAAAAGCAAGACTTTGTCTGTTCTTTCTCAGAACAGGGTTGCTTCTTTTTTTGTAGAGATCAACAGAACAGGGTAGCTACTGACTGTCTGGTACTAGCAGGACTAGTTTCTGACGTTTTTGTACTAGTAAAGCAGTGACAAAATGAGTAATCTGTAATTTTTATCATGCCTGGCTGATTTTGGAGTTCTAATTTTAGAAAATTGTGCTATGAACCTGTAAACAAGATGATTTCTTTACTCTGTATTAGTACTTCATGTCACCAACCTCATATGTACGTATTTTACAAATAAGCAGCACCTGATCTGTACATATTTCACAACATGAACGTACTGCACCATGATTGTAACTAGCATATGCAGAGATTTTTTAGTGTCATGAATCATTTATTAGTTCTTGCATATCACTTGCTCTGTTTCTCTCCAGTGCTTTAACATGCTGTCTAAAATGTCTACACTGTGCCAGGTTCCTCTCATGCAAGCTTTCAAGTTCCTGATCTTACTCCTGCAACCTTGTTTCGGTGATTTGTTCCTGCGGCGATGCGTGAGATGATTTGTTCCTGCGACGATGCGATAAACCTGATGTTGTTCCTGTGATAAACCTGAGATATATAGGACCGTTGAAACCTGCACGAGCCGTTGTTGCTCGTTTTTGTTCCTGCGATGATGCGTGAGATTATTTGATCCTACGAAGATGCGAGAGATGATTTGATGAAATAATTTTATCGATTTTATTCCTGTGATAAACCTGGGAATAATATATGACTGTTGAAACTGTGCTCACGTGCTCTGAAAAGTTTTTATTGATGACCTTGAATTAGAAGTATTGTTGAAATTGTGCTCATGTGTTGTAATTGTGTGTCCTGTGAAAAAAGATGAGATTTTATTGCTAAAACACCCCTTTGCAAAACCTGTGTACCAAACAACATGAAATGGTGGGGCGTTTTGGTGGAGAAGGGGATTGGGAGGGGTTGGAGTGTTTTGGGTGTGAGTAGTGTTTTCACCCAAAACACTAGGGAAAATACACCCAAAAACACTACAAAACGCTGCTGCCGAACAAGGCCTTATTGGGCTAGCAGTTTCGCTATTGGGTCAGGGCGCGCACGTGAACCTGGGTTAAAAAAGGGCTGGCCCATTTACAGTGTGAAAGAGAGTTATATCGCCATTTTTTTTGGCCAAATGCTATATACCGCTCTGGGAGCTCCTATTCAGTACCTTAAGCAACGGTTAGCGTGGTTTTGCCCACTACCGAGCCTTCCTGGGCCTGGCCCATTAACTGGGTTCGTTTTTGGTTAATTTTTTTTGCTGCTGAAAAAATATAATGGTTTTTTTCTTCAAATATGAGAAAATTTGTGAAATCAAAAAAGTTCCCAGATTTCAAAAATGGTCATAAATGTTTAAAAAAAACATGAATTTGAAAATAGTTCATGAATTTGGAAATGGTTCATGAATATGAAAAATGGTTCGTGAATTTAGAATGTCCTAAATTTCAAAAATATAAAATATTTGAAAAAGGTTCACGAATTTGAAAAAATGTTCATGATTTCAAAAACGGTTCATGAATTTGAAAATGGTTCACGATTTGTTTTTCATGAATTTGAAAATGGTTCACAAAAAATGTTCATGAATTGTTAAATGTTTCATTAAAAAGTCTTGAATTTAAAAATGGTTCACGAAAAATGTTTGTGAATTTGAAAATGATTCGCGAATTTGAAAATGGTTCACGAAATGTTCATGAATTTTAAAATGGTTCATTAAAAAAGTCATGAATTTGAAAGTGGTTCACGAAAAATGTTCGTGAATTTGAAAATGGTTCGCGAAATTATCCAATCTGAATAATTTGAAAATACCGAACATTTTTAAAGAAAGTTTCAAGAATTTGAAAACGAACTAAAAAAAGAACAAAAAACGAAAAAAATAGAAAAACTAGACAAAAACGTACATGGGCCGGCCCATTTAGGAGATTGTGCTTGAAGGAGGGGTATGCAATTCCGTGCTAACCATTGCTAGGCGCTGAATAGGTTTTGCCTACCGCTCTTTAGCGGCGCGAGACGCAGTGTCGCCTGAAGGGATCTCGTAATGGGCCAGCCCATTTGGCTGCTTTTCGTTTTCCTTTCCTTTCCTTTCGTTTTTCTGTTTTCGATTTTCTTTTTCGTTTCGTTTCTTTCATTTTTCTTCTCTGTTATTTCGATTTTTTTCACTTTTATATGATTTTTAAAATGTTCAGATTTAAGAAAGATGTTCAAATTCAAAAAATCTTCCGTGGAGTCTTATCTTTGCCTGGCTCGATCTGTGGAAGCGATTAAACTTCTTCTGCGGGTTATTCTTCTATTGCTTATTGTCGGACCCTTCTTTCCTCTTATACGGATTGGGAAAGTATTTCTATTGTACGTATAATCAGGCCAGCCCTTTTCATCTTTGTTTTCAGAGAAAGAGCAGCGAGTGTTCTATTCTTGTTTCCGCAGTAGGAAGGGAAAGCTCCTTCTTGTTCTAGTTCCTAGTAAGGTTTTTTTAATGTTCAAATTTAAAAACCCTTCATATTTGAAAATGTTCAGCTTTTAAAAATATTCATCTTAATAATGTTCAAATTTGAAAATTGTTCAAATTTTCAAAAACTTCCAGATTTTGAAAAGTATTTAGATTTAAAAAAATGTTCAGATTAAGGGCTTGTTTGATTTTAGGATAGGAAAGATGCGGAATAGGAAAAGCATAGGATTGCCATGTCATGCACACTCCAATCCTACGATTTGGTTTGTACCAAAGTTTGTTTGATTCCATCAAAGGAATTGTAAAAATAGCTTGGAGTGGATGTTAGAATTCCTATGGAAGTAGTACAAAAGATTCCTTAGGAAAAGTTCCTATAGGATCCAATCCTACAAATCAAACAAGCAAGAAAGGAAAATTTCTATAGGATTGAATCCTACAATAATCCTATGCAATTCCTTTGAATCAAACACGCCCTTATAAATTATTCAAATAAAAACAGGTTTGAAAACACAAAAACAAATAATAAAAAGTAAAAAACAACACCCATGTTAATGGGTCGAGAAATGCCGTCCATTAACTGATGGCTTCAAGAGTCATGCCGCTTAAAGCGGCAATATAGTATCTCCCAGTTTTTACACTGGTTTTTTTGTTCGCTCACATACTCGGTTCAGTTCGACTGCTTATAAAAGTTATCGTACACTCTACTGCTTCGGTTGTGTACCATTTCTTTCCATTACCAATGCAAATAACAAATATTATATCAATTCTATTTTATTTTTATGTTTTTGTTTTAACTTAAATATATAAACTATTAGAAAAATATATGAGACTTCTTTTTAAAAGATGAACATATATATTTATAAAATGTGAAATTTGAATGATTTTTTAATATTAACACATTTATATTGTTTAAACAGTGTCCCAATAGGAACATTATTTTAATTTGAACAAGTTTACGATATGAACATTTATATAATATGAACGAATTTTCAAATATGAATATTTATGTTTTTTAATAATTTTATTTTGTTTGAACGAACATGAAATATAAAAATTTATCTTATACAAATATTTTTAGTAAAAACTGCTATTAGTGTTTAATATTGTTTTTATATATAGAAAAGGAGAATACATAAAAAAAAAGAAATAAAATAATTTTAATATATACACAGAAAAGAAAAAACACAAAAGAACCCAATTGAAAAAGGAAAAAACCCAAACCAGAAAAAACCAAAACTGAACCACAACCTGTAAAAAAACAGGCAAGAAGCCACCTCGTCACTTAAAAGAGCTAAGCAAGATAAGAATTTGGGTCAGCCCATTTAGCGGCACGACGTGAGTGGATCGCAATGCGCTCCGCATTACCACCCGTCAAATAGAAAATGTCAAAAAAAGCTTTGTCCTATAATAGTAAATGGCATTGGAATGGGAAAAGAAAAGGGAAAACAAATCACATAAGAATAAGGAAAGAATTGCACATTAGTTGTACGAGTTAGTTTCTTTAAGTTAAACTTACAAATCATAATTGCGCATGAGATGCAACTAAAAAAGATGATAAACCTTAATTAGTCGCGTATGAGATTCAACGGCCAAAAGAGATACCCCTAGTTGCACTTTATTTTATTTGAATTGTATGAATAATTTTATCTTTATTTTTTTTACTATCGTAGAACTATTTTCTTTGTGTTGAAAACTATGTAACATACAAACATATTGATTTGTATTTACCAAAATATTTAAATTTATAAACAAAATAAACTATTGGAAGCGTCTCCTCGCTCTGAATAACAATCGTCCGACGCTATTACTGGACAGACTATGCGGGACGACCAGTGGAGTGGAGATCGTCCGGGGTTGTGGATGGGGTTTCGTGAGAAATCCTTGTCGGTTCGTCCACACCGACGCGGTGCCACCTCCGGGTGGCATCTTTCCTTCCTGAAGGGCGTCGTGGCTACCCTTCACTTTCTCTGTGCCGGGGGAAACCCTAGGACGAGTGCCCTGGTCCGGGCAGCATGTAGCGTTCCTTCTTGAAGGTGCTGCTTGGTACTTGTCGATTCGATGGTACGAGTGTGGTGGTACTTTGTCGGAGAGATTGCAACGGTTGCAGGTCACCATCGTTTAGTCGGTCCGTTATGTCTCCATTTTGTTTTTTGGGTGTATGTTTGCTGCCGCCGACTGAGAGACATGCAAATGTTGTAAGAAAACCTCGGCTACCTCGGTCGGCTTAGACCCCACAACCAAGCCGATCGGCAAGTTGGAACCAAAGCCGGGGTGTCCCCCAGTCGTCCGTCGTGTCGCACGTGCACGGCTCGTTTTAGCGTGCACTCCTCCCACGCCCATCCGCATGTGCCCTTGTTCGTGGACAGGAACCAAGAATGGGTTGCCCAGCTGCGCCCGGTATAAAACAAGCGTTTCCACTCGCCTCGAGATCCCCACTCCACTCTTCTCATATACACTCTACTACAACTGGATACCGAGCACCACTACTACAAGCGAGTGAGCTAGCAGAGCACACAACACATAGAAAGAGGAGCTGATCTGGTTCTGATCGGATCACAGCATGACGGGGAGAGAAGAAAAAGAAGCCTTCGCGGACGAGGAGGAGAGCTCGCAGTGCAGCAGCGGGTGCCAGTCCGGCTGGACCCTCTACCTGGAGCCTTCCGGGTCAGGCCAGCAGCAATGCTGCGCGCTGCCTCACCATCCCGCCGACGTCCGGAGGCAGACGTTGTCGCAGGAAGAGTGTAACTCCGACGAGGAGGACTCCATGGTCTCCGACGCCTCCTCCGGCCCGCCGCCTCACCTGCGCGACGACGAAGAGGAGCTGCTGCAAGTGCAACGGCAGATCAACAGCCAGCGTCGATCGCCCTTCGGCGGCGACCAATGCTGCGACTCCGGCATTGGCGGCCGTCGTCGCAGCTGGGCCGTCTCTGGCTCCTGTTCCTTGGTCTCTACTCGGTCTCGTAGTTCGGGCGAGGCGAAGAGCAGGAAGAAGAGAAGGGCCGTCGTCCAGCGGAAAGGTGAGGTGGCGATGAACCGCTATGGTGTCGTCGACGACGACGATCTCGATGACACGGCGAGTTCGTCTGCCGTCGTCGCGTCCGCCGACCTGGTGGAAGCGATGCACCTGCATCAACCAAGCTGCGCTTTCATTGCCGAGCATTGTTCTTCTCTGGAGTGGCCAGCGGTTTGAACTTTGAAGCACTGGCATGGAGGGCTAGCCGGCTAGGCGATGCTGCATCACAACTGACGAACTAGCTATAGCTAGCAACTGACGAGCATGTATTTTGGTGCACCTAGCTAGCGTATTTGTTTCATGTTTGTAGGTACTAGCTGGAAATCTTTGGTACTCGTTTCTTTATCGATCTTGTTGTACCAATTTTGTTACTGAATTTTGCTTCAATTTGTGTATGTTTCCTTTTGTCCTTCACTTGCATGCATGTTGTTCCAACGGAATAGAGATGCGCATACACATTCTGGATGAGAATTCGGAAAATTCATACAGTAGTAATCAAAAGCTTTATACTCCTAGGTGTTTATTTCCCGGATGGGTCAGCATGCAGGACAATGTGAAACATGTCGATAGCGAGCCAGAAAACGCCAATGTCTTATTGTCTTGCATGCAGAGCCCATTTCAGCTAAGACCACATCTTAAATTCCCATCGTACAGAGGGCAGTTTAAGAAATGGGCGTGCATAAATGTGAGTACTACTGTGCAGCATCTGTGCTGTCAAAAAAAAAAAAAACTGTGCAGCATCTGTTTTATAGTCAGGTGCTCAGGTGGCGTTCTGCTTGTTCTTCCCCACGTAGACTTATTAACAACGACGAAAGAAAATGTATTTATACTAGAATATCTACCATACTGAATGACCAAGAGAGAAGAAATCAAAATGTTGTTGTAGCTTGTTGCTTTCATTTTTGCTAGAACTTCGCAACTTCGGACTGTGTTCCGAATATGGGAGCGCTGTTCCCTTCCACTATCAGAAAATTCGGACTGTGTTCCGGATATGGGAGCGTTGTTCCCTTCCACTATCAGAAAATTAGTGGTACCGGTAAGGTAAACAGAAAGGTATCACCAACTTTCTAAAAGTGGCAACATATATCCAGGAAGTTTACTTTCTATGAATCATGTAGATGTAGTTTGGTTACATCGACTGGTTAATGAGTGTTGTCTAGAGTGACTATATGTCAGTTCAGTTGCGACAAAGCTAAGCAGAGAACACATGCTGTTTAGCCCATGATTCATGGAGGCATGGAGCTGACTATGTAATGCCTCTTTTGTTCGAAGAAAATATTGAGCAATGACATAAGAATAAGTAATTTTCCTACCGGATAATATTCATCGTTTTGGTTTAAAGGATCCAAGGAAACGAAAAAGCATGAAAATTTCCTTAGGTTCGGTTTAGAGAAAAAATATTCACAAATTTTACAATCTATTTGTACCTTATTTTTAAGTTCCAACGCACGAAAAACGAGTGCGGGATTTTTTGCGGCATAATAAAATTTAATTATACTTCCTCACACGGCTTGACTCTGTTCTGGGCATATTTATTAGGATTCATGTATTTTTTTCTATTCATGTGAACCAAACACCCAAGTATAAGAAGTTCATGTGAATCCTCTAATTTGCACCTGCAATCTTACGATAAAACTGTGTTAATCTATTTATGTGTTTTTAAAATCATGCAAAACAAACCGGCCCTTCTGGATTACTGGTGTAACATGGCACAATTTTGTAGTAAACCAGAAACTTTTGTTCATCGCTACTAATTCTTGAGATTTTAAAATGCAAAATGAAACGTGAGAGGTCCAAGTCCAGCTAAAAATAAATTTACTTTTGCTTTCACCTTTTGGTGGTATTTATGGGATATAACATTGTCGCACCTATCTGCGGCTTTATCAACGCTGTCGATACCACTTAAAAAGAATACTATCTACACCTTAGAGCATCTCCACCGGCACCCAATATCGCTCCCAATAGCCCTATTGGGCGAGCCGACATGAAAACGCCCCCCGGCGGCGAGCCCAATAGGCCAAAAATTGCCTGCGCTCCCCAATAGAGCGTCCGACAACCCTGCTTCGCGCCTTGTTTTTAGGGTTGCAAGCGGGCGTGCCGGCAACAACGGCAACGTGCGCCACGTCAGATCCTGACGCACGGGACCAACGAGTCAGCGACAGCCCGCCGGTCAGCGCAATTTATTGCGGCTGCTGGCCAATTTCTGACACACTGTGACGCGTCGTGCCTCATCTTCCCGACGCGCGTCGCCGGAGTTACGACTCCTCGGGAACCGACGCCGGCGTAATGAGAAAATTCCACGCGCTTCGCCTCCCCACCGTCCTCATAAAAAGCGCGCGCAGCGCCACTCCCCATCGCATCATTCCACCGCTCTCTCTTCTCACCTTTATCCGCAGTTCACCGGCGATCAGCGATGGCGCACAACGGTGAAGCGGGAGGTAGCGGCACGACAAAGAGCTGCTTGCGGAAGTCCGAAGCGGCGTTGTTCCACAAGCACTTCATCCCCGTGCCGTCGGGGATGCGCCTCCCCATCGGTGGTGGTTGGACGCTATCGGCGCTGGGGTACGTCGTCCCTCCTCTGCCGGAGGGGGATCGCCTCCGCGCGCTCATCCGTCTGTGCCGGTGACAGCTGATGCCGGAGCAGCAGGCGGACCCCGAGAACGCCAAGAACGCCCGAACTGGACGGTGCTCCTCGCGGCGCAGCGGCAGGCCGTGGTCGACGACCACTCCGGTCCCACACGGCCGGCGCATAACAACAGTAAGTGGCGCCGCCACTGGTAGGATGGCCGCGTCCCGTACAAGGTGATTGCATGCACGGGTAACCCGCGCCGCGCGAGCACGGGCACGACATGTGGGAAATGCCGGCGAGCTCATCCTCCCGCAGCTCATCTAGTGCATGGTCGACGACGACGTCGACGCCGGGGTTCGTCGTCCCCAAGCAGGAGGGCGGCTCCGCGCGCAGGCCGCTGTCCCCCCGTGAAGTTTAAGGCCGAGTCGGGATGGTCAGCGCCGCCGCGAAGGACAGACGGTGGCGTGACCATCCGCGATTTCGGCCCTCTGTCCCCGTGAAGGTCATGAACTGGCCAGAGGCGGCGGCGCCCCTGGCAAGAAAGCGCACCGCGCCACCGCCGGCGCATCAGGCGATGACGGAGGAAGAGGCCGAGGCGATCTTTCAGAACGACATCGTCGCGGCCATGAAGGAGTCCTTCGACACCGTCCAGCCGCGCCGGAGGAGTTCGACGAGTGGTGGTCCACGATCGAGAGCGGCATCGTCGTCATCCCCGACGACGGCGAGGAGGAAGCCGCCGCGTCACTGCCACTCTGAGCCAATGCCGGGGTCAAGGAGGAGGAGGAGACGCAGCAGTAGGACGACACGTTTGACTTTGACGCCGCTTTGGCGGTGTACGACTGGGACCAATACTTCACCGGCTTTTAGTTTTAGGTTTTTTAGTTTAAATTTCGGTCTTATTTTGTAAAAATATATGAAATAGTAATGAAATATCGGTGTTTTAGTTTTAATTGTTTTGATTCGCTTTTTAAATCGTCTATTGGGAGTGTCCGGTGGCGGAAGCCGCTCCCAATAGCGCGGCAACGTGTGTCGGCGCTACATGTGCCTGGCACCGTTGCCCGGAAGCTCTATTGGTCGTCGCCGGTGGACATGCTGTTACTAGCTGATAAGAAAAAACTCTGTCTTCATCTTCTTCTTTGTTTTTTTTATCCTAGTGGCAAACGTGAGAGTACCGCTGACATGAAGCTAGCATCAATTTGGACTAGCATTAAATTATGAGCCATAACTTAGTACTCCCTCCGTTTTTTAATATAAGATGTTTTAGCATTTGTCTACATACACATGTACACAAATGTATGTAGACATGTGTTAGTGTGCATGTTCACTCACTTTTTAATATGTATCTAGACAACATGTGCAACCCCTAAAACATTTTATATTAAAAAACGGAGGGAGTAGTACAGTACTCCGAGAGTACATACTGCCGCTCGATGCAAATCCATGCACTTGCAAGTTAACACGAAACCAGCTAATTTTTTTTAATAATACATTTTTTAATTAAATTCTAAAAATATTACGCAAATTAACGAAATTTCAAAAATAATACGGCCTCGGCCAGGGCTGGGCCGATTAGAGCCTGTCGGCCAGAGCTGGACCGATAAGGCCTTCGGCCGACGCCCGCACGTGTCAGAGAAGCTTATCGGCCAGGGTAAGCCGACTAGGCCATATTGGCCAAGACTGGGCCGATAGGGTGCTGTCGTCCTTAGCTGGGCCGATAAGGGCTTCCTCCGTTTTTCCCTCCACTCCCCCTCATTTTTTAAACAAAAATGCATACAAATTATAGATAAAATGAAAGTCTAAATTTAAAACAGAGATGGAGACTAATTACAGATGAAATTAAACTCTAAATTTAAAACACTGATCCACACATATTGCAGATAAAAACATAGTCCAAATTTAAAACATTGATCCACATTTATTACAAATAAAAGCATAGTCCAAATGTGACACCAATTAACTGTTATAACTGGGAACAACTATATACTTAATATTACTAGCGCAACAGTAAACCCTAATTAGCCAGATAAACGCATACCCTTGAAGCGTGCCGATTCAATGGACCAGCACCGTCACCACCACCGCTGCACCACCAGCAACACCACTGCACCACCACCACCACGCTGCACCACCACCACCCTACACGAACCTCCACCTAAACTCCATCATTGCTCCAACCAAACAACACGAAATCACACAAAAACCTAACCCATCTGTATATCTGAGCTGCCTTAACTCTCTAACATTTCTAGGAGGAAGATTTGGTAGCTGGATGGACAGATCGCCGCTGAAACGCAGCAAGGAGCTGCTGGTTTTCGAGAGGAAGAAGAAAAGGAGAGAGAGGACGCGAGGAAGAAGATGTGGCCAGGATTGGCCTTATCCAGCACCCTGTCGGCCCAGTACTGGCCGACAGGCCTGTCGGCTAAAAGTTCGCCGATTAGTACCTACCCGTGACGCGTGACGGCCTGTCGGACGCAGGCCTGGCCCACCATGCGACCTTGTCGGCTTAGACAGAGTCGATAAGGACTTATCGGCCCAGCTCTGGCTGACAGGCTCTAATCGGCCCAGCCCTGGCCGAGGCCGTATTATTTTTGAAATTTCGTTATTTTGCGTAATATTTTTTAAATTTAATTAAAAAAATGTATTATTAAAAAAAAATTAGCACGAAACCATGCATGCCAAGTTGGCAAAGACAACAAGCACGTACTACGTATTGTACGCTCGGACAGGAACGCAGCCGGCCGCGAGGGCGAGGATGCTTCCTCCCTGGATTCCGCCTCGTGCAGCGCAGCCACCGGGTCGCCCACGTACGCGTGCGTGGCGCCATGTGCGCGAACATCGGCAATGGCGACGGCGAGGCACGCCACGCATCCATGGCAGCACATGCCCGCCGCATGCTGCGACCGGGGGCTCACGTGGCATTGATCCGCACGCGCGCGCACGATCGGCAAGCGGCGTGCTCACATGCGCCGTTGCAGCGCCCCAATGCCCCCGCCCGGCGCATGCAGTCGTCGATCTAGCTACCTCATTCTCTCCCTCCCTCGTCTCTGATCTGAAGTTCTGAACTCCGATGGAGATGGCAGTTGTTTTTCCTGTTGCGGCGGCGAGCCCGATGCAGATGCACGCCTATGTGCCGTGCTCTTTATGTTTTATCAAGGTGCAGTGCAGTGCAGTACAAATGTGGTACAGCATGCACTAGCGATGAGCACGAATCCAAGGCATGCATGGTGCCTTCGCGGGAATCCGGGTCTCTCATGTGGCATGCCACGCGGGCTGTCCATGTTCGGTGACGTGGGGACCTGGACACCTGGTCGCGCCACCCACAAAGTAAACATCGGAACACTGCTGAACTAACAAGCAGCGGCTATAAGCCGCTACCGACCAGCCGAGCCGAGCTGTGACGTTAATTAAGCTAAGCTGTTGCCCCACTCCTCGTCCCTCTCGCCCCTCTCTCCTCCCCTCCCGCCGCCATCGGCGCGGGCCGCTGGAGGTGGGGCAACAAGGGCTCGCCGGATGTGGAGGAGGAAGTTTTTTCTTTTCTTTTTTCAGACATTTTTATTTTTGTAATTGGCTCCCGTGGAGCTGACAAGTGGGACCTATCCAAAAACATGCAAATTGGTCCTGACAAGTGGTGCTCTCCATGCCACGTCAGCTTTTGGGTGGGTCCCACACGTAAGATTCGGTGTCAATTCGCGTTTAACGAGAGATCTGTGTTTTTTGCGAAGGCTGGAACAAAACGTCGCGGTTCTTTGCCAAATCACATCAAAGTCGCGGTTTTTCGGAATTTTAACATCAATGTCGCGGTTTTATGCTAAACACTCTCCGGTCGACTACCGCCCTTGGCGGTGGACGCAATTCCCTCCCGCGCGGTCGCGGTTCTGCTGACCCCGGCGCAATCTACTACTCGCCTTCATCTTGCAGGCCTCATGACGGTAGCTTCGGTTAGACGACGAGAGTGGCTTCGTGACTGTGGTGGCGCGTGTTGGTGGGTGGCGAGTTTGGTGATGTCGAGGATTCATTCTTGCGGGGCTCCTGTGCTACGGATCGCCCGGGGATGTGGATAGGGTTTTGCGGGAGAAATCATTCTCGGCTTGCCTGATGCCGCCTTCGGGTGGCATCATTCGTTTCTGAAGGGCGTCATGGCTACCCTTAATCCACTTCCCTCTGTGTGCCGGGGGAAACCCTAGAACCAGTACGCTGATTCGGGCAGTAGCGTTTTGCTTTCCTTCTTGCCGGTGCTGCTTGGTACTCGATGATTCGGTGCTAGGTGCGTGGTGGTACTTCTTTTGGAGAGGGCGCAGCGGTTACGGGTCACTTTCGCTTAATCTATCCGCCTATATCTCCCTTTTGTTTTCTTCTTTTTTCTTTTGGGTGTATGTTGTTGTCGCCCCAGCTTTGTCTGTTGTATCAGTTGGTTTCTATATTTATATAGCGGGGCTACGACCTATTTCGTCAAAAAAATATTTAGTCTAGAGGCATCTGTATGTTAGATTTTAGCCTCCGTGACCAAGCCCCACCTTCATGATATGGCCTTGGACTGGTGAAGAAAAATGACCTTGAATACTTTTTGGTGTCCTGAATTTCCATAGACGTTCACATTTCGTTGTAAAACTTTTGAAATTCCAAAATTGAGCATCGAACCTCTAAAACCATTCAGTTATTAATTCCTCGCATGATCACCACCAAGTCGACCAAAAAAATTGAGTTTCACCAAAAAATTCAAAAATATTGGAGTCCATGTTACTTGTGTAGTTGTGTTACGTGGAGACAATTATAGATGAAATCACCACCAAGTCGACAAAAACTATCACCATACCAGCAAAATCTCATGGCTTGGTTTTTTATTGTCAATGTTGTATGACCAAATATTGACTCTGACTGTCAAATTGGAATCATGTCTTTCCTAACGGCACCCGGTGGCACACTTTCATGAGCTTCCTCGCTGATCCGCACCACATCTCGCTAAACATACTGGCATCAACTCTCTCTCTCTTTCTCTCAGAAATTGCCCTTATGCTCCGGACGAGGCTTGCCTGTGCCCGGGTCATGCGACCATCTGTGCGACCTGCACATCGAACGGCTCTGCGACTCTGTCCCCGTTACCAACTCAGTTGGCATTTTTCTTCCAAAAAAATAAAAAAATACAATTCCGTCCGTCAGTTCCCCTCCCGTATTCATCCCCTGTCGGAGCAGCAAGTTGAGCCGCCCGGCGAGACCTCCGATGCGCTCCCGTTCCTCCAGTCTCCAGCACCATCCCGCGTCGACGGATCTTGTCGCTCTGCCGCACCGGTGTCAGTGCTATGGAGCCACGACCTGGACGAGCGCGCCCGCAGCTCTGTTCTTCCGCCGCTCGACCGTTCTCAGCTTCTGTTCATGGATGTGAGACGCTGTTCAAGTGGACAGGAGAAATTGCACCTGCTTCGGCCTGGTTGCAGATCGCTTGAACCTCCTCTTTTTTCTGTTTGCACGGATGAGATTCCAGATGAGATTCATGTCCTTTGGACTGGTTGAGCCGTGCTGATTGATGTGTTTTCGCGGCGGCCATTCACGATAGCCTGGATGTCCGTCAACCGCACGGCGCACCGGCACAGCCGTAGCATCTCCAGCCGCGGGAACGACAACGCGGGCAACGGCCAACGGCAACGGGAAAGACAAGGTGGGTGCCGGCAGTGAGCAGGGCAGCCATGGCTGCGGCGACGCGTCGTGAGCTCCAGCCCGTCGAGTTGCAGCACGCGGAGGGCGGCGGACGGCAGCGCTACGAGCCTACGAGGTCGAGGCTCCTCCAGGACGAGGCTCCACAATTCTGATCCCTTGCGGAGGAGCGGCGAGATCCGTCGACGGGATGGGGCTGGAGGCCGGATGAACACGCGAGCACGGCGGCCTGAGGTCTCGCCGGCGGCTCAGCTTTGCGGACGAGTACAGGGCGAGGGATACAGACGGATTGTATTTCTGCTTTTTTTTATTTAGGAAAAGCAGGAGCTGCGGGGCTGAGGGAGGCGGACTCGCTCGATGGGCTCCACGCGTACAGGTCGCACCGATGGTCGCAGGAGTGCGGCACAGGCAAGCCCCGTCCTTATGCTCCGGCCCTCGCCCTCTATTCACGTGAATTCGGTACGACGCAACGACGCAGATATGCATTTCTAGCCTAACCTGGCTAAAGAGGCCGGCATTACATATGGGCCTTATCAGCCCACACATTATGTGGAGCTTCTATGATATTTGGAGAGGGAGAGTATGCATATGGGCCGATTCTACATCCATGACCTCGTCAACTAGCGAATTAGTCGCTCATTCGTCAGCAGTAGCAATTTTTTTTTTCTGCCGCATGCATACTCAAACACAGCCCTAACGAGGTGGCTGCGGGGGCGGAGATGATCTTCTTCCTCCCGGTCTCGTTATTGTTTGCTGTCGAAAATCGAGCGTGCGCTCGATAGTTAGTATCGCCCCAATGAAGGATGTTTTTTTCTCATTCTGGTTAAACCGACAACCGATCTTGGAAGAGGTGCGCATGTTCGTGGCTGGGCGTGAGCGTTGTGAGCATGGGCGCCGGAGCGGTGGCTCCGGGTTGAAGGTGCGGCGGTGCTGGGTCCTCTGGCGCTTTGGCTGGGTGGTCGGCAGGGCATCGCTAATAGCGCTGGTTGGTGGCCATGGCAGTCGGAACTGGAGGCATGGCGAGGTCCTTGGAAGCTAGACTCCGGGGCACAGTGGTGTTGATGTGGTGTACTAGTTGTGTGGGCGGTGGGGCACAACATGTGATGCTCTTGGTGAGGTTGCTGGCTCATTGGTGGCTTCGTTGGCTAGCGCACGGCGAATTGTCATTGTGGCAGTCCGACAACTGGTGGTTGGGATGGTCTAGACAAAAGTCCTTACCGAACTTGTAGGTGCCGGCGACGGCGATGCTTTTTAGCGTCGTTCCCATCTTGACGGCGTCGTCATGGATATTAGACTTCCTCCAACGCTCGGGGTTTGTTCTCCAGGTTAAAACCTTGATCTGCTTGGTCAGATAACGGCGCGTCTTCGACGCTGTTAACTTATTGGAAGCGTCATTTGGAGATGAGACTGGGATTCGCACACTAGGCTATGGCGCTTTCCGGTGGGATGTTGGCGGCTTCGGGCGTTGTTGGCGGGGGAGTGCCGCGGGCTCGGTGGTGCACTTCATCGTTCTTCTTGCATTTGGCGAGGCCCAAACTCGCTTTTCTTCGGGTTCTACCTTCTCTCTTTGGCGTCGTAGTAGCGGCGAGTGTGTTTCTTAGTTGTATGCTCGTTTTGTGGGCGATGCTCTAGTCATAGTGCAGCTAAGTTGTGTGGCTTTGGAGCTGGTTTTCGCTCGGCTACCCTTAATTAATTGAACCATGTGTGATTTTCAGGTCACTATAAGCTGGATCAGTTCTCTTTTTCTATAATGCAATGTGGGAGCTCCCGCTCTCTGAAGAGATTCCGTTAAAAAGACATCAGTCGAAACATACAAACAAATATAACGAGTACACCGTGAGTTTTATCGGTGACTGAAGTTTGTCGGGGAGCATGAGCAACGTTGGCGACCGACGTCAATACTCCAGCCAGACGATCAAAGGGCCGGGTGAAGTGTCGCCGTGATAAAGGAGAAAGAAGGCGTGAAGAACCGACAGTTCCGCGGCAGGTGGCGCACGCTGTTCACTCTGCCTGCCGAACGAGCGGCAAACCTCGACCGGCCGTGTAGACTCGTTTGAGCGCGTACACCTACCGGAGTCATTTCCCGGCCGGACGTGTTCCAACTCGTGTTTTGACCCAGGTTTCGGTGCCCTGGATACAAGGGCAGCCCGAGTTATTAATTGGTCAGCAGTCTCCGCTAGGCGTGCTTGAGACCAGCAACCCGCTGATGGCCGGGGTCAAATTTGTGTTCTTTTTTTTTTCGTTTCGTAAAGCATCTCATTTATGCTTGTTCTTGTAAATTTATTTATTCTTCTTTTTATTCGCCGCGAAGACCAAAACGAAATAAAAATACGATACACGCGATCACAACATCTCTCCACGGCTTCGTCTCCTCGACCGCACGAGGCGATCAGGAGGCGGTTCCACATCCAGCGATCCTTGTCGGTGATCCGCCGTTCACCTTCGCCTCCGATCGCCGCCTTGGCGGCACGAAGGTGACGGGGCTCCGGCTCTCGTTCATGCGTGTGTTTTTGTCTTAAGTTTTCTATTTTTTCGAGTTTTCTCCGTCGGCATCATGGTGGGGCTCATGCTGATGGTGCTAGTAGGAATAATGGTCTTCCAGCACATGCTCCTATTCGTCGCGAGAGGCTTGTGAAGTCCAAACTGATGGTGCAGTTTCAATCAGCCGTTGCGTCTTGGCGGAGGGGATGGGTTTCTCTTGGAGTGCGACGGTGGTGATTGCTGTGCATCTGTGGAAGACAGTCGGGGATTCGGCCGCCTGTTGAAGGATGGGGTGGCATTGGCCCCGGATTCAACGTTGAATAGACTCGGAGGGATTCTCCTTCCGATGTTGTTTATCGGGCTAGATCCAACCTTAGGGGGCTGGTGCCTATCGCGGCTCGTTAACGGTTTATGACAATGAGTTTCTTCAGCATTAAAATGTGGACCAACTGCTGGTGTAATTCTTCTCCGGCGACGGCAAATGACGTGGGTGGTTGTTAGTCGCGGTGATGGCGGTATGCAGCAGTACAATCACTCGTATTCTCTTAGTTTTCTGTTACTTGTATTCGTCTAAACTGTATATCCATACTATTATTATCAAAATACAAGTAATGTATGCATACGTGCGTACAATGTAAAAAAAACGAAATAAAAATGCGTAAGAATAATTGTGTCACCACTATATTTGAGACAAAGTACATATAAATATAGCAAGGTAGCTTTTGCTTTCCGTTCCGGTGAAGGGAGTAGATGACTAGTAAAGGTTGTGTTCATTGACATGGATCCAAATAATTCAGACCAGAAACAAGCGATACGCACTCAAACCGTCACCAATTGCTTCAAAGAATGAACGAATTAACCACTCGCAAGACACGATTTACATTTAGACCTTCCCATCCGTGTCCATGAACAAAAGAATGATCCTAGCTAGCTATTCACCTCTGCAACAAAGAGGCACAAGAAAAGGAGGACAACAAAGAGAGCCTGGCATCTTTACATCTCCCAATCGGAGAAACAATGGTCAGCGGTCAGGGGTTGATGCCTGCTATACACCACTATGTGCACCACATCGATCTGCTGCGTGCCTAATTAGCAGCAGTGCGTGCGAGGGTTGGAGCCCGATTTCAAGCCGCTGAGCAACTCCACCACCGTCCCGACGCCGCTCTCAAGCCAGCTGCCGTCCCCCTTCAACGTCCTTGCCGAGACGGCCACGACGCTAAGGATCTGCACCAAGAACACGACCAGCAGGACCATCCTCATCATCGCCGCCATCGCTAGCTGTACGTTGTGGCAGTGCAGGCAGGAAGGAGACGGCGGAGTTTTCGACGGGAGAAAGCAGGTTGCTTCGTCGTTAGCCTCAGGTTCAGATGCTGAGACTTGAGAGCTTGTTTGATTTCTGCTAACTCGGAGATGGGTTGATTTGCATGGTGGGTCTTGGTTTATATAGGTGAGAGAGGTTAGGTGGACGTAGATGGTAGGTGCACATATGCATGCGCAGACGTGTGTGGCTTCGCCGCGCCGTGTGGAGAATCGGTCACTGCTTCCGATCGAGTCTCCATCGTCGCCCTGCAGCCGGCCACCTCGTAATTTTCGTGTTGGACATGTTCCGACCCTTTTGAGCTTTGACCTTTGGACAGAGACATGTAAAATGGTCAGCACCGTTGATTTCTCAAACAGACAGCGCACAAGATGACCGATCAACTCTCCACTGCGTACGGTCAACCTTTGTCATGCTTATATCATATATGTAGTCACCTCAGTTCCGTTAAAAAAATGTTACTTCAGTCCGTGGCAAGAACTAACTAGCAATTTACTCTTTTTTTTAGTTGCTGACTTGAATTTCATAAGATACATTTGGTCCAACGGAAGTGCAGGAGCTATGTCTTGACTAAGTAGTAGTACTTGATCGATTCCCGTTTGCGATATTAACAAGGACTACGCATGCAACTTTCCTAGCTTTCCTCCCTTCCACGACCAGGACCAACCACAATTATGGTTGCAGATGGGATGGGATTGGGACATCCGCTTCCCACCTGGGCAAATACCCCACTAATCCCATTGCCCCACTACCCATTATCCCACTAACTGAAATTTTAAAGGGATATCACGGGATCATCCCAATTGTCCCACCTAATCCCACCTTAATCACGCTGACGTCGCCGGAAGTGACACGCCGACGTCGTGGTCGCCGGCGCAGCCCACGCGCAGCTACCACGCACGCACGCGCCACATTCCTTCACCCTGGCACGCCGTCCTTTTGTCAGGGTATAGGATAAGTAGTAATATGGGGTTATTAGTGGTTTAGTAGTGTGTGAGGGTAGTATTGGTATTTCACCCTTGTGGTCTTGTGTAGCTAGCCACTCCTTATAAAAGACTAGCTTGTATCCTGTTGAAGTAACAAAGAAATGAAACCCTAATTTTATCTTTACTTTTCCCTGCAATTTACCTTTCCTTTTTATCCAGCAATTTCCCTAGTTCTAGATGTAATTCCTCTTAAAATCATGTTCTTGCCAATCCTAGAAGTGTCAGATCCATCGGGATCCTGACAAATGGTATCAGAGCGTCGATTCTCCGACCCAAAATTTCGCCCCTGGCGGCTTCTTCGTCTACCCCGATCTGCTTCGTCCCCACCCTCCCTTCCCCGATTCGGACGATCTCTTCTTCTTCTTCGATTCCATTCGCATCCATGGCGGTGTCACCATCGCAATTTCCCTTCTTCCCCACCCATGCTCCCACCCAAATCCATGGCTACTACGAACCAGCACCCGCGCCTGATTTTCTCCCCGCCCCAGCGTACGACGCCCCACCGGCCTACCCCTGCGCCGCCACCTACACCTACCCGCCTCCGGCCACCGCATACACAACCGCTACTGGTTTTCTCCCCGCCCCAGCCTTCCACTTCGCTGCCACCTACGCTTATCCGCCAGATCTGTGCTCATCTCCTCCTCATTCGGCGACCACGCGACAGACGCCTTCCAGCGCCACGCCGCCGCTGCGGCCACGTCCTCCAGCTTGCCGCCACCTTCCTCCGGCACGCCGTCGCCGGCCACATCGTACCCCGGCTACGCAGCCCCGGGGACCCCAGCCACGACGCTCCTTCTTCGACACACCCGGGTACCCCTTCGTCGGGAGGACCAGCAACGCCGTCCTCGCCGGCGCACTGCGACGCCAACCTCTCCCTACAGAGCTCTCTCTGTGGCCTACCCAAGCTGCAGCAGCACAAGGAGGGAAGCTCCGGCGGCGACCTCACCAAGGGCATCAGCGCCGGTGGCGCGCCCATCTCCGATGAAAGGCTCGTCGGCAAGCACATGGGCTCTGTGAGTCACTCCATATCCAACGCCGGCACCGACCACGGCTTCGTCAGGCTCCAAGCCACCGATACACTCACGGGTTCGGCCGTGTTTGGATCAACCGCACCTACGCCTGTCTTCAGCACCGCCACCATCTGGCCTTCAGTTCCCACTGCTACAACGACCGCGCCACTCCTGGGAGGTACACAGACATTGAATAACCCCTCTTCCGTGTTATCATCTGCTCCCTCAACGTTGCCCAATACTGCTACTACTTATGACACACACAAGGTGTTTGGTGAAATGCCAGCACAAAACTCTTGGCATGGAACGCATGGTACAACACCTAAATACTCTCCTGGGCATGAAAAGCCAATTCAAAATTCATGTGTGCAAAGTGTCAGCACCAGTTCTGGTTGTCATAACCTTGATGGAATGCCCCAGACTTATGGCTTTCATAATCTCCACCGACAAAGCGTATTCCTAGCAGATGGAACTGAACACAATTACTTCACTCTGCCGGCAGATTATCCCTCAGAGCATGCTCCTCAGCCCATGTCACCTTTAGTAGTGGAACATGTTGGTGTTACAGCCCGGCTGTCTGCACCATGTCTTGCTCCAGCTAATTGTTCCAAAGCCAACAACACAGCTGGTTATGACTCGCTACCTGTTCACGGCGTGCAGCTGCCAATAGTTCTGCAAGATGCTCCCAATGTGTTCATGGAGATGCCTATATACGATGATAGTCATGGGCAGTCAAACGCATTTGTTATTGTGCTCGCTAGTCTTCATGATCAGCAGACATATGAAGAGCAACAAGAACCTGAACATCCTATCAAGTGTTTCAGCAGGGCACCTGAAATTGAACAAACCAGTGCCCATGTGTCATATTATGCTATCGAGCAAAATGGCGAGACAGCATCAGTAAATGTGCCACAGCTAAGAGCTCCACGGTTGAACCTATTGGAAATTGATGAGATGAGAAAGGAATGGCATACAGAAAGCAGCAGTCTGAAATACATGCTGCAGTCAGTTAGCCATCCGCCTATACTGAGCTATTCCTTCCTTCTGAGGTATTACAGTGTGAAGGGCAACAGTTGGTTGAATACTGTTCGCCAGTCCATGAGGGATCATGTAGAAGGTCTCAAACCTCTGTCTCTGTCTACACCGTGGGATCCAGGAGATGCACGACTCCATGTCCTGTTTACAACTGCCAGTAACTCATCTCTGATTGCTGAAGTCAACACTCCACGGTCTGGCAGCATTGTTATGGCTGCTATTGCTGTATATGAAGTAGACACGGAAGAAGTTGAGGTCAAGGTAGACAGTGGCAAGCCAATAATTAGTCCCGAGAGACCTACTGATGGTATATTCAGTTTTACAGTTGAGAAGAAATCTGAGAATGAACTGCTTGCAGTGTGTTTCAACAACACCTCAGATAATGCATTCGTGGACACAGATTTTCCATTACCACATGGTCCTGTTACACATGCTTCTAGGTCCATCGATCTAACAAAAGAAAATAGCACCCAGGTTGCCTCTGTACTATTTGTTCAAGGAGCAACCGTGCACTTCACTGATGAGACTTCAACTGGACATACTTTGACGTGGAATCCATGGCCTGTTACATTTTATCTTTGCCAATCTTTATGGAAGTTCTCAAAAGAACAGGCAACCCAAATGCCATGGGATCCTGGAGAGGCCACAATAGCGATGGCATGTGAGCAAGCTACAACATGCTGGAGATTAGTTTGCATTGAAGAAGATCAAAAGGAAACTGAACAGTTTGCCAAGTTTTTGCACATGGTATCCGAAAATGCATTCATTGAACAAAGCACAGCGTTGAGGCATCCAACTGACCCAGAATTACACATTGACTGGGTTCCGAGGATCACAATTGGAAACCACATCAAAGAACTCTCAGTTGGTGATCCTTCACTAGCTATTCAACAAGCACGGCTACACCAAATTCATACCCAACAGTGTCACATGCTGCTAATTACAGAAGATTGCTTTGCCGGCCAGGAGATAATGGCAAAAACTTGTAACAAAATGACAGCGCTCACATGGGACAACTCAGTAACCGGGACTCCATTGACATTACTGAGCAGTACAAATTGTTACGTTTGGGATCCTGGTATTGAATTCCTGTTTGTTCATCAGCAAAATATCAATGAGAATGTCAAGACCAAGTGTTTGCCGCTATCTTCAAAGGAGTATCTTTGGATCTCGGAAATGGGTACCTTCTTCACTACATTCCTACCTCCTTGACAAGGATGAAACTGATTCTAGAAGACAATTTCGATCTCTTCTTATACCAGCCTATGCACTATTGCCAGATTGTCCAGAAGAATTGCAATGCATACCCTGTTCCTCCAAATGGATAAATTGTCAAATTGTAAAAGTTTCTGTAGAAACTTGTTCCATTGGTGACCAATGGTCTCAAGGGGGAAGGAATGTCAGGGTATAGGATAAGTAGTAATATGGGGTTATTAGTGGTTTAGTAGTGTGTGAGGGTAGTATTGGTATTTCACCCTTGTGGTCTTGTGTAGCTAGCCACTCCTTATAAAAGACTAGCTTGTATCCTGTTGAAGTAACAAAGAAATGAAACCCTAATTTTATCTTTACTTTTCCCTGCAATTTACCTTTCCTTTTTATCCAGCAATTTCCCTAGTTCTAGATGTAATTCCTCTTAAAATCATGTTCTTGCCGATCCTAGCAGTGTCAGATCCATCGGGATCCTGACACCTTTGCACTAGGCTACTCCGCCGCCGGCGCCACTAGGGCGTCAGCCACGCGCCTGAGCTTGGGCCGTGGCTTGACGTGCGACAAAGGCATTCCTCCGGTGATCTTCCCCGGCCGCGAGCACCTCCGCTCCGTCGGCGTCGGAGGAGAGAGAAAGGGGATCAGGGAGAGGGGAGGAGGGAGAGGTAGGGAGCCGCATCTTCTAGGTCTCCGCCGCCGCGGAAAAGAGCAGGAGCCGGCGCCAGGAGTTCGTCAACGCAAGATGCGGTGCTGGTGCCGGCGAGATGTCGCGCGCTGAGCGACGCCATGTCGGCATCGTCGACGGCAAGGACGGGAACGATGGAGAGCAACTGGAACGACACGGGATCGGTCGGCGGCGTGGTGTTGCTCTCCTACACGAGCAGAGAAGACTATAGCGCCGGCGCCGCGCAGTAGTTCGATGTGAGATTGTGAGGAGCTCTTTTCTTTTTTACGGGGAAATTGGAAGGGACCGAAGGAGCTCGTTCAGATGGGATGCGTGGCCTATCCATGGGTTAATTGGGCTCCTCCCTATTGTCCCGTACGGGATAACTGGGTATTTGTAGTGGTATTTGTGGGAGTTTTGGGGTGGGATGGGAGGTGGGATTGGTGGGAAATCCCATCCCACCTGCAACCATGACCACAATACCACATGTACCCGTGGAATTTCAGATTCTTGCTGAACAAATAATATTCGCGTTCTTGCGTTTGACTGGCCTGAAACCAAGAATTCAATATTCAAAAGCATGCATTCTGTCTTATGTTGGTGCAGGTTTCTGCGACTCTTCCACTGCTGCTGCTGCTGCTACTAACTACTACTACTTGTGGAGCAAGCTGGAACCATTCAATAGCCGGGGGTGTATGTTAGCATCCGCTGATCGATTCAGACCAAAACCCCGCGTGGGTGACCAGGAAATCAAGTGTTGGAAACTAACCAATGAAGAACTTGAACGAGTCTTGCACGGACGGGCACGATTTCTCCGTTCTTCACATACGTTTGAACAATGTACCGGGGTCACCGGACACAGTTTTTTTTTTATTTTAGAAAAGGGTCACCCAGCCTCTGCATCAAAATGATGCATACGGCCGCTTTATTAATTTTTTTCAACATAGCTGGCAAAAGCCTTACAACGAACGAATACAAGCTGAACCCACCAACGGTGAAACATCACAACTAGCACAAAACGACAGGGTGAACGGGGCCTTGTTCCCCGGCCACAACCAGCGCTGGCTCCTTGGCTAACTCAGAGATAGCGCCTTGTGCACACGCTCCGGCAATCGGCTCCATCCTCTTCCTCGAACCCAACTTCAGCATGCCGATCGGAGCAAAGACTCTCGCCAATCCTGCCGCCGATGCCACCATGACACCAGGCAACGCCCCCACCCTGTGCAAGTCCACCAAACAGGACCATCGTCGAGTCTCCGCTGCACCACGCCGCCAAGACCAGCCGTCTTCGTCATGGTCGGTGAAGCTCCACTCCACCGGTAGACCACTCCAGGCAACACGTGTTCCAAAACGATGCCCTCAAGAGGGAAAAGCGACACCGAAAGTGCCACCATCGTCCGATCCGGTAGCACCAGATCTTGGGTTTCCCCATGGAACAACCGAGCGGGAGGTAGGAGAATCACAGCAACGACGCCTTCAACAAGGAAACGACGCCCGCGGGCGGCACCATCGTCGGCTCCGATCCGGAGCCCGGATCTCACCGGCCATCATCCACACGTTCAGATCCTTCGAGCAATGACCAGATCCGGGCATGATGAGCACACCCAAGATCCATCACCGTACCCGGATCCACCCCGCAGCCCGCCCGTAAGGGCCAGACCACCGGATCTGCCGCTCTGCGCCTCGAGGGCCGGAGATCCGCGGCTTCCGCCACGCCGCCGAAGTAGATCGACGTCGCCGAAGCAGATCGACGTCGCCGTGGCGCCCGACGGCCGCGCCACGCCCGAGATCGGCGGCACCAACCCGCGCCGGCCAATCAAACTCGAGGACGAAGAAGCCCCCCCCGCCGCCGGCCGCGTCCAGGCTTTTCCTGGCCGCGCCTGTGGTGGCAGCGGGGGAGGGAGGAGGAAGGGGAGGTGGAGGGCTAGGCGGCGGCTAGGGTTTCCCTCCCGGCCACCGCGCGGGGGCGGCGCGAGAGGGAGATGGGGGGACACCGGACACAGTTATAGCCACACAACACGTCGCTTTGCATGCACCTCTATATAAACGAGCTCACCATGCTTTCTTCAAAGTAAGCTCAGGTCCTCAGCAAGACTGCACAAAAGCCAACTCGAAGCTCCAAAGCAGGGTACTTGGTCCTCCGTTCTGCTTCCGCCCCAGTCTCCGTTCTACGTCTCCCTCTTGATTTGAATCTTCCAGCAGTCTAGTCGACGACATTAATGGCGGCGGCGGTGAACATGGTGAAGGTGGTGTTGCTGCTCTTGCTCGTGCTGCAGATCTCCAGCGTGCTCGCCTCGGCGGCGAGGCCGTTTGCGGGGGACGGCCAGTGGTTGGAGAACGGGATCGGGATGGTGACGCAGATGCTCGGCGCCGACAAGTCACGCTCCAACCCACGCACGCACTGCTGCTAACGGATACCCAACATAGCTTGCTATGCGTCTGTGAGTCGTGAAGAACTGTTCTTTCATTCAATTGGGATTGAGCAACCTTGAAGGCGAAAAGCATTGTTCTGCCGATCTTCAATTGGTCTCCCTCGTGTTTTCGTGTATGTGTGGTCGTGTGGCTGCGTGGGTGGGGTGGGTTATGTTTTTTTAAGCTTTCTCTGATGTCAAAGTTTACATATGAGATATGACGAATTTGAAAGCTGGATATGGTCATGTAGACATTTGCTTCCATTGATTTTAAGCTGTGATTTGATATCATGTGTTATATTGGCCATGTTTCGATTGTCTGAATGAGCATCATAGTGGGCAGTGGGATTGTTTTGTATGAATTCCTAAATATCAATATCAGATACTCCATAGTTGTTATTTACTGAATTCAATGGATCATCGGTGACTCCTATGGAGAGAATGACTTCATTCAAGCAGGACGAGCTGATTACCAGTTGTTTGCCAAACTGTGACTGCAACCAAATTGTGACTGCAATATAGTACATAGGTCATGCTTATATAACAATAACTTGAATTGGCTTTTTAACTCTGGTTCAAAAGGCTTAGTTTTGTGGTGGACATGGTAAATCTGTAGGGCAACCAAAAACTAACTATGTGTCTTTAGTAATAAGCGTCAATCTATTACCCCCTCCCTATGAAGCTCAGCTATCTGTTGCCATCTTGGATGAAGTCAGAGGTGGAGAATGTCATGAAAGTCGAGATCGGAGGAATAGGAACGGTGCTTTGACTCTTGGCGGTGATGAGGAACTTGCTTGGAGCTTCAGGACTCGTATGCAGCGGTATGGAAGTGGGGGCGACAGCACAGGTGAAGTTCAAAGTTCTACCTTTCAGGGTGAAAATCCAAGGTATGGCCTTAATTGGTTGTGTCTGGCAATGGTCTTGTTGAAGACATTGTTTTGAGAGCGGGGACTATCTCCAGGGTGAAAACCCAAGATCTTGATCGGGCGACGACGACGCTTGTGCACTGTTTCCTTCTTGAATGCGTTACTTTTGGAGAGATTGGACATCAAGTGTTGTTTTGGTGGTGGTTGTGCTGCTGTGTAGCGTACCTGCACTTAAAATATGGCGAGGTACCTGTGTATAGTGCAAACCCTTGGATCGTTTCATTTGCACACACAGTTTAAGATGTAGTATCACAACAAAGTATCATTATTACATCGAATGATCCAGACTTGGTAAAATATTCATTACAACGTGCATAGCATATAGCTAGCTTGAAAGAGTAAAGCAGCGGAATAATAATCTTCATGGAGTCCTCATCCTTAGCATGTGCCACAGGCGAAAAACATGTTGGTTGCAGACTCGAAATCCTTAACGTAAAACTCACTCGTCAACTGAACAATCTGCAACAAATAAAATTTTGCAACAGAGTGGGTCAGAACCATTAAAAATGGATCTGGCAAGTGACACTATGTGGACACTTAATGGAATAACTCTATAGCCTATATGCATATTTGGCTGGTGGAGTTTCAAGGCTGATTTGCATAAAAGCAATTTTTTCCTATCTTTTATAAAACACTTTTCTTTTGTCAAAAACAGGTATGGCATGAATACCATCCTCTTGTCTACTTTTGTTCAACCTTCACACTTTTATTTCAGAAATTGGAATGTTGGGAGCCTCCGTTGTCATCCTTGATCAGCTGCTCAAATTGTCCGTAACCGGGGACACGGCTAAGTACTTAGATTTTACACTCTCGAGAGGTTGTGCACTTTCACCACGAGACCCAACAAACCCAAACTATCCTCAAGCACTCAATTTGTGCTAAGGAAAAGGAGAGAGTTGAGACGAGACCTTTGGGAAACAGTCCCCTGTTCCTCTGGGCAGACCCAAAGATATTCATCTACTGAGACGTGCCAGAATCAGGTTCCTAGAACTTACTTAGTCAAGGCAGAGCCATAATACCAAGTGGCTGCACTGGAAGCATCTTCACTTAGAGAAAACTTTGGTCCCTTTAATACCCTGGGTGGCAACCACAAGTGACCATCCCTTAGAGGTCACCCCTAAGAGATGACACTCAACCTTTCCATCGTCTTTTCATAACCAAGTCCACCCAGGTGATAAATTACTTAGTAGAATTAAGCTTTAAAGAAAACACATTTGCATAGCATCAAATATTCTACTAAGTTATCAAAGGGGTTCTAGACACAACTAGTGTAAAGATATGGTGGGTTTAGCACATAGCAATAATACTATCCAACACATGCATATAAGAAATACACTAAGTAATGCATATAAAAATACTTAGGAAAATTTCATGGGGGTGTGCCACTTGCCTTGGCAAACATGAGTGTAGTAGTAGCAGTTGCAACCACTTTCGTCTCTCTCCGAAATTTCTAACACATCAAACAATACACAATAAATATGTAGCCAAACAATATTTAAGAAAATATGACATGCATGAGATGCAGAATGATACAAGGCATTATGATGTGAAAGACATACAAAACACAATAAGGAAAAGACATAAAACAACTTATTCCAAATGGCTAAGGCAAGGTAAAGGTTGAGCTTAAGTAAACTTAATAAATCAACAACTTGAAAAGTTGTAAGGCTAGTTCAAGTCTTCACAAGTTTGGTCTTCAAATAATTCTTCAATTCCTTTGCAGCTTCATGTATCTTCAATGGTCTTCAATTATCTATGTCCAAGGTGAGAGATAGAAAGTCGAAAGAAGAAAGGTAGAAAGAATGGAGTAGTTGGTCTTCCAAGCATCTTCTCTAGGCTTCCTTGTAGCTTTCTTCTTGGTTTATTGACTTCATTCAATTTGGTAGGCTTGATGGTTCTGCAGACTTGATGATGTTGGCAGCCTCAAGGTCTTGAATATAACTTAGTCACCATGAAGACTAAGAGAAGAAGGAAGAAAATAAGAAAAAGGGAAGAAAGACTTAAAGAAGGTAGGATGGTTACTTCCTCTTGATTTCTTCTAAGTACTTTTCTTCTTGGAGAGGCTTCTGGAGTCTTGTTTTCAAGCTAAGTCCTTCTTTGGTCCTTCATTGTCTCCACTAAATTCTAACTCAGTGATTTTTGACTAGGAGGGTTAAAAGGGCTAACATGCATCCTCAACTTTTCTAAGGAGGAAAGTCATGTAAGGAGTACAAAATAATACTAAGGACTTAATATGCATGCCATGCTTATGAGAAATGCTCTAAGGAATGCAAGCAAGTAAGATGGTCCAAAAATAACTAAGGACCAAGGGTCAAACAATAAGTCACAAATAAATTCTAAGGAAAAAGTTAACAACATAAGAGATGCTAAAATTTTCTAAGGAACAGTGTTGTCAAAATACTTGTCAAATATTTTCTAAGAAAGAAATAGTTTTGTTTTGAGAGACAAAATATTTCTAAGTACTTTTAGTACTAAAGTCTTCAAAATACTACTAAGTTATTTTATAACTCGAATATAAGAAGGAAATAATTTTTAATACATTTTATTTATTAAAAATAACACCTAAAAAGTATTTAATCAATATTTACTCAAAAATCATTGAAAATAATTTTACAAAAATAATAGAGTATTCCTACGGCCAATACTTAGGCATACAAAACTATAGCAAAAGAGTTTGCTCAAATCTATTTTTAAATTCAAAATATAGCCAAAATACTATTTAAACCATTTTTAAAATTTATCTAAATTAATTTCGACAAAATACCAAAATAAACATACTAAAAGTTTCTACACATTATAAGCTTTCCAAAAATATATTTTTCATAAAATTTGGACAAACGAGTAAAAATTAATGATAGATTTAAAACGCAGGGACTTTTCTGCAAAACAGTCTTTTAAAATAAAACAGGAAAATCATTTTCCACGCGGTGCTGACTGGACGTTGCTGGTTGACGAGGCTGCTGACTGGGCTTGACGTGGCGTTGATGAGGCGTGACTTGGCGCTGACGAAGCGTCGACGTGGCGGGATCTTATTGGCTCGTACCCCTTCGCGGACGGATCTATCAGGATCTGTTGGATCTAGATCCAGCGACCCAGATCGCGTTGACCATAAACGAGCAGCGCTTCTCGCCGGACTTATGCCGGTGACCTAACATCTACGGTGGCGCCATCGCTGGCGTACACGGACACGGCGAACACGAGGGGGAAGGGAACCACAGGGCATACCACGGGATGCAGGAGGTCAAGGCGAGCTTGATGGCGAGGTCGGGGGTCGCGGGCGTGCTCTGCTTCTCCCTCTAGTGCTCGCTGGAGTAGAGGACGGCGGCGGCTTGCTTCGATTGAGGAAGAACTCGACGATCTAGCGCGCACAAAAAAAATTCTAAAACATGTCAGGGAGATGCGCACGACAAAATAGGAAGAAAGGAAGAGATGGGAGGGCTTGGGGTCGTCTGTACTTGCCGGAATCGACGAAGTTCGCGGCGGCGGTGGCGGCGGTGCGAGCTCAGTTGCGCGCAGCCTGGGGGCACTGAGGCTAGGGTTTTTGGGGCAAAATACTGCGGGTCCGGTGGGGTTTTTATAGGCGATAGATACGAGCGTATCTCGTAGCAAATCAAACGGATTTTGATCCGAATTTTGCTAGGGTTCGGTGTTCTTTGCGTGCGCGAGAGGTTAGGGACGGTGGCGTCATCGATGACGTCACCCTGGGTGTGGCCCACCTGGCGGTGAGAGAGAAAGAGAGGTGGGCTCGTGGGCTGCTGCTGTCTGCGCGCGAGAGAGGGAAAGAAATGGGCTCGGCCCAGTTAGCTAGGAAACGTAATTTTTTTTCCAGAATCGCTTTTTCTTTTCTGTTTTTAACCAAATTCAAATAACTTTTGATTTCTAAAACCAAATCCACTCAAACCAAATTCTATAGTTTTGAAAAATCAAAGTCCTTGTTTTGAAACCTTCAAATAAAATTTCAAATATTATTTTATCACAAGAATTTTTGAAATGTGGTTAAAACGAATTTTGAGACTTAATGTCTATTTTAAAATATAGGTTTTAGAACACAAAATTTGTTTCTTAAATAAAACACCACACAAGTAAATTTGGGATTTAAAAATACTTTCTAAATAAGTACCATCAAGTCACAGCCAAAATTTGAATAGAACAAATAAAACAATAAAAGTCCAAATAATATATAAGGCATAACTTGCCCTTTTATTATATTTTCTTAAATATGTTTTCAAGTGGAATTATAATTCCCACTTTTGAAATATCCAAATGCATACAATGCTATATGATGATGAATGCATGCATGATTTTTCTTTTCAAAGCAAAATACATAATAGTTTTCAAAAGTTTTAAATTTTTCAGATTTTTCAACTTTTTGAAAATCTTGGGATGTTACAGACTACCACCCTTAAAAGGAATCTCGTCCCCGAGATTCAAGAAGGCTATTAAAAGGTTGTGACAGGGATAACTCGGTGGGCTACCACTCTTAAAAGAAAAACTGTATTGGCAGTCAACTTCAGAATGTAGACTTGATTGCTAACGTACCATTCTCTAAGCTAGCTTCCTCACTCACTTCTTCCACATTGGTGTGGTTCACATATCCTTTACCAAAAGGATTTGACTTGGCAGTTTCTTCGGCCTTCTTCTTAGCTGGGCAGTCATTGGCGTAATGACCCATGTTCTTGCATTTGAAGCACATCACCTTGCTGATGTCTTTCTGGTGGGGGTTGTTCTGGGGTTTATTTTCCGGGCACTTATTGGCATAATGGCCCTTATTATCGCACTTAAAGCAAAGCACTTGGCTCATATCTTTCTTGAGTTCTGGATTTGGGCGGCGTTGTCCATTGTTATGGTCATGGCCATCATGTCCATTTCCCTTCCGGTCTCCATTGCTTCCTTTGGATCCACCATTGTGATCCTGATGTTTGAGGTGACTCACTTTATTAGGGTGATTCCTCTGTTGGTGACTAGGGCTCACCTCAGGAGTATGGTGTCTCTTGAATGAAGGCTCAGAATGGTGTTTGTTGATACCAGCTTTCCCTTCATATTTCTAGTTTTCCTGATATTATCCTCCAGTATGATCGCTTGGTCCAATAAGGCCTGATAATCCGAAGCGTGTGTGACTGTGAAAGGGACTTTCATCTCGTCGTAGAGTCTCTTGAGAAAACTTTCCTTCCTCTTCTCCTCGGTATCTATACCTTCAGGGGCATAATGAGACAATGTATAAAAGTCATCTCTATACTCTTTGAGCGTCATGTCCTCTTGCCTTAGGTTTAGGAACTCTTGTTGCTTTAGTTTCAAAATGTCAGAGGAGATGTGAGCATTGCAAAATTCTTTCTTGAACTCTTTCCAAGTAATAGTACCACAATTGCGAGTGCTTTGATATGTTCTCCACCATTGAATAGCAGGTCCTTCCAAGAAATAAGATGCAAAATCTACTCTCTCTTTGTCGGTGCACTCACAGGTTACTAGATCCTTTTCTACTGATTGTAGCCAGTCGATTGCCGCAATTGGCTCATTTGTAGGGTTGAAAGTGTAAGGTTCAAGACTTAAAAATTTGACAAGTCTATCCATCTGGGTAAGGGGTGGTGGTGGTTCACTTTGATTTGCTTTGATCTGAGCCATCATGGTCATCAGCTGGGTTTGTGTTGCCATCATCTTCTGCAACATTGCTTCCACGTTGTTGGTGCTGGCGTTGTTGTTGTCTTCAGGTACACTCTGGGGAGACATCTGTGGGTTTTGGAATAGATAAGTACAAGATGGAAAGATCTAAGGGAAATATTTCTACCCACACAAGCATTCACAGATCACAACACAAACATGCTCAACACAAACCTTTAAAACTTTCAAACTTTTCTCTTGACTTCAAACCAGGGTAAAAACGAAAGTTTTGAAAATACAAGCCTAATTACTGCCATACCACAATTTGGTTGGTCAATATTGAGGACTAACGTCGTCTGACAAATTTCTAGGGTTGGTGGGTGACTACTCTTTCCGGCTCCTACTGGAACACTAGGTGGAGGACTTAGTCTTAGGGCGCTTCATCCTTGAGTTCTCCTCTTCGAATGACTCCCTTGCGAGTTGGGCACATTGTTCCCAAAGGGCTGCTATTGTTGCTTCCTGTCTGTTGACCTTGTTTAGCAGCTTCAGATTTTCAGCTTCAAGTCTTTGGATGGTCGTCTCACGCTTCTGCTTTTGAAGTTCTTCGGAGACTATTATTTCTATAGTGGTCTCAATCTCCTTCCTCTGCTCCTCAATCAATTCCTTGGCCTCGTCCGTCATCTTCATCTCAGCATGGAGTGCAGTGACAGCTCTATGTGCTGCTAACTCCAAATCTTCCATTTGTAGATCGGTCTGGTTTAGCTTCTCACGTTCCTTTCCACTCCAGTGGGGTATTCCATTAGCGTTACGCCTCCCGAAGCGACGATAGGGCGAGTTTTGGGGCAACATCTTGTAGAATTCCTCACAGATATGTGAGAGTGCCTCATGTTTTGCTAGCAGAAGGCCAGTCTCCCAGGTGGTGTACACCCTCCTGTAGACCATCGCCTCGGTGGAAATCATGGTTGTACCAGGTAGGATCTCTGTCTCAATCTCCCAGCGTTGCTTATTGGTTATCTCTGCGGGTATCTTCCTTATTTTGAAAGTTGGGGGAACCAAATCCAGATCCTTACAGATACCATTCAGTTGAACTCCAAAAGGACAAGTCACACTGTCTCTCGGAACCTCCGTGAAGGTGAAGGGGGCCATCTAAACAGAAACGAGGAAACAAGATTAGATCAAGTGTTACTAGAATAAGTTCAAATGAAAAGGGGAGGGACAAGATTAAACTTTTATAGTGGAATAAATTAGCTTTTAAATCCTATGGCCAGCCTATTTCTATCCAGACTTAGGGTTTCGAACCTACAGGCAACACAGTGCTCTGATACCATCTGTAGCGTACCTGCACTTAAAATATGGCGAGGTACCTGTGTATAGTGCAAACCCTTGGATCGTTTCATTTGCACACACAGTTTAAGATGTAGTATCACAACAAAGTATCATTATTACATCGAATGATCCAGACTTGGTAAAATATTCATTACAACTTGCATAGCATATAGCTAGCTTGAAAGAGTAAAGCAGCGGAATAATAATCTTCATGGAGTCCTCATCCTTAGCATGTGCCACAGGCGAAAACCATGTTGGTTGCAGACTCGAAATCTTTAACGTAAAACTCACTCGTCAACTGAACAATCTGCAACAAATAAAATTTTGCAACAGAGTGGGTCAGAACCATTAAAAATGGATCTGGCAAGTGACACTATGTGGACACTTAATGGAATAACTCTATAGCCTATATGCATATTTGGCTGGTGGAGTTTCAAGGCTGATTTGCATAAAAGCAAGTTTTTCCTATCTTTTATAAAACACTTTTCTTTTGTCAAAAACAGGTATGGCATGAATACCATCCTCTTGTCTACTTTTGTTCAACCTTCACACTTTTATTTCAGAAATTGGAATGTTGGGAGCCTCCGTTGTCATCCTTGATCAGCTGCTCAAATTGTCCGTAACCGGGGACACGACTAAGTACTTAGATTTTACACTCTCGAGAGGTTGTGCACTTTCACCACGAGACCCAACAAACCCAAACTATCCTCAAGCACTCAATTTGTGCTAAGGAAAAGGAGAGAGTTGAGACGAGACCTTTGGGAAACAGTCCCCTGTTCCTCTGGGCAAACCCAAAGATATTCATCTACTGAGACGTGTCAGAATCAGGTTCCTAGAACTTACTTAGTCAAGGCAGAGCCATAATACCAAGTGGCTGCACTAGAAGCATCTTCACTTAGAGAAAACTTTGGTCCCTTTAATACCCTGGGTGGCAACCACAAGTGACCATCCCTTAGAGGTCACCCCTAAGAGATGACACTCAACCTTTCCATCGTCTTTTCATAACCAAGTCCACCCAGGTGATAAATTACTTAGTAGAATTAAGCTTTAAAGAAAACACATTTGCATAGCATCAAATATTCTACTAAGTTATCAAAGGGGTTCTAGACACAACTAGTGTAAAGGTATGGTGGGTTTAGCACATAGCAATAATACTATCCAACACATGCATATAAGAAATACACTAAGTAATGCATATAAAAATACTTAGGAAAATTTCATGGGGGTGTGCCACTTGCCTTGGCAAACATGAGTGTAGTAGTAGCAGTTGTAACCACCTTCGTCTCTCTCCGAAATTTCTAACACATCAAACAATACACAATAAATATGCAGCCAAACAATATTTAAGAAAATATGACATGCATGAGATGCAGAATGATACAAGGCATTATGATGTGAAAGACATACAAAACACAATAAGGAAAAGACATAAAACAACTTATTCCAAATGGCTAAGGCAAGGTCAAGGTTGAGCTTAAGTAAACTTAATAAATCAACAACTTGAAAAGTTGTAAGGCTAGTTCAAGTCTTCACAAGTTTGGTCTTCAAATAATTCTTCAATTCCTTTGCAGCTTCATGTATCTTCAATGTTCTTCAATTATCTATGTCCAAGGTGAGAGATAGAAAGTAGAAAGAAGAAAGGTAGAAAGAATGGAGTAGTTGGTCTTCCAAGCATCTTCTCTAGGCTTCCTTGTAGCTTTCTTCTTGGTTTATTGACTTCATTCAATTTGGTAGGCTTGATGGTTCTGCAGACTTGATGATGTTGGCAGCCTCAAGGTCTTGAATATAACTTAGTCACCATGAAGACTAAGAGAAGAAGGAAGAAAATAAGAAAAAGGGAAGAAAGACTTATAGAAGGTAGGATGGTTACTTCCTCTTGATTTCTTCTAAGTACTTTTCTTCTTGGAGAGGCTTCTGGAGTCTTGTTTTCAAGCTAAGTCCTTCTTTGGTCCTTCATTGTCTCCACTAAATTCTAACTCAGTGATTTTTGACTAGGAGGGTTAAAAGGGCTAACATGCATCCTCAACTTTTCTAAGGAGGAAAGTCATGTAAGGAGTACAAAATAATACTAAGGACTTAATATGCATGCCATGCTTATGAGAAATGCTCTAAGGAATGCAAGCAAGTAAGATGGTCCAAAAATAACTAAGGACCAAGGGTCAAACAATAAGTCACAAATAAATTCTAAGCCAATACCGATGCTCGCTTATCAGCTTACCAGTTCAACAAACCTCCTTGATTTCATTACCAAGAAATGGAATTCAAAAAGTTAACAACATAAGAGATGCTAAAATTTTCTAAGGAACAGTGTTGTCAAAATACTTGTCAAATATTTTCTAAGGAAGAAATAGTTTTGTTTTGAGAGACAAAATATTTCTAAGTACTTTTAGTACTAAAGTCTTCAAAATACTACTAAGTTATTTTATAACTCGAATATAAGAAGGAAATAATTTTTAATACATTTTATTTATTAAAAATAACACCTAAAAAGCATTTAGTCAATATTTACTCAAAAATCATTGAAAATAATTTTACAAAAATAATAGAGTATTCCTACGGCCAATACTTAGGCATACAAAACTATAGCAAAAGAGTTTGCTCAAAAATCTATTTTTAAATTCAAAATATAGCCAAAATACTATTTAAACCATTTTTAAAATTTATCTAAATTAATTTCGACAAAATACCAAAATAAACATACCAAAAGTTTCTACACATTATAAGCTTTCCAAAAATATATTTTTCATAAAATTTGGACAAACGAGTAAAAATTAATGATAGATTTAAAACGCAGGGACTTTTCTGCAAAACAGTCTTTTAAAATAAAACAGGAAAATCATTTTCCACGCGGTGCTGACTGGACGTTGACTGGCTGACGAGGCTGCTGACTGGGCTTGACGTGGCGTTGATGAGGCGTGACTTGGCGCTGACGAAGCGTCGACGTGGCGGGATCTTATTGGCTCGTACCCCTTCGCGGACGGATCTATCAGGATCCGTTGGATCTAGATCCAGCGACCCAGATCGCGTTGACCATAAACGAGCGGCGCTTCTCGCCGGACTTATGCCGGTGACCTAACATCTACGGTGGCGCCATCGCCGGCGTACACGGACATGGCGAACACGAGGGGGGAGGGAACCACAGGGCATACCACGGGATGCAGGAGGTCAAGGCGAGCTTGATGGCGAGGTCGGGGGTCGCGGGCGTGCTCTGCTTCTCCCTCTAGTGCTCGCTGGAGTAGAGGACGGCGGCGGCTTGCTTCGGTTGAGGAAGAACTCGACGATCTAGCGCGCACAAAAAAAATTCTAAAACATGTCAGGGAGATGCGCACGACAAAATAGGAAGAAAGGAAGAGATGGGAGGGCTTGGGGTCGTCTGTACTTGCCGGAATCGACGAAGTTCGCCGGCGGTGGTGGCGGCGTTGCGAGCTCAGTTGCGCGCAGCCTGGGGGCGCTGAGGCTAGGGTTTTTGGGGCAAAATACTACGGGTCCGGTGGGGTTTTTATAGGCGATAAATACGAGCGTATCTCGTAGCAAATCAAACGGATTTTGATCCGAATTTTGCTAGGGTTCGGTGTTCTTTGCGTGCGCGAGAGGTTAGGGACGGTGGCGTCATCGATGACGTCACCCTGGGGGTGGCTCACCTGGCGGTGAGAGAGAAAGAGAGGTGGCCTCGTGGGCTGCTGCTGTCTGCGCGCGCGAGAGAGGGAAAGAAATGGGCTCGGCCCAGTTAGCTAGGAAGCGTAATTTTTTTCCAGAATCGCTTTTCTTTTCTGTTTTTAACCAAATTCAAATAACTTTTGATTTATAAAACCAAATCCACTCAAACCAAATTCTATAGTTTTGAAAAATCAAAGTCCTTGTTTTGAAACCTTCAAATAAAATTTCAAATATTATTTTATCACAAGAATTTTTGAAATGTGGTTAAAACAAATTTTGAGACTTAATGTCTATTTTAAAATATAGGTTTTAGAACACAAAATTTGTTTCTTAAATAAAACACCACACAAGTAAATTTGGGATTTAAAAATACTTTCTAAATAAGTACCATCAAGTCATAGCCAAAATTTGAATAGAACAAATAAAACAATAAAAGTCCAAATAATATATAAGGCATAACTTGCCCTTTTATTATATTTTCTTAAATATGTGTTCAAGTGGAATTATAATTCCCACTTTTGAAATATCCAAATGCATACAATGCTATATGATGATGAATGCATGCATGATTTTTCTTTTCAAAGCAAAATACATAATAGTTTTCAAAAGTTTTAAATTTTTCAGATTTTTCAACTTTTTGAAAATCTTGGGATGTTACATGCTGCTATAAGGACTGTAACTCTGTAGCAGGACTTTTCTTTTTTAGTTTCTTCTTCTTATTGTTTTTCGGCTATGTGCATCTATAATACCTTCGGTTATTACGTTGTTGCAGAGGCTGGGTGTAATTGGTATCTTCGTGATATTAATATATACTCTTTATCTAAAAAATTACCCCCTCCCTCCCCCCCCCCCTCCACACACACACACCACCCCACACCCACACACGCGCACATTACATCTTGAAAGTGTAACATCCTACGGAATAAAAATTATTGCTTGGTTATTGACTAGATGTTAACTCACAATAACTCAAGCAAACGATGATCGTTAATTGTCCTTGTACCTCATTAGGGGCTGTTTTGTGTGCATTCGCGTGTTTCCGTGGTGACTCCAACATCTCCTCACCAGTGGTAGGTTTTTTATAGAAATGGGAGCATAGCCCCCATCTGCTCATGACGATGCACACAGCCGTTTTATACTAAAAAGTAGAGACAGTATCCAAATGTGCCATACAAGTTATTACATTCATGGATCAACTAAAGTGGCTACATGAATCAGCCACCGAAACAAAGCACTAAAACGAAGTATTTTTGTCTACTCCATCTAACCAATGCCCAAAGATATTAGCAACACTAGTAGGTGGAGAGATGCTAAAAGTAAAATGAACCAATCTCCATATATGCCGAGCAAAATAACAAGTAATAAACAAATGTTCAACGGACTCATCCGCTTGACAAAATACACACTGTTTACTACCGGTCCAATGTCTTTTAATGAGGTTATCTTTAGTAAGAAGCACTTTACGTTGAAGAAACCATAGAAAAATTATCTTCAAAGGGACTTTCAATTTCCACAGATATTAACGCAAAAATGGAGTATTCCATGCATAAAATCAGCGTACATTGCGTAAGAGTGAATTTCTTGGTATTTGTCAACTTCCAAAGGAAAGTATCGTCATGTTCTGATAGATTAACATTCATTAGTCTCTCTACCAATTTTAACCATGAAATCCAATTATCCCTTGTCAAAACTTTCCCTAAACTCAATGTTTAAAGGATTATTTGCTAGGACCTGCGCTACCACAACATTCTTATGGCGAACAATGTTAAACAATCAGGGATATTGTTCAGCTAGAGGTTTATTACTAAGCGAAGTTTCTTCCCAAAAACGAGTATGAAGGCCAAAGCCAACATTAAAAGAACCTCGTTTCAGAGAGGAGACGGAAGGGAGAGGTATTAGACAAAAAACTGGTGGAGTTAGGGATTTGGAAGGAAAAAAACCAGTGGAGCGGGTGATTTGGAGAACAAAAACCGGCGAAGAGGGTGGAGGACAGTTGGACGAAAACAAAACCGGCCGGACGAAGGAACAAAATTTTCTTTTTAGATAGTAGAGATATCGTGCTAGAAATGAGGCTCGGAGCTATGGGTCCGTGAATTCATCCGTCAGATTCAAGAAGATGGTTTCACCTCTTCGTAAAAGCAAACAAATGTTAGGAAAGACGTAGAGATTTCTTCGGAGGAGCAACTTAAGTTAAAAATAGAGATGCAAGTGGATCATCATTAGGGTACATCATGGTGCAATGTGTTTATGCTCAGGAAGCCTGGTTCTTATGCCAGCAACGCTGGCAGCTCACGATCGAGCATATCCCTGGGTGCACAGAGAAACCTTGAGAATTGGGGGTTCTGAGAGAGGAGTAGGCTAGAGAAGAAGGCAAGGAAACACTTGGACACCTGGATCGTGCTGATCTGCTGGCATATCTGAAAGCAATGCAATGCGAGGGTGTAACTAGTTTCTTCTCCTTCTCTAAATATGGTTCGCAGTCGCGTACTTTCGGGAAAAAAGTCCAGAACATAATCTATTGGTGCATCAAGGGATTCTTTCTAACGCACATTTTGAATTTTGCACTTTCAACACTATGAGATGTACTATTTCCACCGGGGGCGAAGGTAAACCCTACGCACATAGCCACATAGGGCCATTGGCGCTGTGGCAGGGTAAGGTAATACGATGTGTTGTTGCACTGCTTGTTGATGACGTGGTTGGCTCGGGTTCAGCCCATTCCTGGCTACACCTCTATTAAGTATGATATCTTGGTAGAATTGAACCTCAGAGGTATGGGTCCGTGAATTCATCTTCAAATTCAAGAATAGGGTTTCGCCTCTTCGTACAACGAAACAAATGCAAGGAAAGACTTAGTGATTTTTGGGAGGAGCACCTTAAGTTAAAAGTAGAGATGAAAGTGGGTCATCATTAGGTTACCTTCTACCCTCTTTAGCTAAAAAAACTCACTTTTCCAATGACATCATATTTCGAAAAAGTTAGTTAATTTTTTAAACTAAATAATGTAGTGGGTATCCTAATGATGACCCACTTGCATCTCTAGTGAAGAAGGGATCATACAAGAAACTTCAAAAAAACATTGAAAAGCCATTGAAATGATTGATGTACTTCAGAACTCTATAGTTCGAACATCGAGCCACAATCTGTAACATCCAAAGACGAGTTAATATGACTTGTTTGAGATTGGGAAGACTCGAGAAAATAAGATAGGTGTTTACTATCGTCATACTTATTCTACACGAGTGTTGACTATAGTTATGGAGGATCAAGCGGTACCTTATAATTAAGCCACGAGGATATAGTGGACGAAAATCATAACATATGCAAAACAATTTTTTTCAAAGCGATGCAAAATATTTGCTCTTTTTTTATGAAACCTGCATTTTTATTGTTGAATCATTTTTTTCCGAATGGGGCATACCCAGCCTCTGCATCAAATCGATGCATATGGACTTTAGTTGCATCAGGAGAATTAATAAGCCAGGTACTATGACCAGATTTCAATGATAAGAGCATGGCTAAAAGTAAGGGTGTAAGGCTACTCCCTCCGTCCCAATTTTCTGGGCACAATCAAAAAACATGCATACCAAAACACCCGACCTCCGAGGCGCATTAGCATTTAATTCACTCTCAATTAGTGGTTGACTGCCTCTCTCCAACAATACACGTAAAAATTTAGTCCCAATCAGCTAGGTCCTTGGGCCTAGAGATTTTGCAATTGAGGCTTACTGGGACGGATGGAGTAGTACTTTGTATAAGGATGACTCATACGGGCCGACGCAAACGGACACAGATTTGGTCCGCGTTTTTTCCGTTTGGATCGCCAAACAGACAGGCGTCCGGTCCATGTCCGCCCTTCCCAGGCCACTGCACCCAATGGGCCGACGCATCGAGTCCGCGCGACCAGGGTTTTGATCATATTTTGACTCGGCCGTTCCATATAACATAAATTTAAGGGATATAAATAGTTATTACAATCCAAATAGTTCATCAAATAATACAAATTGTTGCAAAATAGTTTTACAAACCAAATAAATAATAAATTAATTGTAGCAAATGGAACAACTGGTTCCCGTAGTGCTGCCACACATGCTCCACCAAATCATTTTGGCGCTGAATATGAGTCTGTTTTTCACGAATATCACGGTGGAAGTCGAGGAACTGAGCAAAATATGACACTCATTGGGGCTCAACCAACTCACCCTAAAACTGCCATGCTTGATCATAGATACTGTCATTGCGCTCATCCTCCACGACCATGTTGTGCATGATCACACAAGCTATCATCACCTCTCACATGGTCTCCTTGCTCCATGTTCCAGCAGGGTGCCGAACAATAGCCCATCGTGATTAGAGGACACCGAAAGTACGCTCCACATCCTTTCTAGCACTCTCTTGTTCTTTAGCAAACCTTTTCTTTTGCTCATCATTTGGATTGAAGATTGTCTTCATAAATGTAGTCCATGTAGGGTAGATGCCATCAGCTAGATAGTATGGCTTCTTGTACGTGTGGCCATTGATCTCATAGGTCACCTCGGGGGCATTGCCATGGGAGAGCATGTTGAACACCATTGACCGCTGAAGCACATGATGTCATTGTGCGAACCTGCCATGCTGAAGAAAGAGTGCCAAATCCACATATCATGTGATGCCACGACTTCAAGTACGACCATGCACTCTCCAACATGTTCCTTGTACTGCCCATGCCAAGCAAATGGACCGTTCCTCTACTCCCAGTGCATGCAATCTATGCTGCCAATCATCGAAGGAAAGCCTCTGGACTCGTTGATCAACAAGGGCTGGGCCGTGTCCTCAGCAGTGGGTTCCCTCAAGTACTCCGGGCCAAAGACCTGAACCACAACTTTGCAAAACTTGTACATTACTTCTAGGCATGTGGACTCACTCATCCGCACGTACTCATCCATAAGATCACCGACAGCTCCATATGCAAGCATGCGAATAGCTGCGGTGCATTTTTTATACCAGGAGAAGCCGAGGGTACCAACGGCATCTCTCTTGTATATGAAATAATTATCAAAATGCATCACCTCCAATCATGTGGGGCCCCCAGACTAGCAGTCCAGGAACACCAGTATGCATACATTCACGATCCCATGATCAGTCAGTCGTGAACAACATACTCGAGTTGGCATTGCAGATTACAACATCCATTACACGAATTTAATTAAGTCTTACATAGACAGTCACATGACCAAGTCTCACATAGCTGCCATGCAGGGCAGGAACAACACAGCGGAAGTCTTTAGCAAAATGCGATAGAGCCCATGTCAACACCTTAAAACCTACAGGCTGCTGACCGGGAGACGTCCTAGTTCGAATAGTCGTCGATGAAGCCTTCTTCTTCTGCAACCTCCTCCTGAAGCTCCTCAGGGTAGTAGTCTGGCTAGGACAATAGCCAGGGACGAAACCAATATGAGTACGTTTGAATGTACTCGCAAGCTCTATCCAAAAACAAGCTAGTAGATGCAAGAATGCTTTTGAGGTTGTGGTAGGTAGGCTATAGTTAGGGTTCACTACCCATGGTGGATGGAAGATTCACCATGGTTGCTTAACATCTCTATATCTTTATTCAAAAAGATACTTCAAAAGATATATAGTAGTTTATCTCACGTAGATAACAAATATCATCGAGGTTTTAGAAAAAAACTCTTCCAGAAATGGTTTTCTTTGCAGAACTTCTTGGGACTAAGGCCCCTCCGAAGTTTGTCTCCTTTAAAACACTGTACCTCCAAGGTACTGTCATTCTCGGGCCACACAGTACTTCCAAGTACTCTCTTTCTTTCCAACACACTCTAGTTTTTGAAAACATCCGACACAATGCTAGCTACATGGCCTTTCAACTATCCATAACCGTGGACGCGGCTATTCGAATAGTTTTGACTCTGCAGAGTTTTTACACTTTCACCACAAGATTAGGTACATCCACCATGAATCAACCACGGACTGTCCTGGACAGCATGCAACCATCAGATGACCAATCCTAACGTCCACTATGTCTATGCTAGTATATAAATACCTCTTCAGTGGGTTTGTTCTCCCGGCACCGAGTGAGTTGGCCGTATCGATCCGGTTATCCCCGAACATCACATCGCCATGGCAGGAGACCCAGCCATTGCCACCGGGGGGTAAACTTAATCCCCCTCTTTGTATGTCCCGTTTCACTCTCCTGGCGACATTTCGTTTTGAGGGACTCTAACCCTTAAAGCTAATTGAGGTATAATCACATACTAACACAAACAAGCTTCAATTAATCCCCGTGCCCTTTTTGGGGTAATGTGGTTGTACGGTAAGGCTGTCCAGCGAAGACTAGGTTATGTGTCGTTTTTAGAAAAACACCTTTTTAAATTTCCTCCATGTCCATACCACCATTTGGGCAAGGTCCCACCTTCCCAATGGTATCTCAAATCAACTTGTTTTTACAAAAACAACACAAGGGTGCCCATCCTAGAATTCACATCTCTCTTAAGCTAGTAGATAGTGAAGGAGATATGCCCTAGAGTAAATTAATAAAGATATTTTATTTGACATATCTCAATTGTTCATAATACGTTTTGTATCATGCGCCTATAACTGTATTAAGCGGAAACATTAATACACGTGTGACACGTAAACAACCAGGTCCCTAGTAGCTTCTATTTAACTAGTCCATTGTTCAATCGATGATTAAGGTTTCCCGATCATGTTACATGTATGTCAATTGACAATGGAGTCAATCATTAGGAGAATGATGTGATGGACACACCCAATATTTAAAGGACGTAGTCATTACCCCTTTGACCGTGAGATCAACTCTAATTGCTATTTCTGAAAGATACTTTGATTGCATCAAACATCATGTCTTATATAGGATGACAATAAAGGTGTCCCTCTCGGGTATCGGAAGGAAGTATGTTGAGGCGAGGGATCAAGAGCAGGATTTGCCAATCCACATAGCAGGATAGATACTCTGGGCCCAATCGGTGAGATTACATCAATGAGCTTGCAAGCATGTGACTTGGTCACGGAGATGTAATATCACAGACGAGTAAAGAATAGTATTGTCGGTAACGAGATCGAGCTAGATATCACGATGCCTGAGATCGAGTCTCAGACAAACTAAGTATCCCCTGGCAAAAGGCCCGAGACTTGACGTCTAAGGTTCGAACGAGAAAGTTATTCGAGAACGCACAGGGGCTATCATAGCCATCCAGGTCACCCTGATAGTCATTGATCGGAGAAGGGTTCTCGATCATGTCTGGAGTATTCCCGAACCGCTAGGGTGACACACTTAAGGGTAGGTGACGTTTATTTAGATTGGACGTAGAGAAGAAAATAGAGAGAAGAACACCGGAAGTGTTCCAGATACACCTGAAGTGTTTCGGGTGATATCCGACGGAGTTCGGGGGCCGGAGAAATGTTTTTCGGAGCCGGAATAAATTAGATAATATGTGTATAATATAAATTAGTGTAATTAATAGTTAAATACATTTTATTTAATGATTTTTGGAATTTTTAAAGGCTGCACATCTAAATGGGCCCAGACCAAAGGGAAAAGGCCCATGGGGGGGGGGGACTTCCCCCAAGGTGCGAATTGGGAGGGGGCTACCCTAGGTGGGCCAAATGGGGCCTACCTAGGGCCGGCGCACCTGTATGGGGCGTGGCACCATGTGGGAATAGTCCCACATGGCCTAGCCAAGGTGCCAAGCACCCCTCCTCCTCCTTTATGAAGGGATGCCCCCATGCCTTGAAAAATTGCACCATCCTCTCTCTCTTTCTCTCATCCGTTTAGACGTGGCTCCGCAAATGTTGGGTCCTAGTCTTCTGCTTCCGCTGCTCTGCTGGATCAGCGCCCGTAGATCGTCATCTTCTCCGTACGTGTGTAAGCTATGCGAGGTGCCACACTTGGGGCACTTGGAGAGGTTCGTCCTCACCACCTTGAGGTCGGCGCCACCTTCATCTTCGTCGAGCCAAGTTCTTCGTGACCTCGAGGTCGGCTACATCGTCTACTTCGACAACGCTTGTAGCGGGAGCGTAATCCCCACTATCGGTCTACAAGGGTACGTATATCGATCTCCACCATTACTCTATATCTGCATAGTAATAGATCCTGGCTAGTTTATGGTTATCGTTGTTATTAAATTTTTTGTTTTCTGCACACGATCCCCTTCAGTGGTATCAGAGCCGGTCTATGCGTAGATATAGTTGTCGTGGGGTCACTCTTTGACTACCCCACGGTGGGGATACCTGGGTCACGCCAAGCCCGTCAGCCTTATAACGAGGGCCCAAGGAAGGCCCAAGGAGGCCGACATGCGGCCCAAGATAGTCGACGCTAGGTCATGCGACCCCGCCATGCTTGTAAGCGCCATCGGCACCGTTCACCCGAGACCTAGCCTACCATATAAAGGCTAGGAGGGTCCTTCGTCTAGGGTACGCTCATAACCGCCACACAAACCCTAGCGAGATTGCCATCTCGCCATTGTAGCCACAGCTCACCATCAATAACCAGACAAGCAGGAAGTAGGGTGTTATCCTCCGGGAGCCTGAACCTGGGTAAAACGCCTCGCTTGTCAGCCGTCGTGATCACCAGCGCTCATCTCTCTCCCCTCAATCAACCCGGGGTGCACAATCCAGGGATTTGCCGAGTCCACCCCTCGACAATAGTAGTACGGTTAGAACTCAAGTTTATGAGGGCATCGTTCTAATAGTTGGTACCCTCTCGCGTGCACTTGCTTTTGCTGTCGGCATTGAGTTGATGAAGCGGTCCAGACCGACTTTACGCGTACGCTTACGCGAGACTGGTTCCACACTTGACATACAGCTTGTACCGTATATGTGGCTAGCGGGTGTCTGTCTCTCTCAATAGATGGCCTTTGCATTTTCAATGGAGGGTCTGAAAGGGATAAAAAACATACAACTGTTGGATCGTTGTTGTGGTTATAGGTTCGTAGGTATGAATCAGTTCTATTTATGAAAGCCCCAAGCCACGAAAATATGCAAAGATAAAGTAGAAAGCGTCTGACTTTATTTTGCAGAGATAGGAGATGGACCCGGAGAATCTGCTAAACAAAAAAAAGGATAATTTGGATTATCAAGTTTTGTGCGGATAATTCCATCATAGTCCAGTGTATTCTATGATCTCTGCCATAGAGAATGAACTGTGGGTGCGTGTTAACAGATCGCAAACATTTGGAATGGTCGCTGAGACTGATGATCTGTATCCACCGTAAATCAGGTTTTCTTCTTAACCAAGATGGAAGAGAACACTCGCATTAAAGGAGCACATGGCAGTCATATTTGATGACATTGATCATATTTGATGACACTGAGACGCCTCGCTCAGCTCGATCACTGGATGACAGAAAATGTTGCCAGATGCAAATGTTTTTGTCATAGACTATGTCATGCAAGGGGAATCATTCACCTTCATGAATTCTTGATTACGTTGAAGAATCAAGAAGATGAAACGAATCACCGGAAAATCATCAATGATGATGGTGTATATATGATATACAAGTTATGAATATTTTACCTAAACAAGTACTTGCAGCAGTGACTAAGCTTTGATACTAGTCATGTTTTATGAAAACAAGATTTTCTGCTTGAGTAGCTTGGAAGGATGAGGAGACAATGAGTGTGTTGACGATGGCAGGCAATATGTTGTGAATATGTTGTGATGGCCATAAACACTCTCCCTCTGCGTCTACCATTTGAATTAATTTTGATTTGAACAAATTCCACTTGATCATTTGCTAGCATGATCATTATAAGCTTGTCTTGCCTCTAGCGAGACAATTATTCATATTTGTTAGTGACAAATCGTTGACCTACATTTATGAGCAATATCTTTAATGATCATACACCGATTATGAATGGAATGTTGTTATTTGAATCTTGATGGTAGTAGCTCCTACATTTATAACATTAATGCTAGAGTATACAAACTTAATAATGACACCACATTCTTGTGGCACTAGCGTTTTAAGTCATGTAATTATTCCATTACTTGATCATTGGCTGCTGGAGTCTCTGGATTCACAGGAACAAACTCATCTTCGATGGAGGGCAGCTGGATATTGATCTTTGTATTTTGATATTTAAGGATGTTTTCTTTCTTGTTATGCATAGAGCTAAACCCTCTCTTAAAGAGGGTATGCAACAATTGCTCGATGCCATTTAATTTTTGGCAGGAATAGACTCACCACACCACGCATGTAATTATTCCATTTTATAATGAAAAATCACAGTAGGGGCTTTCCCTACTGTTTTCCTGTAAAAAAAACATTTTAAGTCATGTCAATGTTACATGCATTAAGAAGCTCGATTCAGATGGATCTCCAAGTCCTTAGATTTAATCTTTTGACACTTGCAAGGTAACTAAGACACCATTTCGGAAACCGGGCATTTAACTTGTTGAGAATCATACATATCGATGTGTGTGAATCAATGAAGTACTTCAACGTGTAGTGGAAATCATTATTTTGTAAACTTCACCAATGATTTGAGTAGATATGGGCATATCCACTTAATGAAATGCTGGTCTGAAAAGTTTGATAAGATCAAACAAGTTTGGTGTGAAGTAAGAGAGATAAACTTAACAAGAAAATCAAATTCCTGCGATACAGATCAGGGAAACAAGGATTTGAGTTATGAGTTTGGCGTATCATTGGAAGACTTGTGAAAAGAGTTCCACAAATTACGCAGCCTGGAACACCACAATGTTATGGTGTGTTAGGACATCGTAATCACACTCTATTGGATAGTGTGTGGTAAATAAAACCTCTTATCGAATTATTGTGATCATTGAAGTAATATGGTAGAAACAAAACACTCATGTTAGATAATAGGGATACCATCTAAATCCGTGGAGGCAATACCATATGAGTGATGGCATGGCTTTTAGTCTAGATTGTCGTTTTGATATTTTAGTGTTTTGATATGATCAAACCTGAAAAATGGATAAATCTTTGTAGTTTACCTAAAGAATTAGTTGGGTACATGTCTCACGACAAAAGGCAAAACTGTTGCCAGAATATACCTTACTCAAGAAATAGTTTCTTGTCCAAAGGTATAAGTGGGAAAGAAAGTAGAGCAAGACGAAGTTAATGAACTTTCTCTCCAGATATCAGAGTGGTGCAACGGAAACCGTTCCGATACCGTCCTCCACAACTGGAAGGAAGCTGATGATAATGATCATGATGCTCTGAGCTCATACTAAGATAGTAGACGTATGAGAATGTGTTCTTCACTATGTGGTTCGACAATCTGTTATGAACGTCATGTTAATAGAACATGACAAACCTACGAACTACGAAGTAGCGATGGTGAACCTAAGTTCGAGAAATGGCTATGAGCCATATATAATCCGAGATAAAATCCATGTACGATTACCAAGTAATGACTTGGGTAAATTTTCTTGATGGGCTCCAGGCCGTTGAGAGTAAATGGAAATTTATGACAAAATAGACGCTAATGGAAAGGCAACCGTCTATAAGGATCGATTTATTGTAAAACAGTTTCGACAAATTCAAAAGTTGACCACAATGAGATTTTGTCTCAAGTGGCGATACCTAAGTCTGTTTAGGATTGTTCTAACAATTATTTTCAATTAAGAAATTGATGGATGGATAAAGAAACCGTGTTCCCTGATGGCAATATTAAGAAAGAGTTGTAAACGGTACAACAAGTAGGTTTTGTTGATCCTAAGGATGCTAGACACGTATGCAAACTTCAGTTGTCCATTCATGGGCTAAAGCAAGCATATCGGAGCTGGAATCTTCACTTTGATAATGTGATCAAAGGATTTTGGAGTCGTCCAAAATAGTTGAAGAAACCTGCATTTACAAAGAAGTGAGTGGGAGCTAAGTAGCTTTTCTGGATCTTATATGTGAATGGCATATTTGAGTGGGAGCTAAAAGTAAATTCCCTGGTCTTGTATGCGAAGGCATATTTGAGTGGGAGCTAGGTGTCATTCCAAATTTTATATGTAACGACATATTGAGAATGATACATATCCTCTAGTAAAGTATAAATGATTATTTAAGTGATTAAATTTTCTATGAGTGAAGTTAAGAGTATTAGGCATCAAGTCTATAATTCGTATAGATAAAAAGGGGCTTAATAACATTAAGTCAGAATATTTTCCTAGGTTAAGATTCTGAAATGCTTCAGAATAGAACAAGCAAAGAAAAGTTTCTTGCTTGTATGACTAGGTAAAATATTAAGTTTATCTTGGCTTTTCAGCGGTAGCTAATGAAAGAAAAAGATGTACGACATCCTCTATGCCTCAACCATAGATTCTATCATACTCAAAGCGTGACTTGATGTGACCCAAGTTACTGGTTGAAGAACGGGTTCTAGAGTGATCCCTGGATGGATCAATAAACAAACTTTAAGTATATCCTTCAGTGTCTAAAGAGAACTGAAGATATGTTTTCTGGTATAGGGTAAGAGTGAAAAGACAACTTGTCGTAAAAGGAGTTACGATGATGCAAGTTATGACACTGACCCATATGACTAGAAATCTCATATAGGAGAAGTCCTTTGTTTTGAACAAAGACATGGTTAGACTGCGAATTCGCATATGAATGCACTGTCGCATAATCTACATAGGTATCAGAATATATGGCTACTTCAGAAGTAGCAAGTGTGATTGGACTGAGCGGTGATATGTCTCAAACGTATCTATAATTTTTGATGTTCCATGCTGTTATTATATCAATTGCTACATGTTTTGGTTACACTTTATATCATTTTTATGCATTTTCTGGGACTAACCTATTAACAAGATGCCACAGTGCCAGTTCCCTGTTTTCTGCTGTTTTTGGTTTCAGAAAATCTATTAAGGAAATATTCTCGGAATTGGACGAAACAAAAGACATCGTCAATAATATCACGAGGAGATCACGGAGTCCAAAGGGGAGTCGGAGCAGACCCACCAGGGGGCCACGCCACACTAGGGCGCGGCCCAGGGTGGGCCCGCGCCCCCTATGGCGTGGTGGCCCCCCTCGGCCACCGACGCCGCCTCTTCGCCTATATATTCTCCGCGACGCGAAAACCCTATTACGGTCGATCATATTCCACGAAAAGTTCCGTCGCGGCCGTCATCGTCAATCTCAGATCGGAGGAGTTCTGAAGCTCTTCCCGGCACCCTGCCGGAGGGGAGATCATCACCGGAGGGCTCTACATCACCATGCCTGCCTCCGGAGTGATGCGTGAGTAGTCCACCCCTGGACTACGGGTCCATAGCAGTAGCTAGATGGTTGTCTCTCTACCTTGTGCCTCCATGTTTAGATCTTGTGAGCTGCCTAACATGATCAAGATCATCTTATTGTAATGCTAGATGTTGTGTTTGCTGGGATCCGATGAATATTGATACCATGTTTATTCAAGTTGTTTATCTATGTGCTCTTGATCTTGCATGCTCTCCGTTGCTAGTAGATGCTTTGGCCAAGTAGATGCTTGTGACTCCAAGAGGGGGTATTTATGCTCGATAGTGGGTTCAGTCTCTAGATATCTGGATCAGTGACAGAAAGGTCTAAGATGGTAGATGTGCTGTTGCTACTAGGGATAAAACATTGGTGCAGTGTCCAAGGGCACTTGTATTGATTACATTACACACTTTACTTCATGCAATAATCTGTTGTTAGCAACTTAATACTGAATGGGATGCGGATGCTGCCTTGAAGGTGGATTATTTAGGCATAGATGCTGTTGGAATAACGGTCTATGTACTTTGTTGTAATGCCCAACTAGATTTCATAGTAGACATCTTGGCATGTATTGCATTGTTATGCCCTCTCTATTTGTCAATTGCCCAGCTGTAATTTGTTTACCCAACATGCTAGTTATCTGTTCTGAGAGAGACACCACTAGTGAACTGTGGACCCTGGTCCAATTTCCTCATACTGTTTACACAACCTGCTGCAATCATCTGTTTCCTGTTACTTGCTGTTTTCCTGCTGTTTTCCACACCATACGTTTAACTCTTTGTTTCTGCAAGACCGGAGAGATTGACAACCTCTCTGTTTCGTGTTGGGCAAAGTTCTGGTTTGTGTCTGTGCAGATTCCACGTTGGTGCAAGCTCCCTAGCGCCAGGGGGAGTCAACATCAACAACCTTCCGATAGATCGTCAAGTCCTACTGGATTGATAACCTTGGGTAGATTTCTCAAGGGAAAACTTCTGCTGTCTACATCATAACCTTCCTCTTGGGGTTCACCAACACGTAGCCATCAAGCTGTTTTCTGGCGCCGTTGCCGGGGACTTGGAGGCTATTGGAAAGGGGAGTCTCTCAGTTCCAATCTCTTTACTTTGTTTTTTGTCTTGTTTTATTTTTGTTTTGCTTGCTGTTAAAAATCAAAAACCCAAAAAAATTAAATTCCTGCATCTAGTTTTTAATTTCGAGTTGCCCTGTTGCTTGTTTTAGGCTTGCTAAAATGAGTAATCCTGAAAATACTAAGTTGTGTGACTTTACTAGCACAAACAACAATGATTTTATCTGTACACCCATTGCTCCACCTGCTTCTAAAGCAGAATTTTATGAGATTAAGCCTGCACTGTTAAATCTGGTTATGAAAGAGCAATTTTCTGGTGTTAGTACTGATGATGCTGCTGCCCACTTAAACAATTTGTTGAACTTTGTGATATGCAAAAGTATAAGGAGGTAGAGAGTGATATTATTAAGCTGAAATTGTTTCCTTTCTCTTAAGAGGAAGAGCTAAAGATTGGTTGCTATCTTTGCCTAGAAATAGTATTGATTCCTGGACTAAATGCAAAGATGCTTTCATTGGAAAATATTATCCTCCTGCTAAAATTATCTCTTTAAGAAGTGGTATTATGAACTTTAGGCAACTTGATAATGAGCATGTTGCCCAAGCTTGGGAAAGAATGAAGTCTTTGGTTAAAAATTGCCCCACTCATGGACTGACTACTTGGATGATCATCCAAACCTTTTATGCAGGACTAAATTTTTCCTCAAGGAACTTATTGGACTCGGCTGCTGGAGGGACCTTTATGTCCATCACTTTGGGTGCTGCTACAAAGCTTCTTGATGATATGATGGTAAATTATTCTGAATGGCACACTGAAAGGGCTCCAACTGGTAAGAAGGTAAATTCTGTTGAGGAAATTTCCTCCTTGAGTGATAAAGTTGATGCTATTATGACTATGCTTTCGAATGGACATGGTGTTGTGGATCCAAATAATATTCCTCTTGCTTCTTTGGTTGCTCATGATGAGAAAAATGTTGATGTAAACTTCATTAAAAATAACAACTTCAACAACAATGCCTATAGGAATAATTTTGGTAGCAACAATTATAGGCCATATCCTGCTAATGGTAGCAACTCTTATGGTAATTCTATGGTAATTCCTACAGTAACAATAGAAGTGTGCCCTCTGATCTTGAAGTCATGCTTAAGGATTTTATTAGCACACAAACTACTTTTAATAAAACTGTTGAGGAAAAGCTAGGAAAAATTGATACTCTTGCTGCTAAAGTTGATAGTCTTGCTCATGATGTTGAAATGCTGAAAATAAAAGCTATTCCTAGTGATATTAGAGAGAGTAAAACACTCAATGCTATCCAAATTAAAATTGATAATAACATTAGGATGCTTGCTGAACTTCATGAAAGATGGGAGAGAGAAGAAAGAGAAGCTGAAATTGCTGAACAAAATAGTGTTGTTAGAGTTTGCACTATTTTTACTAATGAAACAAATGATGCCTCACATGCTAATGCGCCCCCTACTGTTAGTGAAAAGATAATAAGTGTTGGAAATGTCTCTACTACCTCTACAAAAAGTTTTAAATTGCCTGATAGCACTACTTTTGTTCCTAGTAAAAGTGCTGAAATTTTTAGAGGTGTTGGTGATAATTGCTCCATTGTTTTTATGACAACAACTTCAATTTCGAAAATTGTAACATAACTGAAGTCATCATGTTCTTGCAAAAGCTAGCTAAGAGTCCTAATGCTAGTAAAATAAATATGGCTTTTACTGAACATATTATCAAAGCTCTCATGCATGCTAGGGAAGAAAAATTAAAACTTGAAGCTTCTATCCCTAGGAAGTTAGATGATAATTGGGAACCTGTTATTAAAATGAAACTGAGTGAGTTTGAATGCAATGCTTTGTGTGACCTTGGTTCTTGTATTTCGGTTATGCCTAAAAATTTATATGATATTCTCAAGCTTGCACCTTTGGAAAAATGTCATTTGGATGTTCACTTTGCTGATTCTTCTATGAAGAAACCTTTAGGAAAAGTTGATGATGTTTTGATAATGGTTAATAACAATCTTGTCCCTGTTGATTTTGTGGTTTTGGATATTGAATGCAATCCTTCTTGTCCTATTGTTTTGGGAAGACCTTTTCTGAGAACTGTTGGTGCTGTTATTGATATGAGAGAGGGGAATATAAAATTTCAATTCCCACTCAAGAAAGGTATGGAACACTTCCCTAGGAAGAAGATGAAATACTCACATGATACTAGTGTCAAGACAAATTATGGTTTTGGATTTTCTGGTCTTGACAATACTTGATGCATCTCTTCATGCCTAGCTCAAAGGCATTAAAGAAAAGCACTTCTGGGAGATAACCCATGTTTTTATTTGCTGTTTTTGTTTTCTTGAGTCAAGGATGCTTGTTTACCTCTGTAGCAACTCCTTTGTATCTTTTATTTGCTGTTTTGTTGTGCCAAGGAGAGTTACTAATGCAAAGTTGGTTTTATTTTCGGGACTGCATTGGGACAGATTGCTGTTCGTCACCGTTTAATTCAGTAGAAAATCAGAAAAAATCGAAAAATGCTGAAATTTTTGTGCATGTTCCTGATGATGTTACGCAACTTTCATTATTTCAAAAGTTTTTCATCTGAGCATCGTAAGTGCCTCGAAAAAATTCGTCATACAGACTGTTCTGGTTTGACAGATTCTGTCTTTTATTTTGCATTCTCTCTTTTACAAGTTTTTAAGTGGTTTCTTTTCGTGTAAAAGTGCCCACTTGAGCCTAGTAACAGTGGCTAATGTTTAAAATAGTTGGCTTGTGAGTTTTGTCTTTGCTAGAACTTTGAAGTATTATCTTTTAGTGCACTAACCTGCTAATGAGAAAAGCTGTTAAGTTTTGGTGTGAAGGAAGTTTTCAAGTGTTGATAGAGGAGAATGATATTACATGATCAAGAAGAGTGAAGAGCTTAAGCTTGGGGAGGCTTACCTCCCCAGCATATTTCAAGAAGACTCAAGCATCTAAGCTTGGGGATGCCCAAGGCATCCCCTTCTTCATCTACAAATTATCAGGTCATCTCTAATGGTGCTATATTTTTATTGCTTCATACTAGTGTACTCTTCCTTGGAGCGTCAGTGTGTTTTTGTTTTCAGTTTGTTTTGTTTTGTTTGCTGTGCTATACTTGTTGGATCCTAGCATTCATGTTTGGGAGAGAGACACGCTCCACTTTTTCATTAGAATACTCTTGTGCTTCACTTATACTTGTTGAGTATTCCTGTCTAGTTGCTGTTATTGCTGTTAGCTCTCAGTTTTTCATGTATCTCTTGTTAGAGCTTTCAGTTTCTTTTGAAGAAAGTACTCTCTTGCTTCACTTATATCTGTTTGGAGAGTTGTCAAATAAGTTGATTGGTGTTTGGTTGGACCAGAAAAATGCTATGCATGTGGTAGTGGTATAAAATGCTTACATGAATCTTTTTAGATCGTTGTCTTGAGTAATTTGATGCTTGCCAATTGTTTTGAGCTGTCAAGTAATTAATGTTTAAGCTTGTGCATCATGTAAGTAATGGCTATTAATGAAGAACTACTATAAGGATTTTCTGCTATAATAATCTGTTGCATGATTGGAAGTCCATAGTAGTCTAGATAATTTTTGGATGAAGGCTATGTGTTAACAAGGAAGACAGTGGGAGTCTATGGTTCGTCAAACCTTGTGTTTTATGTACACTCTTGCTATTCCAGTTGATAATGATGTTTGCTTATAATAACCTTGCTAGCCTAAACTCTGTACTAAGAGGGAATGCTTCTTGTACATCCAAAACCTTGAGCCAAATCCATGCCACCTGTGTCCACCATACCTACCTATTATGTGGTGTTTTCACCATTCCAAGTAAATTTCTTCATGTGCTATCTACTAACTACTCAAAACTGTTACATTTCCTTTTTGTGTCACTACTTGAAAAGCTCATAAGGACGTAGTAGTGAGATTTGTCATCTTCCATGCTAATTAATTTACAAGGATTGGCAGCTTCATCTGCTTCTCCACCTTTTATTTTGCATTAAAGAGCTGGTTAGTCCACCCTATAAATAAATAAATAAATAGACACTCCTCCATGGTGAATGTTGGTGGGCACCCGAGGATTCGGTTAGCCATGGTTTGTGGAAAGTAAATGGTTGGGAGGAGTGTCACCAATAAGTGCTTGTTACAAGTGCAGTCCTAAAAACTCTCGGAACCGCTCTAAAAGTTAGTTAGCCATGGAAGATGACAAGTACCTGCTATTTGATTTGTTGACACCTGTATACACCATTACCTTACAAAACAATATTTTATGCTCTCTATATGCCTTCGGGAACTACAGCTCTAGCACATGATGTTAATCCCTGCTTCCCTCTGCGAAGGGCCATTCTTTTACTTTTATGTTGAGTCAGTTTTCCCACTTCTTTCTGTCTACTTAAGCAAACATCATTGTCAACTCCAGTATAACAGTTTTTACATAACTTTGTGTTTGGTTGATCATATTCTTTGCATTGACATTATCTATATGATATACATGTTGAAAGTTGAAGCAAAAGCTGAAGCTATTATCTTCCTTTGTGTTGATACAAACACTTTCATGTTGAGAATTATTGCTGCTGTGAACTAACTATTATGTTAGACTATTATATCTCTAAATGTTTTATAGTGTTATTCATGAAAGTTTGCACTTGTGTGATCACTTATGTTTACTCTTTATTTACTTGCTTGCAAACTATAGACCATTGGCTTGGATCACTTCATTCAGATCATGTGCATTACATTGTTATTTGATCAAAGATTGTGTTGGTAGCATGTCACTTCAAAAATTATCTGTTTTTATCGTTTACCTACTCGAGGACGAGCAGGAACTAAGCTTGGGGATGCTTGATACGTCTCAAACGTATCTATAATTTTTGATGTTCCATGCTGTTATTATATCAATTGCTACATGTTTTGGTTACACTTTATATCATTTTTATGCATTTTCTGGGACTAACCTATTAACAAGATGCCACAGTGCCAGTTCCCTGTTTTCTGCTGTTTTTGGTTTCAGAAAATCTATTAAGGAAATATTCTCGGAATTGGACGAAACAAAAGACATCGTCAATAATATCACGAGGAGATCACGGAGTCCAAAGGGGAGTCGGAGCAGACCCACCAGGGGGCCACGCCACACTAGGGCGCGGCCCAGGGTGGGCCCGCGCCCCCCTATGGCGTGGTGGCCCCCCTCGGCCACCGACGCCGCCTCTTCGCCTATATATTCTCCGCGACGCGAAAACCCTATTACGGTCGATCATATTCCACGAAAAGTTCCGTCGCGGCCGTCATCGTCAATCTCAGATCGGAGGAGTTCTGAAGCTCTTCCCGGCACCCTGCCGGAGGGGAGATCATCACCGGAGGGCTCTACATCACCATGCCTGCCTCCGGAGTGATGCGTGAGTAGTCCACCCCTGGACTACGGGTCCATAGCAGTAGCTAGATGGTTGTCTCTCTACCTTGTGCCTCCATGTTTAGATCTTGTGAGCTGCCTAACATGATCATCTTATTGTAATGCTAGATGTTGTGTTTGCTGGGATCCGATGAATATTGATACCATGTTTATTCAAGTTGTTTATCTATGTGCTCTTGATCTTGCATGCTCTCCGTTGCTAGTAGATGCTTTGGCCAAGTAGATGCTTGTGACTCCAAGAGGGGGTATTTATGCTCGATAGTGGGTTCAGTCTCTAGATATCTGGATCAGTGACAGAAAGGTCTAAGATGGTAGATGTGCTGTTGCTACTAGGGATAAAACATTGGTGCAGTGTCCAAGGGCACTTGTATTGATTACATTACACACTTTACTTCATGCAATAATCTGTTGTTAGCAACTTAATACTGAATGGGATGCGGATGCTGCCTTGAAGGTGGATTATTTAGGCATAGATGTTGTTGGAATAACGGTCTATGTACTTTGTTGTAATGCCCAACTAGATTTCATAGTAGACATCTTGGCATGTATTGCATTGTTATGCCCTCTCTATTTGTCAATTGCCCAGCTGTAATTTGTTTACCCAACATGCTAGTTATCTGTTCTGAGAGAGACACCACTAGTGAACTGTGGACCCTGGTCCAATTTCCTCATACTGTTTACACAACCTGCTGCAATCATCTGTTTCCTGTTACTTGCTGTTTTCCTGCTGTTTTCCACACCATACGTTTAACTCTTTGTTTCTGCAAGACCGGAGAGATTGACAACCTCTCTGTTTCGTGTTGGGCAAAGTTCTGGTTTGTGTCTGTGCAGATTCCACGTTGGTGCAAGCTCCCTAGCGCCAGGGGGAGTCAACATCAACAACCTTCCGATAGATCATCAAGTCCTACTGGATTGATAACCTTGGGTAGATTTCTCAAGGGAAAACTTCTGTGTCTACATCATAACCTTCCTCTTGGGGTTCACCAACACGTAGCCATCAAGCGGTTTTCCCGAGCATGCGTGGTTTCCCTTAATAGGTCTATTAGACTATTAAGGCTCATGCTACGCGAAGTTTCGAGTCTCACTCAATCGTCAAACATATATTTCACCGTTATCATAAGATGCAGGATGATGTCAAACTAGGTGACATAGAAGTGTTGCAAAGCACATACAGATCTCAATGTGGGAAGATATGTTGACTAAATTCCTCTTCCACGAGACAAGCATGCACCATAATGCTATAGGTGTTAACCTTTTACCAAGTCATAAACTAGATTAATTCGTACTGTAGTGCAAGTGGGAGACTGAAGGAGATATGCCCTAGAGGCAATTAATAAAGATATTTTATTTGACATATCTCAATTGTTCATAATATGTTTTATATCATGCTATAACTGCATTAAGCGGAAACATTAATATACGTGTGATTCGTAAACAACCAGGTCCCTAGTAGCCTCTATTTAACTAGTCCATTGTGCAATCGATGATTGAGGTTTCCCAATCATGCGACATTTATGTCAATTGACAATGGAGTCAATCATTAGGAGAATGATGTCATGGACACACCCAATATTTATAGGACGTAGTCATTACGCCTTTGACCGTGAGATCAACTCTAATTGCTATTTCTGAAAGATACTTTGATTGCATCAAACGCCATGTCTTATATAGGATGACAATAATGGTGTCCCTCTCGGGTATCGGAAGGAAGTATGTTGAGGCGAGGGATCAAGAGCAGGATTTGCCAATCCACATAGCAGGATAGATACTCTGAGCCCACTCGGTGAGATTACGTCAATGAGCTTGCAAGCATGTGACTAGGTCACGGGGATGTAATATCACATGCGAGTAAAGAATAATATTGTCAGTAACGAGATCGAGCTAGGTATCGCGATGCCTGAGATTGAGTCTCGGACAAACTAAGTATCGCCTGGCAAAAGGCCTGAGACTTGATGTCTAAGGTTCGAACGAGAAAGTTATTCGAGAACGCACACAGGCTATCATAGCCATCCAGGTCTCCCTGATAGTCATTGATCGGAGAAGGGTTCTCGATCATGTCTGGAGTGTTCCCGAACTGCTAGGGTGACACACTTTAGGGTAGGTGACGTTTATTTAGATTGGACGTAGAGAAGAAAATACAGAGAAGAACACCAGAAGTGTTCTAGGTACACCGGAAGTGTTTCGGGTGATATCCGACGGAGTTCGGGGGCCGGAGAAATGTTTTTGGAGCCGAAATAAATCAGATAATATGTGTTTAATATTAATTAGTGTAATTAATAGTTAAATACATTTTTATTTAATGATTTTTGGAATTTTTAAAGGCTGCACATCTAAATGGGCCCAAACCAAAGGGAAAAGGCCCATTAGGGGGGAAACTTCCCCCCAAGGTGCGAATTGGGAGGGGGCTGCCCTAGGTGGGCCAAATAGGGCCCACCTAGGGCCAGCGCACCTGTATGGGGCGTGGCACCATGTGGGAATAATCCCACAAGGCCTAGCCAAGGTGCCAAGCACCCCTCCTCCTCCTTTATAAAGGGATACCCCCATGCCTTGAAAAATTGCACCATCCTCTCTCTTTCTCTCATCCGTTTAGACGTGGCTCCCCAAATAGGGCTACGCACGATTGAGAGAGTTCTCTCAACCATACGCACACCGACATGCTGCTGGGTCCAAGTCTTCTACTTCCGCTGCTCTGCTGGATCAGCGCCCGGAGGTCATCATCTTCTCCGTACGTGTGTAAGCTCTGCGAGGTGCCACACTTGGGGCACTTGGAGAGGTTCGTCCTCACCACCTTGAGGTCGGCGCTACCTTCATCTTTGTCGCGCCAAGTTCTTCACGACCTCGAGGTCGTCTACATCGTCTACTTCGACAACGCTTGTAGCGGGAGCGTAATCCCCGCTATCGGTCTACGAGGGTACGTATATCGATCTCCACCGTTACTCTATATCTGCATAGTAATAGATCCTGGCTAGTTTATGGTTATCGTTGTTAGGTATATAATGCAATAAAATATATATAGCAGTAGGTAAAACAAAATAGGTAAATAAGTTGCAAGCTTTTGAGATGGCTTGCCTTGCTCAGTGGTTTGTCCCTAGTTATGATGATCAATACAATCTCCACAAAAAACCTCAGCTGATAATTTCTCCTCGTGGTTTTCTTGTGTCGTAAAAATGAAAAGAACACAATCAACATACAGCAAGGCACACAAAAAGGAATTATCAAGCAAAACTAACAAGCAACAAACAAGATACAAAGCCAATATTATCACACAAGTTTGATCATCACAACACTATTCATTTTTATCCAATTAGGGGTTAAAGTAGGGATTAAGCCACTTTTAGGGTTTACTACTAACATGCAAGGCCAAGCACTATAAACAAACCTAAACCACCAGTAGCTAAAACTTAGCTAAAAATATTATTTAGCTTATCTTAGTTATCAAACAGCACAAGCATGGTTAATTAATTAATTGGAATTTTCTAACAACACTTAACCACACTTGCTAACCTCAAATCAAGCTTAACACAAGTCACTAACAGAACTAACATATTCTAACATGCTAAACAACAACAACATGCAAGCAACAGTACCAAAACAATCATTAACAAGCATAAAACACAATTTTGTAAACAAGGCAATTAAATTCTTTTCTTTTTATTAGAGGCAGAAACATCACTTTTACTAATTATTACACCTAGAGAGTTCTGTTAATCAAACAATCATGCAAACTTAGATTTATGTTCTCTGTTACTATTAGAAACTACTCCAATTGAGTTTGGTCCAAAATTTTATTCACATAAATTATTAAAAATGCACAAAGTGCTTAGAGGCATAACCTAGTCATGCATGTAACTTTTGTTCTAGGCATCCAAATCACCTGAAACAAAATGTTAGTGAAAGCTACTGCCAAGAGCTTTCCAAAACATTTAGAGTCACAATTTGTAGATCAATAAAGCTTGAGTTATGCACAAAAAACTGATTCTGACCAGTGACAGAACAACATTTTTCAAGGACACACAAATTAATATTTTTCAGATCTGCAAGTTGGACATGGTTCTAAACTCATTGCTTTACCACTGTGATTTTTGGTTTGCACAAATTTCAAGTTTAACCATTTTATTTCGATTTAAACTAACAGACCAGAAACTGCTATTCACAGAAATGAATAAATATACAAAAAAAAGGATTTGGGCCAGATCCAGCACTGTGCTAGGCCCAGCAACCAGATTCGGCCCGCTCGGCCTGGCCTCTTAAGTGAAGCGGTACGCCGCCGTTAGATGCGAGATGGACGGCTCAGATGAGCCGCGCATCGTCGACCAGCTCGAGCTCGGGCAAAACCCTAGCAATGGCGGGTTTCGAGCACAGAGAGATGGCAGAGCCGTGGTAGCTCACCTAGGGGCGACGAAACAAGGCGGAGAGGGTCAGAAAGAGGTGCGGAGAGGTGTCGAGGCCGAGAGGTGATGCAGTGCTTATCGACGTGGTCGGGTTCGTCGAGGTGGCCGTGCTCGCGCTGCTCGGGTCCCGGATGGCGTTGTTAACCTGAGAGCACAAGAGCACGAACGGGGATGTCAGAGAGGTGCGCCTCGATCTAGGCTCGCGCCAGAGCCAACAATGGTGGAGAAGAAGAGAGAGAGGCGATGGCAACCTTCTATGCAACCTGGCGGTGGCCGACGGTGAGAGCACGCCGTTCCTGGCGCACAGAGAGCAGGAGAAGTGGAGCAAGCGAGAGGTTGTGGAGATGGGAGTGAGAGGGGGTGGAATGGCAAGCTGGGACACGTTGGGGTGTGCTTTATCCCGGGTTTGCAACGGGAGGGAGGTGGCGGTGCAGACCGAGTGGCAATGCCGCTCTCCCGTTGGCCAGGGAGGGCGGTATCGAGGCCAGGGCGTGTCCTGCAGCTCTGCAGCGAGGAGTGAAGGCGGGGGTGGTGCAACCGAGGGAGAGAGATGTTCGAAATATGCCCTAGAGGCAATAATAAATAAATGTTATTATCATATTTCCGTGTTCATGATATATGTTTATTTCCATGCTATAATTGTATTAACCGGAAACATAATACATGTGTGGTTGCGTAAACAACATTGCGTCCCTAGTAAGCCTCTACTAGACTAGCTCGTTAATTAATGATGGTTATGGTTTCCCAACCATGAACATGAGTTGTTAATTAATTAACGGGATCATGTCATTAGAAGAATGACGTGATGGACAGACCCAACTAAGCATAACAATATTGATCGTTTCATTAAGTTTTTATTGTCATGCCTTTTATTGTCAAGTATCCTATTTCTTAGACCATGAGATCATGTTATTCCCGGGTACTGGAAGAATACTTTGGGGACATCAACCATCGCTTCGTGACAGGGTGATCATAAAGGTGTCTTACGGGTATCTCAGAAAGTGCTTGTTGAATTACATGAATCAAGACTGGGATTTGTCCCTCCGTGTTTCGGAGAGATATACTCTGGGCCCACTCGGTAGTGCACATTCGGTAAAGCTTGCAAGCACGTGACTAATGAGTTAGTCACAGAGAATGTTGTATTACGGAACGAGTAAAGAGTACTTACCAGTAACAAGATTTAACTAGGTATAGTGATACCGACGATCAAATCTTGGGTAAGTAAAATATCGCGTGACAAAGGAAATTGTATACGGATTATAGTAGTCCACGACATAGTGGTTCAACCGATAAAGATCTTCGTTGAATGTGTGGGAGTCATTATGGATATCCTGGTCCCTCTAATGGTTATTGATCGGAGAGGTGTCTCCATCATGTCTGCACGTTCTCGAACCCGTAGGGTCACACACTTAACGTTCGGTAACGCTAGAGTAGCTCTGGGATAATTTTGTTAATGGTGTCCGAATATTGTTCGGAGTCTCGGATGAGATCCTAGACATCACGAGGAGCTCCGGAAGAGTCCGGAGGTAAAGATTTATATATGGCAAGTTGATTTCAGGGTTCCGGAAAAGTTCGGGATTTTTCGGCAGAGTGTCGGAATGTTCTAGAAGGTTCCGGAGGGTCCCATAGTGGGGCCCACCTGTCCCCAACGACCAAGGGTGGCCCACTGGTCCATTTGACCAGTCCTACTTGGTCCATGCAGCCATTCAATGGGTAGCCCTTTAAAAGGGATGTTACCACTCTTGAAAGAGGGGGTTACCACCTTTTAAATGAGAAGGGGTTACCACTATTGAAAGAGGGAGTTTCTACTTTGGAAATAAAGTGGCTGCAGCCCCTTGCCTATATAAAGAAGAGGGAGAGGTGCACCAAGAGACAGAGGCTTGGCCGCATCACTGGCTTGCTGCTCCTCTACCTCCCGCGCACCGCTTGGCGAAGCCCTGCCCGCGGGAACTCTCCACCATATCCACCACCACGCCGTCGTGCTGCTGGAATCGATCCCACCTACTTCTCCCTCTAGCTTGCTGGATCAAGAAGAGGGAGACGTCATCGAGCTGTACGTGTGCAAGCCTCCGGAGGTGCTGCTCGTTTGCGGTGCTGATCGGATCGAACATCGTCAACAACTTCACCGAGCTGCGTTGAATTAAACGTTCAACGCGCGTGTTCTTCGAGGGTATGATGAACTACTCTCCCCGTTACTAGAATCTTCTAGATAGGATCTTGAGTGTTGCTTCCGCATGTGAGAGAAATTTTTGTTTTCTATCGCGCAAACTCCTACAGTGGTATCAGAGCCGGATCTATGCGTAGATGTTTTGGTACGGGTAGAACACATATGTGTATGTGGGCGTTGATAATCTTTTTATTACTTCCTTTGTGTATTTTGAATCTTAGTGGCATAGTGGGATGAAGCGGCCCGGACTAACTTTACATGTCCACGTACATGAGACTTGTTCCACGACTGACATGCAACTTGTATTGCATAAGTGGCTTTGCGGGTGTCTGTCTCTCCCACTATAGTTAAGATTTAATCTACAACGGGTTGTTAATAATTTGTTTATCACCGTTGTGGTTTCATGTTCGTAGGTAAGAACGGTTCTTTCTTCGAAAGCCCTAAGCCACGTAAAATTTGCAAAGAATAAGGGAGAGGCGTCTAACTTGTTTTTGCAGGGGTGCTTGTGATATGGTATAGCCCAAACTGTTTCATATGATATATTTGTGATGTATGAGATGATCATGTTTTGTAATGTTTCACGACTTGCATGTCGATGAGTACGGCAACCGGCAGGAGCCATATGGTTGTCTTAATTATCAATTGTATGACCTGCGTGTCAACTTCAAACGCCATGTAATTGCATTATTTATCGCTATGAGTTAGCAATATATGGGATGCAACGTGGTGGAGACAACCAAGGCGCCACATGAACATGGCGCCATGATGGAGATCATGCCGGTGCGTTTAAGATGGAGATCAAGACGCAATAAAAGGGCTATACCATGTCACATATTTTTATGCATGTGATGTTTATCCTTTTATGCATCTTATTTTGCGTGTGCTCGACGGTAGCATTATAAGATGATCCCTCACACAATATCAAGATAAAGTGTTCTCCCTTAGTATGCACCGTCGCGAAAGTTCGTCGTTTTGAAGCATCTCGTGATGATCGGATGTGGTAAACTCTACGTTCACATACGACGGGTGTAAGCCAGTTTTACACATGCGGAAATACTTTGGTTAACTTGACGAGCCTAGCATGTACAGACATGGACTCGGAACACGACGAACCGAAAGGTTAAACACGAGTCATATGAATGATATGATCAACATTTCGATGTTCACCATTGAAACTACATCTTCTCTCGTGAAGATCGGACTTGGTGTAGTGGATTTGGATCGTGTACCACTAGACAACTATGAGGGATGTTGTTTTAAGTGGGAGTTCGTTAGTAATTTGATTAAAATGAACTCTTTATCATGAACATAGTCTAAAGATGTCTTTGCTAAAATGTTGTAGATCATGGCCCGCAACGTAGCTCAGTTCAACTTCAGCGCATTCCTTGAGAAAGAAAAACTGAAATCATCTGGTTCAAACTTCACTGACTGGCACCGCAACCTGAGGATTATCCTCACTGGGTGTAAGAAGCATTATGTGCTCGATGCTGCGCTAGGTGACCCACCTGCAGACAATGCGCCTGAAGCAGAACAAAATGTCTTTGAGACGCGCAGAGATGACCACATTATAGTTGCCTGTGCCATCCTTACATCTCTGGACACTGATCTCCAGAAACGTTTTGAACATCACGGCGCCTATGAGATGGTTGAAGAGCTGAAAACCATGTTTCAGACTCAGACCCGCGCTGAGAGATATGAGATCTCTGATAAGTTCTATACATGTAAGATGGAGGAGCACAGCTCTGTCAGTGAACATGTTGTCACCATGGGAGGCTATATCCAACGCCTAATTCAGCTGGGATGTGTGATCCCGGATGAGTTAATCACTGACAGGGTGCTGCAGTCGCTCCCTCCGAGCTACAAAGGCTTTGTGCTGAACTATAACATGCAAGGCATGAATAAGACTCTTAATGAGCTCTTTGCGATGCTGAAATCTGCAGAAGTGGACATCAAGAAAGAACATCAAGTGTTGATGGTCAATAAGACCACCAGTTTCAAGAAGGTTAAGGCCAAAAAGGGTCACTTCAAGAAGAGTGGCAAATCTGTTGCTGCTCAGGGCGGCAAACCTGTTGCCACACCTGTGAAACCCAAGGCTGGTCCTAAGCCGGACACTGTGTGTTTCTACTGCAAGGGAGACGGTCACTGGAAGCGTAACTGCGCCAAATACTTGGCGGATAAGAAGGCTGGCAACGTCAAAGGTATATTTGATATACATGTTATTGATGTGTACCTTACTAGTTCTCGTAGTAGTGCCTGGGTATTTGATACTGGTTCGGTTGCTCATATTTGCAACTCGAAACAGGAGCTGCAGAATAAACGGAGACTGGCGAGGGATGAGGTGACGATGCGCGTCGGGAATGGATCGAAGGTCGATGTCATCGCCGTCGGGACACTACCTCTTCATCTACCTTCGGGATTAGTTTTAAACCTGAATAATTGTTATTTGGTGCCTGCGTTAAGCATGAACATTATATCTGGATCTTGTTTATTGCGAGACGGTTACTCATTTAAATCAGAGAATAAAGGTTGTTCTATTTCTATGAGTAATATCTTTTATGGTCATGCACCCAACGTAAATGGTTTATTCTTGTTGGATCTCGATAGTAGTACTTCACACATCCATAACATTGATGCTAAAAGATGCAAAGCGAATAATGATAGTACCACATACTTGTGGCACTGCCGTTTAGGTCATATTGGTGTAAAGCGCATGAAGAAACTCCATTCTGATGGACTTTTTCAATCACTTGACTTTGAATCATTTGATACGTGCGAACCATGCCTCATGGGTAAGATGACTAAGACACCGTTTTCCGGTACGATGGAACGGGCGAGTGATTTGTTGGAAATCATACATACTGATGTGTGTGGACCAATGAGCATTCCAACACGTGGTGGATATCGTTACTTCCTAACTTTCACTGATGATTTGAGTAGATATGGGTATATTTACTTAATGAAACACAAGTCTGAAACATTTGAAAAGTTCAAAGAATTTCAGAGTGAAGTAGAAAATCATCGTAACAGGAAGATCAAATTTCTACGATCTGATCGTGGAGGGGAATATCTGAGTTACGAGTTTGGCATGCACTTGAAAAATTGTGGAATTGTTTCCCAACTCACGCCACCTGGAACACCACAGCGTAATGGTGTGTCTGAACGTCGTAATCGTACTTTATTAGATATGGTGCGTTCTATGATGTCTGTATCCGATCTGCCAATGTCATTTTGGGGGTATGCATTAGAGACAGCCGCATTCACTTTAAATAGGGCACCATCTAAATCCGTTGAGACGACACCATATGAGTTGTGGTTTGGTAAGAAGCCAAAATTATCGTTTCTTAAAATTTGGGGATGCGAGGCTTATGTCAAAAGATTACAACCTGATAAGCTCGAACCCAAAGCGGAAAAATGCGTCTTCATAGGATATCCAAAGGAAACCATTGGGTATACCTTCTATCACAGATCCGAAGGCAAAGTTTTTGTTGCTAAGAATGGATCCTTTCTTGAGAAGGAGTTTCTTTCGAAAGGAGTGAGTGGGAGGAAAATAGAACTAGACGAGGTTATTGAACCTTCTCCCGAATTGGAGAGCGCAGCGCAGGAAGATTTGGATCTTCAGGCACCGCCTTCACCAGCTAGAGAGAAAGAAGCTGATGATAGTGATCATGCAGCTTCGGTCAAAGTTCCCGTTCGCAGGTCGACAAGGTTACGTACTGCTCCTGAATGGTACGGTAATCCTGTCTTGAACATTTTATTGTTAGACAATGATGAACCTATGAACTATGAGGAAGCGATGATGAGCCCAGACTCTGGAAAATGGCAAGACGCCATGAACTCTGAAATGGAATCCATGAAGGAAAACCAAGTGTGGACTTTGGTTGACCTTCCTGATAGCCGTAAGGCTGTTGAATGTAAATGGATTTTCAAGAAGAAAACAGACGCTGACGGTAATGTCACCGTATATAAAGCTCGACTTGTCGCAAAAGGTTTTCGACAAATTCAAGGAGTTGACTACGATGAGACCTTCTCACCCGTAGCGATGCTAAAGTCTGTTAGGGTTCTACTAGCAATTGCTGCTTATTTCGATTATGAAATTTGGCAGATGGATGTCAAAACTGCGTTCCTCAACGGAAACGTTGAAGAAGAGTTGTACATGGTACAACCTGAAGGTTTTGTCGATCCTAAGGATGCTGATAAAGTGTGCAAACTTCAGCGATCCATCTATGGACTGAAGCAAGCATCCCGGAGTTGGAATCTTCGATTTGATGAGGTGATCAAAGGTTTTGGATTTGTCCAAAATTATAAAGAAGCTTGTGTTTACAAGAAAGTGAGTGGGAGCTCGGTTGCATTCCTGGTTTTATATGTAGATGACATATTACTTATTGGGAATGATGTGGAGCTGCTTAACAGTGTGAAAGATTATTTGAATAATAGTTTTTCAATGAAAGATCTTGGTGAAGCTGCATACATATTGGGCATAAAGATCTATAGAGATAGATCAAGACGCTTAATAGCACTTAGTCAAAGTAAATACCTTGAGAAGATAGTGAAGAAATTCAATATGCAGGATGCAAAGAAAGGTTCTTTGCCCATGTTACAAGGTAAGCCATTGAGTATGACTCAGTGTCCAACTACGGCAACAGAAATAGAAAGGATGAAGAAAATCCCCTATGCCTCGGCCATAGGTTCTATTATGTATGCCATGTTGTGTACTAGACCGGATGTGTCCCATGCTCTTAGTTTGACGAGCAGGTACCAGAGTGATCCTGGAGAGGCTCACTGGACAGCAGTTAAAAATATCCTTAAGTACCTAAAAAGGACTAAGGACATGTTTCTTGTCTATGGTGGTGATGAAGAGCTCTCCGTAAAAGGTTACGTTGATGCTAGCTTCGATACTGATCCAGATGACTCGAAATCTCAAACAGGGTATGTCTTTATCTTGAATGGAGCTGCGGTTAGCTGGAGGAGTTCCAAGCAAACCGTCATTGCGGCATCTACATTAGAGGCGGAGTATATGGCCGCTTCTGAAGCAGCGAAAGAAGGGATATGGCTGAAGGAGTTCGTCACTGAACTCGGCGTTGTTCCGAGCGCACTGGATCCCATGGAGATTTTTTGTGACAACACTGGTGCCATTGCTCTAGCCAAGGAACCAAGATGTCACAAGAGTTCCAAGCATATCAAACGCCGGTTTCATCAAATTCGTGAGCATGTCAATGAAGGAGATATTACCATTAGCAAAGTACATACGAATCAAAATATCGCTGATCCGTTGACTAAAGTTCTTCCACAGACAAAACATGATCAACACCAGAAGGCCATGGGTGTTAGATTTTTACCAATGTAAACTAGATTATTGACTCTAGTGCAAGTGGGAGACTGTTGGAAATATGCCCTAGAGGCAATAATAAATAAATGTTATTATCATATTTCCGTGTTCATGATATATGTTTATTTCCATGCTATAATTGTATTAACCGGAAACATAATACATGTGTGGTTGCGTAAACAACATTGCGTCCCTAGTAAGCCTCTACTAGACTAGCTCGTTAATTAATGATGGTTATGGTTTCCCAACCATGAACATGAGTTGTTAATTAATTAACGGGATCATGTCATTAGAAGAATGACGTGATGGACAGACCCAACTAAGCATAACAATATTGATCGTTTCATTAAGTTTTTATTGTCATGCCTTTTATTGTCAAGTATCCTATTTCTTAGACCATGAGATCATGTTATTCCCGGGTACTGGAAGAATACTTTGGGGACATCAACCATCGCTTCGTGACAGGGTGATCATAAAGGTGTCTTACGGGTATCTCAGAAAGTGCTTGTTGAATTACATGAATCAAGACTGGGATTTGTCCCTCCGTGTTTCGGAGAGATATACTCTGGGCCCACTCGGTAGTGCACATTCGGTAAAGCTTGCAAGCACGTGACTAATGAGTTAGTCACAGAGAATGTTGTATTACGGAACGAGTAAAGAGTACTTACCAGTAACAAGATTTAACTAGGTATAGTGATACCGACGATCAAATCTTGGGTAAGTAAAATATCGCGTGACAAAGGAAATTGTATACGGATTATAGTAGTCCACGACATAGTGGTTCAACCGATAAAGATCTTCGTTGAATGTGTGGGAGTCATTATGGATATCCTGGTCCCTCTAATGGTTATTGATCGGAGAGGTGTCTCCATCATGTCTGCACGTTCTCGAACCCGTAGGGTCACACACTTAACGTTCGGTAACGCTAGAGTAGCTCTGGGATAATTTTGTTAATGGTGTCCGAATATTGTTCGGAGTCTCGGATGAGATCCTAGACATCACGAGGAGCTCCGGAAGAGTCCGGAGGTAAAGATTTATATATGGCAAGTTGATTTCAGGGTTCCGGAAAAGTTCGGGATTTTTCGGCAGAGTGTCGGAATGTTCTAGAAGGTTCCGGAGGGTCCCATAGTGGGGCCCACCTGTCCCCAACGACCAAGGGTGGCCCACTGGTCCATTTGACCAGTCCTACTTGGTCCATGCAGCCATTCAATGGGTAGCCCTTTAAAAGGGATGTTACCACTCTTGAAAGAGGGGGTTACCACCTTTTAAATGAGAAGGGGTTACCACTATTGAAAGAGGGAGTTTCTACTTTGGAAATAAAGTGGCTGCAGCCCCTTGCCTATATAGAAGAGAGAGGGCACCAAGAGACAAGGCTTGGCCGCATCACTGGCTTGCTGCTCCTCTACCTCCCGCGCACCGCTTGGCGAAGCCCTGCCCGCGGGAACTCTCCACCATATCCACCACCACGCCGTCGTGCTGCTGGAATCGATCCCACCTACTTCTCCCTCTAGCTTGCTGGATCAAGAAGAGGGAGACGTCATCGAGCTGTACGTGTGCAAGCCTCCGGAGGTGCTGCTCGTTTGCGGTGCTGATCGGATCGAACATCGTCAACAACTTCACCGAGCTGCGTTGAATTAAACGTTCAACGCGCGTGTTCTTCGAGGGTATGATGAACTACTCTCCCCGTTACTAGAATCTTCTAGATAGGATCTTGAGTCTTGCTTCCGCATGTGAGAAAAAAAATTGTTTTCTATCGCGTAAACTCCTACAAGAGAGGGGCGGCAGAAGGACATCATCGCGCTGCTCGCCTGCCGATAGGCCACGGTGGATTTTTGCTCGATTTCTTCTCTCCCGCGTGCCCAGGTTTTCGGGGATGGACGCAGGGGTGGTGTGGTGCGTGTGTGACACGGTGAACGCGAACGAGGCAGTGTGTGTGTGTGTGTGTGTGTGTGTGTGTAGAGTGTGGGGTGCTCACGGTGGACGTCCACACGACATGGTCGTGCACGTCTCCCTGGCATGCCACAAGTGCACACACTGCACTAGTGTGACTAGGGCACACAAAGGTAGGTCTAGGAGAGGGTTTTGAGTGAGTTTGAAACATAAATTCGAACCAATTTTAAATCGGCCGAAAATGCAGTTTCAGAAAAGTTTAGGTTTCAGACTTGGTGAAATTTCTAAGTCACAATTTTCTGATAACAATTAGCCATGTAAACCAGATGGAAACAAGGCCTTACGGAAATCCAATTTAGGTGAAATGATTTTTATAAATCAGGACTCACCACAAACATGGATATCAAACAAGAAATTCATCCAGAAAGGAATTCTAGAAAGGAGAATTAATTTGAGAGAAATGGTATGTTAATACTGTTTTTCTGTCCTGATATTTCGTAGCAACTTGGGAGCATGATATAAATATCATAGGCAATCCCAACATGAAAAATCTTGGCTTTACTGTGAACTAGAAACATAAAACTTCGACACCATGGAAAAATTCAGAATGAAAGAACATCATTGGTCCATTAATTTAGACTCCAGAAACAGTATTCAAAGAGAGGGGTTTTTAGGCTAGGGTTTTGAATTTTGAGAATTTTTGATTAAGGGTTGGGTTCAATTTTATTTTGTTTCACATTTTCAAACAAGCAAACAAGTCACACCTATACCACTATTAACAAAGTCACAAGATCAAACAAGAAATAAAACACAAAAACAAACAAAGCACCAATTTTAGGAAAAGTTTTTGTTGGTTCCAAATTTTGGTTATTTAGGAGATTGTTTAAGAAAGACTTACCAAATTTTGGGCTGTGACAAATCAGATACGGTTGAACAACAATCTTCTTATCTGGAAGCGGCACCGGAAAATCTTGGGAGGATATGTTGGTTTGACCTGACAAAAGTAGTCCCCGTAGAGCTGGACGTGGCCAGCTGATCTGTTGCGGTCCAAGGAAGCAAAATAGCCCGGCAACGACCCTCTGAACAGTGGCCACATCATCTCTATGTACTCATTGACGACGAGGTGGCAACAAGGGCATCACTCGCATCATCGGATGAATCGTCGGAGGAGGACTGGTACATGGTGTACTTCTTGTAAAAATACTAATCGGATCTATCCATGGCGGAGTTGTACCTCAGTTGTTGCCGGGGCAAACGGCCAGACACCTTGTGGGCGGCGTCGGGTCGCGGGCGCTTCGAGCCGCAGGGCCGCGAGATTCACCTGCTGCGGTTGGGAGGAAGCTGCTCCGGGGACGGCGGGGAAGAGGAATAGGCGGCGGCCGCCCGGGAATACCAAATCGGGGTGGCGATGGCGGGGTGGTGGCGGGAGGGGCGAGGGAGGCGGAGAAGATTTGGGTGGGGAATGGTCTGTTGAGTGGGCCAGGGGTGGACAAAAGAGCTGTCCGTGGATGTCCGTGGCCGACACAAATATGACCCTAATTTGGGTCGAGAATGGGTCGCGGCGGACAGAAAAATGGACATCGGTCCGTTTGTGTCGCCGCGTTGGCGCTTGGTTTTCGGTCGCACGGACAAAAACGGACGCGCGCGGACTCGGTGCGTCGGCCCATTGGAATCATCCTAACCTTCTCTCTATCTCCCTCCTCATATTTATTACGTTGGATCTCGGTTCTTGCATGAGAGACTACTCGCTCATTTTTTTTCCATCTCTCTTTCCCTAGATAGATACATTTGCCACGTATTCGGGCTATAAGCCTCCTTTTGCACTTGCTCTAAGGATCTCCGAGCTAGGCTGTGTGCATGGTTATTGGAGTTCCTCATCTCATAATTCCATGGCAACATATCAGGGGTGTGTGGTCTCTGTCACGCTAATGATGATGAGTGGTGTATGCAGTCGGTGCGACTACTATGGCTTTGGAGTAAAGCCATAGTGCTTGCCTTCTTTTATGGCTTTGGAGCAAAGTCGCACAAGTCATGCGACTACGCTAGCTGTATATGTCCTCCCTCAGTTTCATACATTAGATATGTTATATATGCAAACCTTTCTAGCTTCCTCCGTTCCACGACCACGACACATGCAGGAATCACGATGCACTGCCCCCTACGACTATGAATTCACATCCTAGTTCAGCAAAGTAATATTCGTATTCTAATGTTTGACCTGAAAGCTGCAGGGATTCAGTGTTCAAAACATGCATTCCTTTACGTTAATACATGCTCCTGCAACATTTCTTCCGTTTCTATGGACGTATACTTCACACTATGGCCTACTACTAGTCGAAGAGCACGAACAGTTCAAGTATACTTCTATCAAACCAGCTCCTAGTTTCTACGGCATTGTTTTCACGTCCTGGTCGCCAGCTGCCATCAATCGTGGCCGCGATTGATCTGCTCGCCGCCGCCTCCATCGGTTGTGGTTTGTGGCCGCCATCGATCTGCTCGCCTCGTCGCCATCGATCGTGGCTGCTGCAATCTTCTTCGCCTCCGCGTACGCCGGGATCGACTGCCCACGCCGCCGCCTTCCAATCGAGCCTACCGATTGATCCCAGTGGCGGAGCTGGTATAGAAGAGTTGGGTTCAGATGAACCCAACGAAATCCTCAAAACTTACACTAATTCAGTCTTTAACACCACTCATTAGTGCAAGATTACGACAGAACAAAAAGATTGAACCCAATGAATTTTTCCTTCAGCTTCGCCCCTGATTGATCCGTCTCCGCCATGACCTGGAGAAAATAACGCCTAAAAATTCCGAGACTAAAAAGACAGAAATACCAGGGACTTCTTTTTTACGGGTGATTAACATTTTGCCCCTCCGGTCGAGGCACTCCACCAGATTGGCTGAGATTTCGACATGGTACACTCCGTGGGCTTATTTCTGGAGTACCAGAGCACACGAGCCCTTGGATGTCTAAAAATGGATGGCCAAGGTTAATTTCAGGGTACAGTAAAAGTCGTCCAAACTAAAGCGGCGACTTCAAACCTGAGCATCGGGCGCGTGGGAGACCGAAAGCACGGTGTGGTAGAAATTTAAGCACAAAGAACTGAACGAGTCTTGCACGAATTCTCCGATCTTCACGTTCGCAACACGCCAAGAAAACAGTGTACAGATTTACAGACTGTCAGCCCTGCTGAGCCACGGATTCAGTTTGTTCATGTCTCTATATAAACGAGCTCACCCCCGTGCCTAAGCCCTAAAGCGCACTTAAAAACACGCCTGAAGCTCGGAAGGAAACTCTCCTTTTCTTCTCAGCTGAACTGTCTGGCGTGTGGATAATGGTGGCTGCGGCGAACATGGCGAAGGTGCTGGTTCTGCTCCTGCTGGCGATGCAAATCCTCAGCGTCCTCGCCGGCGCGGCGAGGCCGTTGGAGGGGGATCGCGGGGGGATGGGGAACGGGGTAGAAATGGTGACGCAGATGCTCACCGGCGATCCTTCACATTCCGACCCTCACACGCACTGCTGCTGAAGTGCATATATACACTGCTGAATAGATCAGCGTGCATAAGTTACTTCCCTATAACTGTTGTACTGCTTACCAAGAAAGGGACCACACTTCTGCAGAATTGTTTTTGGTTCAATTTTGATGGAGCAGGGGACGCCTGAATTCTGCAGCTTCTGCTCTTCATTTAGTTTCTGTTTGGGATGTATCCTTTAGTTTTTCTCTTTTGTTTCAGATATTAAAGTGTGAATATGGCAATGTAAATATGGTGAGATAAATATTAGACTCGAAAGAAAGATTTTAATACAATCCAACCATACTGTTAGTGTATTTGCATATTTTGAGTTCTACTCATTCAACGGTACAAATGGGGAATCCTACTCTTTTACTATACGACAACTCTGCTCCCTCCTCTCCAAATTACCCTGACTTTTATCCATGGTAAAAGTTAAAAACTTTATAAAAAATAGTTCAAGTGTATAGAATATCTAATATAAAATCAATATTATTGGAATCATAATGAAATATATTTTCATATTATAGGCATTTGGTATTGTTGATGTTGATATATTTTCCTACATACATATTCAAATTTTACAAACTTTGACTTTGATGAAAACTAAAACACAAGGTAATTTAGAAAGGAGGGATTATTTAAAGGTAGCCATTTAACCATTAAGCACAAATTGCTAGATGGGGTTGTTGATCAGTAGACGTAGCCAGACCATCTTTTTTGTGAAACAAACCATCGTTTATATGGACCTCTTTGTTTTAGCAACACAACACTAGAAAGTGGCATTTCACCGAAAATTAAGGGTGGTTTTTTCTTGTAAGTAATCCCTTTGGAGCCCATTATATTTTTGCTGCTAGCCGAACTCTGCTATAATCGAAGAAGTATCCGGTGGAAATCAACTTTCAGTGCAAACTGGTGAAACCACACAAAAAACATGTTTAAAAGTTCTAAAGAACTCTTAATAAATATGCATTACGTCTTAGAGATAGAATTCCATATACACTCCAATTTGCAAGTTGACTGAAACTGTTTAGGAGCTATGAAAATCACAAATTCAATAGGTAATAGTAGGTTCAACAATGAATATTAGCACCGTCACCATTCATTGCTCAATTTGTCATTTTCATAGCTCCTAATTTTTTTGATTTTGAATTTGCAAATTCGCTTGTCGATAGAACTCTACCTTCCCATAGTAATGCATTTTTGTTGAAATTTTTAAGAACTCTTAAATATGCTTTTTTTTGTGATTTTCACCGGTTTGCATTGAAAGTTGGTTTCCACTGGATATTTTTCCTTCTAATCTGGCTCAAACGATTAACTTTTTTTCATCATTTTTAGAGAATTGATTATATTTTTATTAAAAAATGGCAAGGGAAACTATCATACTTTTTTCACCTAAAAACTTAATTTAAAGAGCTTTTCAATGAAATTCACTAAGAAACAAATCACTTGTGATGATCATTAAATGACTTTGGAGTAAATTTTCTTGGCTGGTGAACACATCTAATAGTTTTTTTTAAACGAAGGCAAAAGCTTTGCCTTATTCATTAATTAAGAAGAAGGTGTCTGGTTTATTAGCGGAAGAAACCGAGCGAAAACCATACAACACACACCAACAACACAGGCAGAAGCCCACACAACCACAGAGAGTAACATCTAAGATCAGCAACACTCAAAGCAACAACCTCCCTCTACCTATGACAACCACGAAAAGACGACAACTCAAGACCACGCATCTGTCAAAGTTCTCTTTGCTATTCCCCTCTTTCTTCTCTTACCCTTGATGCTAACCGTCTTGAGAGACTTTTCCACCTTTCTGATTAGTTCATCTGAAGCATTCCCTGCCAAGACGCAAGCAATAGCCTTGCCATATCCAGGACTAGTAGCTTTTAAAATGGCAAGTAAGCCGCAAAGCTCTTTAGCAAAAAGGGCCTCCGAGTTAGGAACCAACACACCTCCACTACCCACAGAGGGCGTCGAGGCCACCGCCAAATCCTCAACCGAGCTCAACTCCATCGGAAGCAGAAGAGATGAATCCCCACACTACTCCTAAAGCTCTGGAGCCAAGATCTCACCACTGTTCTCGCTCAGAGGGGCGGACGTAGCAACTGGCTGCGGTGACGGGCAAGTACTGGCACGAGGAGAGAAACAACTATAGAGAAGTGCTTCCTCAACCATAGACGATTTTTGCTCAGCGGAGTCAAGCGGAAACGTCTCCTCCTGGGTGAGCCCCAGGCCATCAGAACCACATGCCTCCGTGGGCTGCAAAGGATCATCAACGCCAGCCAACAAGTTGCAACCTCTTCACGAAGAGGGCGAGACGCCTCCTCAATGCGGTCAGTGACCAGCTGACAGAGCTCCAAACGCAGCAAGGCAAAGTGGGACTGGAAGACAGAGTCACTGAACTCCTCGCAATACCTAGGAGAGGGCCTTCGCTGCACCGCATGACACAACGAAGAGTGGCACACAACCTGAGGCGACGAGGGACGACGAGGCTGAGCGGACGGCAAACGGCTATGCTGGCAAGGAGCACGAGCGTCCGGAGAACGAGCCCGAGCATCCGGAGAGCGAGAGCGAGCAGCGGGAGAGCGCGCACGGCAGAAACACTCCCGATGACCAGGACAACGACATCGGATGCATCTGAAGGCCCTCGACATGTGCTGACCTGGTGGCCACGCTCGAGATACTGAAAACACCTCCCTTGCGCCCAACGCTTGAAGGCGAGACCACGGCCTAGACCTTCTTCCCAATGTGGAGACGATGACGCGCGGTCGGGACGGCCGCCCCGACCAACCTGCAACCAACCTTCATCATCTAATAGTCAATGTGATGCAGTTGAGATAATATAGTTGAAACACGTTCTCAACTGTAGTGCTCTCCGCTGCAACATTGTAAACTGCACACTCTGCAGTGCATCCTTGTCAACTGCATTATTCTGAACCGCGCTGCTCCCAGCTGCATCGTTCTTCATGGAATATTTGTCAATGACACCATTCTCAACTCTACTGCTCTCAACTATATCCTTTCAACTGCACTGCTCTCAATTGCATCATTGCCAACTGCACCTCCCTCGACTGCACCCTTGTCAATTGCACCGCTCTCAACTGAATGTACAAAGGAGGACACAAAGTTGAGTCCCCATGTGGTCTAACGAGATAGGATTACACCAAATATAAGCTTGAGATTCGAAAAACACTTGTTTTGAAGTTGAGAAGGAATAAAATCTTTAAAAGGACACCGTAGATAAGAAAAAAATTGAGAAGAAAAACATTGTTTAAAGGATGTAGTTAAGAAAAAGAGTGCATTTGAAAAATAATACAACCGAAAGGACGCGGTTGAGAAGGAGAATACATTTTTGAGAAGTAAAAACACAAAAGAAATGGTACAATTGAAATAGAAAACAAAGTTGAATGGATGCAGTTGGGTAGCAGCATTCAGTTGAGATAGAGTTGAAAAGAAAACTCAGTTAAGAAAAAAAAAACACAGTGGAAAATAAAACACAAAGAATGTGGTTGAAAGAAAAAAAGCTGAAATAAGCTGTTGAGAAAACCCTTTACCAGATTCTTGTGAGGTAGCAAAAAGTAAAATAAATCATCTACTTATAGATTATGGGTGTGTTTGGTTCAGCTGTGAATTTTAGAAAAGATGATGTGAACTGTGAGCTGTGAAAAACCTGCTGTGAGATAAGAACTATGGCAAAGGTACAGTTGTTTGGCTGAAACAACGGTAAAACTGTGAATTTTGTGTGAATCATTTGTAACACCCCCGTGAGCACCATCAGCCGGGGCATCACCAGAGTTGGTCAGAACCTCGCCGGACCTTCGTGCCTCACCGGACCACTGCGCCAGAGCACCTTGCCGGAGCTCTGCCGTGCGGAACCTCCACCGTCATCGGAACACCTTGCCGGAGATCGGCAAAGACACGCCGTACCTCGACGGAGCCTCGTCAGACCGCCTCCAGCCAACTTGGTTATCGTCGGAGGCTCGCCGGAGTTGGCCGGCCCTAGCTGAAATCTCGCCGGAGATCGGTAAAGAACTAAAGACACGCCGTACCTCGACGGAACCGCGTCAAAATTGTACTACAAGCAGCTGCGTTGCATTGAAAAATCTGCAGTGGTAAAATTTCCGTTTGATTAGCGTTCAGCTTACTGTGCTTGGAAGCAGGTTGGAAAATCTGAACCAAACACACCCTATGTGTTGCCTTAAGAATTTTCTGACAAAGATAGTGAGTATTTCTAACTCTACACTGCGTGACCAATATCTACCTAGCTTATCTATATATCCACGAGTTAAGAAGCCGCTAGAACACCCGAACACTACTATGCAAGATGAGGAGCGCTGGATCAAAAGTTGAAATTATACGAGTCGTACAAACTAGTGAAGAGGATGAAATAACCTATACGATTCACAAGAGCAGAAATTATAACATGATCTCGAAAAAAAGAGATAGAAATACATATGGATGTTGAGCTAACCGCATCTCACGAAGCTATAGGGTCACCCCCAGGAAAGTTAGATGTCGAAACTAGGGTTTCTGAGGAAAACATGTTAAACTTGGGCACCAAATGATCAAACCATGTTGGAATGGGCCAAGATTTAGCACAGCGGAGCACAATGACATTGAAAACCAACATAGCCCGAGGTTTGGGGTGTTGGGTGTGTGGTATATGGTCACCCCCAGAAAAGTTAGGTGTCAATACTAGGGTTTCTGGGGGAAACAGGCCAAACTTGGACACCAAATGATCAAACCATGTTGGAATGGGCCAAGATTTGGCACAGCGGAGCACAATGACATTGCAAACCAACATAGCCCTGGGTTTGGGGTGTTGGGTGTGTGGTATAAGGTCACCCCTAGAAAAGTTAGGTGTCGAAAGTAGGGTTTCTGGGGGAAACATGCCAAACTTGGGCACCAAATGGTCAAACCATGTTGGAATGGGCAAAGATTTGGCAAAGTGGAGCACAATGACATTGTAAACAAACATAGCCCTGGATTTGGGGTGTTGAGTGTGTGGTATAGGGTCACCCCAGGAAAGTTAGGTGTCGAAACTAGGGTTTCTGACGGAACCTACGAGTCTAGGAATTTACTAAGTGCTACCGCATGTCTGTGAACTAGATATTGCCTCTATGGACCTTCTACCACACATTTACACATAATAAAGGGCCACATGCAAGTTTTCGAGGGATTCCGGCGCTCCAGTGATCTTTTTCGCTCCAGTGGTCTTTTTCGGGTGAAACCCTAGACTTTTGCGCAGAATTCTACCAGATATCAAATGTGTAAATCCAAATCAATCATAGGATGAACTAGTCCCAATAGGTTTTAGGTCGTAAAGATAGTGTGGCTCACAAGCAATGTAAGTGGGGAGAAGACGTGGAATATTTATACCTTTCATCGACGGTCTTCACCCTTTATTGTTGGTTCCGTCCTTACTCATGGAATTTTTTGAAGAATATAACTTGAACAATGTGTATGATGATGTAGATCTCCTTCTCTTTTTCGAAACGAGTTAAAGAATATCAAAATCCGAGTTCGAATGCAAAAGTTATGCTCAAAACAGTGAGGTAGGTCAAAACAATTTTTCTGCGCGAGCTATGCCGACGGCAAAACAGAGCTATGCCGAGGGCAATGCCGTCGGCATAGCTCTTTACGCCGACGGCCACATCTACGCCGACGGCTGCTGTCGGCCCAGCCTGTGCTACGCCGACGGCTAAACTCGGCCGATGGTCTCGTTACTGGGTTGGCCTGTTCGGGGTCTACACCGACGGCCCCGACAAAAAGCCGCTGGCGTGGCTCTGGCCGTCGGCGCAACGCGCCTTTCCTGTCAAAATGTAAAATAAATCATCTACTTATGCATTATGTGTTGCCTTAAGAATTTTCTGACAAAGATAGTGATTATTTCTAACTCTACACTGCGTGACCAATATCTACCTAGCTTATCTATATATCCACGAGTCAAGAAGCCGCTAGAATACCCGAACACTACTATGCAAGATGAGGAGCGCTGGATCAAAAATTGAAATTATACGAGTCATACAAACTAGTGAAGAGGATGAAATAACATGCCTATACGATTCACAAGAGCAGAAATTGTAACATGATCTCGAACAAAAGAGATAGGAATACGTATGGTGCGGAGGAAGTAGACCCGTTCATAGTGTTGTTAGAAGCAGACATGTCACTGAAAATGTTGTTGGGATCGGCGAAGAAGCCAGCAGTCGCGCGTTTAATTAGGTGGTCCTCTTCTCATGATCATCTAAGCTTGGCAGAGAGGGATGATAGCGCGCCCTGGCAGGCTGATTTTGGTGAAAACGGTGCTCTCGGCGCGGCCAACATACATCACCTACTCGTTGCTGACGCTCCACTTTGGCTACTGGAGGAAATAGACAGTTCGTTGCGTGGTTTCTTTTGGGCTGGGAAGGAATCAGCAAACGGAGGGCAATGCTTAGTGGCTTGGAGTCAGGTGTGCAAACCTGAACGCTTTGGAGGGCTGGGAGTAAAGAACCTGGTTTTGCAAGGGTTAGCGCTGAGAGTATGCTGGGAATGGCTGCGGCGCACTGACATGAGTCGACCGTGGCAAGGGCTGCCTGTACTCAAAGACACCAAGGCCAGGGAGGTGTTCGACAGTCTGGTGAAGATTACAGTGGGAAACGGCAAGGACACTTTTTTTTGGAGAGACAAATGGTTGGACGGAAGATCAATTGGGGATATTGCTCCTGATGCGTTGTTATCGGTGCCAACGAGAACACGCAACAGCAGGACAGTAGACCGTGTGCTAGCTGAGCATCGATGGGTTTTGGATATCTCGGAACCGCTGTCGGATCAAGGAACGCGGCAATGTGTGGGGCTTTGGATTCAGCTAAGCGGGTTGGAGAGGGAGCAGAACAGTGCTGATTCCTTTACTTGGCCAGCATCGGCACGAGGTGTTTACAGTGCCAAATCAACTTATAGCAGGCTCTCGGAAGGCGCCATCAGATTTCCGTTGGCCACGAACATATGGAGGAATGACGCGCCACTCAAATGCCAAATCTTCCTATGGCTTGCGGTGCAGAAGAGGGTGTGGACATCGGACAGCGGCATGGGTTGCAAGATCAGACGGCGCCGTGTTTCGTCTGTTTACAGGAAGAGGACACAGCGCTGCACATCCTGTTGCAGTGCCCCTATGATCGACAGATTTGGTTCAGAACCTTTCAGCAGCTACAAGTGCAGGCAGCAATTCCCTCGGAGCAAGAGGAGATTGAGGAGTGGTGGCTAAGGGAAGCTAACAGGTTCAGACCGAAGGAGAGGAAGAAGTTCAATGCCCTGGTGTGTATGATATGTCACTCACTTTGGAAACACAGGAATGCATGGGTGTTTGGCAACACTAGGGGACAACTTTCGGTGGAACAACATATACTTAAACTCACGGATGAGGTGCAGCTGTGGATTAGAGCTCGGAGAGGGCATGGTGGAGTAGGAGATGATGGTGATGATGGTGGTGGTGTAGCACTTAGGGTGTGTTCGGTTTTGGAACGAGATGGAATGGAATGGTTCTGCACCTAGAACTCATTCTTGTGTTCGGTTGGAAAGAGGAATGGAATTGACTGGTTTCTCAAAAGGGAATATTCTCCTTATATCCGAATGCACCCGTCCGGACAAATCGGCCGGACCAAGTGGAACGGGTTGCTAACGATGCCAGATAACACAAATTACCCTATCCTAGCTAACCACCAGCCCCCGACCTTTCCCTCCCCTCTCTCCTCGCATCATCTCTCCATGTCCCTCACCTCCGGCATCTCTCCCTCCTCTCTCCCAAGGCAGCACGGCGGCGGCGGCCGGGCTAGCAGGACGGCGCGGCGGCGGCCGGGATAGCAGGGACGGACGGGCGCGGCCGGGCTAGTTTGGACGACGCGGCGGCGGTGGCCAACCAGCCAGAGGTGCGACGGCCAGCGGCCCGGCGGCCAGCCAGCCAGCGGTGTGGGGACGCGGCGGAGGCGGCCAGCGGCGCGACGGCCAGCGGCCAGCCAGCCAGCGGTGTGGGGACGCGGCGGTGGCCAGCGGCGGCGGTGGCCAGCGGCACCATTTATGCGGCCGACGACATGTCCCAATCTATCGAAGCAAGGGCTCTACAAAAATATTAGATTAATAGTGGTTACCTATTTTTCTTTAAAAAGTTGTTTTAATAACCGATTATGTGTTGATACATATCTTATGAAATTGCTTAAAAACCATTCCATTCAATCTCATTTTTTCTAACCGAATACCGGAATAGAATGGGACCGTGACATTCCATTTTAGTGGAATGGAACCGTTCCATTCCATTCCACCTTGTTCCAAAATCGAACACATCCTTAGAGAGTAGTAGCATAGTTTGAGTGTGTGGTGTTCTCTGACCATGTTGTTGTCACATGGTTAGTTTCTTGTAATTATCACTCTACCTTCTATAAAATTAAGGTACGCCGTTGGCGTACTCTGAACGGGTGGCGCTCCGCGGTTTTCCATTTAAAATTATTGCTAATTTATTAATGTGTTGACTCAATTCCAACAGGAGATGTTGAGCTAACCGCATCTCACGAAATTGCCAGGAGAAAAGTCGACCATTTCGCATTTTCTTTTTGTTTGACCTTTGAAAGCATACAGAATTCAAAAATCGCGCATTCCTTTACCCTCACTGGCAAGTTCGAAGACTCTTCCTACGGTGAAGCTCTAGCGTACGACGTGGCGCAGCCTACAATAGCTAGTCCAACAAGCTAGGAAGAACGATTCAAGAAACTGAAGTGCACGTATTGATCGGGGGGCACCGATTCAGACCAAAAACCCCGCGTGGGAGACAAAAAACTAACATTACCGGGAGACAATTCAACGAGTCCAGTACGAGATTCTTCGTTCCTCGTGGTTGAATATGCAGAACAGGTCAAAAACTTGGCGCGAAAGGTCATGCTATACTACGTACAAAGAACACAGGACTTCAAACCTAGTATCAAACTGCATGCACACATGCCGTACTGACACAGTACGTTTTACTCGATCCGAACCGCGGTCCTGTCACCTATATAAGCAAGCTCACCATGGATACTTTCTTCACATCACCACAGGCTAACTAATCAGAACGAGAAGTCCAGACTTCAAATTCAAAAGAAATCTCCCTCTCTCGTCTCCAAGACTCCAAGGCATACAAACAGCAGCAATGGCCATGGCGAAGGCGACCGTGAGGTTGGCGGAGGTGATGTTGCTGCTCATGTTCTTGACGCAAATCTTCGGAGTCCACCTAGCCGTGGCGGCGAGGCCATTGGAGGGTGCAGAGTGGACGGTGGGCGGGATCGGGATGGTGACACAGATGCTCGGCGGCGTCAAGCAGTCAGGGTCCAACCCCCCAACGCATTGCTGCTAGTTTCGCTTTCGGATGTATCCATATATAGACCCTAGTGGCAGCAATCACCGCTGACGACTTGTTCCTTTGTTCATTTTGGAGCATGGTACACGATACCATTGTTACCATTGTTCTTATTTTATTTGCTCTTTGTTGGTTTGCTGGTTTTGTTTCCCTTCTTCTGTTTCTTTCTTTAGAAATATCAAGCTGTAAATTACGGTACTGACTATATATTATTTTGTCCTGCCAGAGTACCAGTTTCCAACTTTTAAGGCCGAGGAAAATTTCTCTATTTACCTAATCTTTTCGACTTCTTCTCTAGTTTCTCAAACTAGTATTTTACCCTCCCAACTATAAGAACCTATAATTAATCCTCCATGTAAATTTGACATCGCTTAGTTCGCCCGTCGGAAATTCCTGTGGACAAAGTAGGTAAATATAAATATCCGCCATTATCAAAATATAAGGCCTGTTAGTTTGCTTCCAAGTTACATTCTTTTGAATTTAACCAATATTGTATAAAATAACCAACATCTCTAACACTTAGGGGTGTAAACGGATAGGATAATTTCCGCACCGAATCCGTTGCCGAATCGTTTTAAAGAATCCATATCCGGTTCCGAAGAATTTGCCGGATAAGGATATTCGATTTCGAACTGAACACCCGGATACGGTATAGGATATGGTATGAAAAATAGCATCCGAATATGGATTATCCGAATATTAATTAGGATTATCCGATGGTTATAATCCGAATAATCCGATTTTCTACCGAAATGTCTAAACTAATAGAGCACAATTTGTATTTAGTGAGTTGTGGAGCTCATTTGTTGAACAACGACTCCCTTGCATGGTCATTCTACATACTATGGAGTATAACTTTGTTAGATTATTATGTTGTTGAGCTATTATTTTTGATTATGTGGCTTGATGATATACATTGCGCATACATTTTCTTTCCGCCCCGAATCCGCTCCGTTTCCGTTCCAAATCCGTGATTATATCTATCCGCCCCCAAATCCGTAATCGGTCATTATCCGATCCGATCCGAATCCGAGAAAAAAATATGGTAAAGGATATGGTAGAGGTAAAATCCGATCCGATCCGTTTACACCCCTACTAACACTACACATTTACACTATTAAATAAAGTTCATGATGTATTTAAGGATATCGATTTGGAAATGTAGATATTAATAATTGTTTTCTAAGATTCATCGAAGTTATGAATTTTCTTAGGATAAAACTAATACACATATAATGATCCAAAGCCCTTCCCATCGGCCTCCCCACTAGCCGCCGCTGTCGGTCCACGGCGGCGACGGACCCTGTGTGCTGACGCTGCTAGGAGCAAGGATGCCGACCTCCCACGGATCTGGTGGCCTGCGACGGTTCCGTCAGCTCTTCGGGCGTGGATCTATGCCGGTGGTTCTTTGCCCATGCAATGGCGATTGATGCCGGAAAGTGTGGTGTTTGCACGTATGAGGAAGCCAGGGCAGTGGCCCTCAGAAATGTAGAGTTTGCGGTCGGGTGGTGATCCGAAATGTGGCAGCCAACATGTGGTGGTCGGAATGCGTGTCAGACAATGTTATTGGTGGTGGATGTCTTCTGGACGTTGGGGCGGTGGCCTTGGGTGGTGGGTGTGGCGGGTAGCACCACGGTGTGAGGTGCCATGTTGGGTTACCTGCAGCCACGGCGAGCTGCAAGGCATGCATGGGTGCTGTGACTTGGGCGGAATGTTTTAAAGACTTCAGGTATGGTGAACTCTGCGAGAAAGCATTGCACCGACCTCGGTCGAATCCCGGCGATGTCATCATTCTCTGATGTCACTACACTCCTTGAAGGCGTCGCTCAAGAGCCCTTTTGGCTCCTCGTTGTTTTGAGTCCCATACGTATGGGCGAAAATCTAAACTTCTGCCTTTTCTGGAGCGTGCATCGGCGACGTATATTTCCAACATAGTTTGTGGCAACGATACACAACAACAATATTATCCTCGCATGGTTATGTTTAGAACATATTACCAACAGCATGGGCGGGCGCGACTTCGGCTAGAGGACAACAAGGGAGGATGCGATGTCCTCCGTCGGTGGCATGACACGGATGGGTCACGATGACAAAGCCGATAACTTCTTGTGAGCCATCTTACTTGTCCTTTTGAACCATTGGTAATAATAATCAGCGGTTTTCACCGTTGCATTCGTTGCATTCGTCGTGTCGAGATTTTCAAAATTAGATCCCATGTTAAGCGCTCTTTTGACTCGTAGGATAGGAAAAGTGTAGGAAAAGGAAACTCATAGGATTGGAATTACATGTCCATTTGAATCCTATGGGAAGAGAAAGTTCCTTTGATTGTGGTGAAGGAAATTTTCCATGAAGTTAGACCTGATGTTATTTTCCTATTAAGTTTGTACTACAAAATTCCTATAGGATATGATTCTATCAAACGGCTCCAAAGGAAAAAAATCATATAGGATTTCCATCCTACACGAATCTTTTGCCAATCCTAGGAATAAAAGGAGCCCTGATAAGTTTCGATTGACCTTTTATTTTATACTTGTATGGTTGTACTTTATATATTTGTATATTTGTGCTCCTAGTTTCAGTATACCTGTACTCAAAGTTTCTGTGTATTTGTACTCTGTGCTTTAGTGTACTTATATGAGCGGAGTTTTTGGCTCCCGAGTTTCAACGCTCCTTCCATTAAAAAAATAAAAATCATTTTATGGGTTTCAAAAGATTCTGGATGTAACCAATGGTATATCCCACAGACTTGCAAAATATTAACTTCAAATATTTTTACTCTGAGTTCACAAAAATGACAAAAGTGCAGGAGATTAAACTCGTCCATTATCTTTCCTTTGTTTTTTGGTTCGCAACTTGGAATTAACTTCTTTTTTTTACAATCAATACCATGATACAGTATATTATAGTGACGAACTGTACATGGTAGAGATACATGAGCTGACTACAGCAATTACAAAGTAAAGTCTAAAAGAAACTAGCAAATCTCCGAGATATTCAAACTCTTTCTTCTTTCATTACACAATCTTATATTTTTCTGAAACCAGCCGTAGAACAACAAAGATAACAAACCACAAACCTGTAAATACTAACTATGGTTCTCCTATAATTTTTTTGAGCCGTAGTGCCAAGACTGCTTTTGAGAGAATTAACAAGTATCCCATAATTAATTAAGGTTGTAATTAATCTGAATATATAATTAAGATGATGGGAAACAGAAAAGGCAGGGATTATACGTTTCGGACAGAGACACGCCTCGGGTGATACGGAGCTACTAGCTTAATTATTAGCTTGATACGTTCCCAATTTCCTACCTCCAACGTACGCCCCATTAAATCAACGACAGTAAATGAGATCAAAATGCATGCAGGATTTGCAGATGTGTTATTTTTACACATGTAATTTTTTCATTTCAGCTGTATATATAACTGGGCTGGGCTCGCCAGACCTAGCTGCATATACCCTTCCATCAGTTAAAGTGATACGTGACAAGCTAGTGATTTTGCAATCTCCTGCACGAGCGAGCTCCATATCCATGGCATCCTCCAAGCCTCTTGTCATCGTCGCCCTCCTCCTCTTGGTCGCCCTCCTCGTGGTTGCGGACGCGCAGCCGTTGCCCAAGATAGGTAGGTACCTATGTCCTTGATCAGCTCTGGTGAACCTGGTGACCTTCACGCATTCATCTCTACTCAGATCTGATATTTTTCTTGTGCAGATTGTCCATCGGCGTGCGAGGCTCGTTGTGCAAAGAACTGGAAGAACAAGATGTGCAACAAGGATTGCAACATCTGTTGCGGCAAGTGCAACTGCGTCCCGTCCGGCACCTCACAGAACACACGCAACGAATGTCCCTGCTATGCCAACCTCGTCAACTCCAAAACCGGCGAACTCAAGTGCCCCTAGACTCACTACACCCCCCAAAAAGGCAACGCATGAATGCATGGCAGCCTTCCAGCTACGTACAATAATCTCTACATGTTTAACTGTACGCGTATCTGACGAAATGTTCTGCTCGATGAATATCATATAACGATGATCTTATTATCAACTCGATTACTAACGCGTATATAAGGAAACAAATTTTGAGGAGAAGTCATATAGGGAAGAAAAATTTCACAGTGTCAAATCAGGAACATGATTTTAAAAGAGTGTCATATAAGGAATTTTCTCATCAAACAACCCAACCGGCCTGCAAAAGTCATGTTGAGACTATCGGTTGGAATTAATTAACTAGACTCGTACGAAACGTTCCCCTCGCATCGCTCCCCAGGGCGACGCCAGGGGCGACCTGCCTGCGCCGCCAGAAGACCCCGCCTCCTGCCTCTCACGCCGCCGCTGCCGCCGGCCCTCGCCGCGGCGGCAGCGGGCCCGGCCGCTAACGGTGGCCTGGGGGCGGGGGTTGCCGGAAGTGTCCGCTTGGACCTGCTGGGGCGGAGTTGGGCGGAGCATCGCCGTGCAGCGACCAGGGCGGCACCCCTGGTCGGGGTGGAGGTGGAGGTCCTTTCCCGGCGGCGCCATGGCCGACGGCGGAGATGGGGCTGGGCTTGGAGTTCATGGACGAAACCCTAGATTTCGATCTGGGAATCTTCATGGCGCCCCCAATTCCTCCTCGCAGCATGGTTGGGCTGGATCCGGTAGAGGGTCGACCCTGCTCTGCTGCTGAAGCGGCAGATCTTGCAGGTTGCCTGCGGGTGGCGTGGGGGCTGCCGGCTCGGTTTGAATAATGGTGGCGGTCCATGGATTCCTCTCATGCCAAGACTAAGATCTACTTGATACCCGTCTTCATTGATCTGGCCGGAGTGTCGAGTTCCGGAAGGCTCCGCCGGCGAACTCCATTGGGAACTCAAGCCTGGAGATTCACGGATCAGGTGGGATTCGGTCGTGCACAACCATGTTTTTTTCTAACCGTTTGGTTTCAGAGGGAGCGTTGCGAAACTCTGCAGTCGGTTGCCATCATGGACATGTCTTTTGTTCCATGGTGAAGTCAGGGTGCGGAGAATGGCATGTAAGCTGATATTTGAGAACTAGTAATGGTGGTTCGATTCATGGTGGCGATGAGGGATTGGCTTGGTGATTCGAAACTTGGAGCAGCAGCAACGGCAAGTGGGGGCGGCAGCACAGGAGAATTTCAGTGTCTAAACTTTCAGGGTGAAAACCCAAGGTCTGGCCTTAATTGGTTGTGCCTGGTAATGTCCTTGTTGAAGGCATTGCTTTTGTGAGTGTGGACCTCCTTCAGGGTAAAAACCTATGATCGATGATTAGTGCGACGACGGCGCTTGAGCACTGTTCCCTTCTTGGAAGCGTCGCTTTTGGAGCAGATGGATTTCTCGTACTGTTTTGGTGGGGTTAGGTCTGCTGTCACAAGGAATAGATCACTATAGCAGGACTTTTCTTTTTTGTAATTCTTCTTTTTATTTTGGGTTGTGTGCATCTGTGTGGCCGATAGGGCAACGTGTTGTTGCAGAGGCTGGATGTAATTGGTATCTTCGCGATATTAATATATACTCTTTATCTAAAAAATATTAACTTTCTAATTTTATAATTTCCATGTTCACTATAAATAGAAAAAAGGGGGAAATGTGTGTCGTACAATTCATCAAGAACATGTGAAAACGCCAATGTCAGGTGCACAATTCGTCCTCCTGTCCACTGACCCCGCAAAATGGGGAGAAAGAGTGATACAACGAGTATATAGAATCTCACAAAAGAGAGAAAATCGAGATCGTCGTCGATTATGGATCGAGATATGAGATTTCAGCTTTTGGACAGCATGTAGATGGGAAGAACGGTCCGGTCTAGTTCGTTTGTTTTGTGAGGAGAGGGATTGCACGGCGAGCTCGTTTTTTTAAACAAAACGGGCAATTTGCCTCATTTTATTAAAAAAAGTAGAGGGAATTGACTGGTTCATTAGCGGGGAACTGGCCTAAAACCGTTACAACAGCGATACACCAATGTCGTCATGGAGCACGACCACATTGTGCACCCGGCCAACCTGGACACCCACGTACGGAGCACACACGCCGCCTAGAAGAGAGACCAACGTCGAGGTTGCAATCTGGCGTCATCGTCATCACACCTCCGCGAGGCAGCGACTCCGACTTCACCTTCCGCGACCCTGAACAAAGCCCTCGTCGCAAGCACCGCTGGGTCCATGCCGGCCTATGCCAAACAGTCGACCCAAAGCGTCGAGGAGGAGGCAGCTCCGACTTCGACGAAGAGCTTCACCACAGAAATATGCACACCTTGCACCGGCATAGTCCGCGTGGCCACAGGAGAAAAAGTAGCATCGTTGCCAGCCTGCCGGCCCGCGACACGCAGCTCCGACTTCACAACTTCTCAACGGAACGCAGCACGGACAGCCGGTGACCAAGGACATGCCGCGACTGGGCTTCCCTCACCACCGTCATCGTTGCCACACAACTCGCAAAGCCAACAGACCACCGGGACATCATCAATTGGCAGCCGCCAACCACGATGATGTGTAAGTCCAGCCCACGGGCAAGCATGCAGAAACACCATCTTCAAGACGACGCCCTCAAGAGGGGAAGCGATGAGAATCGACGCCGTCGTCTGACCTGCACAGCAGGATCTAAGTCTTCACCCGAAGATGTGATCTGAGGCTGAGGAGAACGAGGAGCTCCACGATGACCCCTCAAGAGGGAGAGCGACGTCCACGGACGCCGCGTCATTAGGCTTTCGCCCGGAACCACCAAGACCTCACAGCCCACGTAGCCGGACCAAGGCGGGGGGAACCCGCAGCACCGCCGGCCTGCAAACCCACTGGCCCAAACACCTCCTGCGTGTCGCCGGCGTCGTCACAGCGCAGGTTCCACCTTCAACGCCGCCAACCGAAGTCGACGGGCAAGATCGGGCGCGGACCGAATCCGACACCCCAAGCTCGGCAGACCGGCGCAGCGCAGCGGTCGTCCAGGCACCAGATCACCACCGTCGCACCACCGAGCAGCAGGAGGGAGGGCTGCCACCCCGCCCGACGCGCCGAGCATGCCGACGCCGCCGCACCGGGCGAGCGGCCGAAGCCACCAGCCAAGGAGGCGCTGCAGGGGCGGCGACGCGGGGCGAGAGGGCCGTGGCCGGACCGCCGGGGCGCCGCAGCGGTCGCCTCGCCGGAGGCCGAGCTTTTCCCCACCGGGTGCTCGCGCCGCCATGGGACGCCGTGCGCGTGTGAGAGCAGGGCCCCGCCGCCGCCGCCGCCGTCCATCGCGCGGGCTTCGCCCGGTGGTATCCTCCGGCGGCGGCGGCGCGACGAGGGAGGCTGGAGGGGGTGGCGGCGTGGCGAGCTAGGGTTTCCCCGAGTCGCCCCTGGGAGGCGACGCGGGGTCGGGTTGAAGACTTGCTGTATGATTAACACATCGAGCTCGTTTACATATACAGCAAATACACTGTGTACTGTTGTACGGTTTGAGTCTTTTTCTGCAGGCGGTTCAAACTGTCGAAGTTTAGCCTGCGCGTGCGCTGTTGGCGGTTCCACGTAGTTACACGCAACTTCCTGGTCTGTTGTTTCATGCTTGAAACGTTGGAGTAGATCGGAGAATTCTACTCCAGCTAGCTCGATCATCGCTTTGACTGCACGTTTTGTCTCCTGAACTGAGTGCTTCGGCCCGACGGCATCCTACACTCCCGTGCTTCACAAGTAGCGGCGCGTGGCTGCATGCATGTGTGCTGACCATTGCTCAGTCATGTTATTAGCATCAGGAGAAGTCCTCCAAGTCGCCTTCATCAGCTGGTCAAACGAAACCGTATCAGACCGTATCTTATGTTCTTGTTCAACGCAGATCGTATCAGTTTAGTTAACAATATATGGAAACTACAATGAAAGTTGATCATGCCGTGTGTTGGTGTGTACGTACATCGGTACATGTCATCCATGACATGGATCCGCGCTCCCGTACGTCACTTTTTGCGGTACATATCAACTCACCGTTGTGCCGACCAAATAAAACGTCCAATGTTTTTCCACCGAGTCTGAGTCCAAATCAATACGCGGGAGTCAAACGATCTTTCCGTGAGCACTATATCTCGCCTCTAACACGAGTTGATCTTTCCGCGAGCACTATATCTCACCCACATAAGGAACGTCCAAATGGGCTGGCCCATCTTCGTGTGTTTTCATTTTTTCTTTTTCTTTTTGGGTAACATTTTTATTTTTTGCTGTTTCTTTTTTCGTTCTTTTTTCAAAAAGAAAATCAGACCGGTAAACATCTTCTTGAAAGAACATTGTTTTGAAACCATATTTTTTTATAAATCGTGGATATTCTTAGATTTATTGAATCATGAATATTTTTAAATAAGATTTTTTTAAAAGCTAAACCATTTTCGAAAATGAATATTTTTTTAAAGGTGATTTTATTTAAAAATGAACATTTTTTAAATATTTTTATTTTTCAAAATCTGGACATTTTCGAAATCTTAATATTTTAAAAAATGAACCATTTAAAAATTAAACATGTTTCAAAATCTGAACCATTTTAAAAAATGGACACTTTTCCAAAATCTGAACCACTTTTTAAAATGAACATTTTTCAAGTTTGGACCACGGTTTGATCCCAACCCTTTTAGAAGTCTGAACAATTTTACAAAATGAACCACACTTGGATCTCCATGTCTCAATCCTATGTTTTTTTTGTGCAATGATTACTGACTATTTATGAACCTCATATAGGTTGTACTTCATCTATGTCTAGATGTCATTTTATTTCACCCATCCAACCGATACAGTTTTAACCGACGGTAAACTTGAATATCCGACCAGAATTCAACCCTCGGCTATATTCATGTTTGTTACCTTGCCGGGACTAACGAACATTTTATGCCTCCTATTAATTAGTTCATGGTTGCTATATATACTGGTTACTCCTATTTCTTGATTAATATACTGGATGTTCAATTTTTCCTATGAGAATTCTTATGGATGCTATAGTTATTTCCAACCCAGGAATACTGCCCGTAATTTCATTTTTCTTTTTTAATATAGTTCTTTTCACATTTGGACTGTTTATTAGTCTAGATCATATTCTCTTTTGTGGGAGAGTTTCGAGAAAGAAATTAAATAGTCTGGTCTTTTGAGCAATGCACTTTCAGATTATTTATTCCACTAAATATTCATGAAATTTACCTAGCAAAAAGGCACTTTTTGGACTGCTACACATCATGCAAAGTTCATATGGATATTCTGAATTAATGCAATACACAAAAAATAAATCTTGGTGCGATTATTTCAAAAAATAAACTACCGATCGCTCTCATTTTGGTGCTTTGTTTGTAATAATTTCTTTTTACCCTGACGTTCTGTTCAAATATGCAAATTCATTTTTTTGCATGGTTAATTGCTAAGTTCCAATAGTTTTTTCCAGGGCATAATTGTAGAATTATTTATATTTTCTCTTATGATGAAACGAAGTTTGCCAAGCTGAACCACAGTTTTCCTATTCACATGTAATTTCATATTCATGTTTTTTTCCACATGATCGGGTTAGTTTGGAAATATGTATGGTTTATTTCAGGATTTATCGTCTAATTGTCTCATTTATATGCCGCTCTTGTGAAGATTTATCCTGTCCTTGGCTATCTTCCATGTAAGCTTCGGGTGAGTTACTGTAATATCTTGAAATACCATTAATGTTTACTTAGTATTTGGCCAATCAAAATCTTATTGATACTGGTCCAATAATTTTGGAGAAGGTTAACCGGGATTAACAGTTAACACAACATTTCTTAAAATAGCCATTTAGTTGAGTGTGCACAGCAAATTCATTACAGGAGGAGAGTATGATCTCCTCCAAAAATTACGCTTTTTTGCTACAAATTTCTGCCGCAACGCGCGGGGATTGTCATATCGGACATGGAGAACATGTTGTTTGGATGGATGGACTACGATTGTAAGCCCAAAGTTTTGTATTCCAATTTTACCATCGGTTCTCATTCCCAAAGTTTTTTATTCTAATTTAACCATACAATCTCATTCATTATATCAGTGTCAATTATTAATGCCAGATTTACATCCAGTTAACATTACCTTCATGCCTAGGAAGAAGCATGTGAGTTAAGCGCAGACACATATAAGACCTCGATAACCCATTGGATTGGTCGTCATTCTTACACATATGCTTGGCACACCTATGTAGCAGGCCAGCATATAAAGTGAGCTACGAGGGCAAACAAAAAAGAAGGTTTACGCCTATTTTGCTGGGGGGGGGGACAATTGCCCCCCCCCCCCCCCCCATACCTACCTAAACATAGCTCTGCCACAACCTTACATAACAACCACTAAACACTGCATCTAGTTCACTTGCACTTGATATTTTCCTTGATTAGCTACTAGAGGAGAGGCAATGAAGAGGGGATGTACCACGAACCCATCAATGGCATACAACTTTATCATATTTTACTTTCTATTGTAATATATTGTTGCTGCTGCATCGTGTTTTGGATGATCTCTCGTGCACAATGCTTAGTTCTGATGTTTAAGTATTAAGGGCTAGCCTTTCATGACATTTAGGGTGAGCTAACAAATATTGGACCATGTGCCAAATTTTAAAATAGGGCCTATCTCCCATGAAAAATATAACTAATGAGCTATAGCAATGTATATTCTACAATATCTTATGTAGTATAAAGAATTGAACATATCCAACTCTTAGTTACATAATAACCTTTCTAGGATTGAATTAAATCCCTAATTCTTTGTTTTTTCTTACGATTTCTTACAACTAGGTTCATACTTTCTACCGGGATGGATTTGTAAAAGACATTTTGAAACAATAGATGCATGAGATCCGAAGAACAAAATTAAAGCTTACATGTCAAAAGGAATCCCAAAAACGTGTGTACCTCTCAATATTCTATGTGGTCACGTCGTCGTTTCACAAAAAACGAGATTTTTGTGTGGTGTGTAAGAAATACAACACTTGGTGCTAAAAAAGATTTTGATGAGATATTTTTTATACACGAGTGCCAAAAATGTCGGTTTTCTACAACTTGGCGTGTGAGATGTATAATGTCAAGATGTGCCCATCAAATTTTTATTGGAACTTTTTGACATTTCAAAATGTTTTTTCCAGTGACATAATTCACAAAGTGAATTTTATGAAGATGAAAACATACACACCACATGTTTGATTATTGGACCTGCTAGGCTGTCAGGAGGTCCTATATATCACCCCGCATCGGCGTGGTGGCGTTCAGCCTGGCAGTCCTTCATGTTTTTTTCCTTTTCAGTTTTAAAAAGCTGACTAGTTTTAGAGATTTAAACATTCAAAAATATTTTTCAAAAATCTGATTTTGTTTTAATTCTGAATGTTTTTTAATTTTGAACAATTTTCAGTCGTGAACATTTTGAGATTGTGAACATTTTTTAAATTTGCATAAAATTTGAAAGAAACAAATTTCAAAATCTAAACTATTTTGTCAAAGTGAAAAGATATAAAAAGAAAAAATAAAGCAAAAAAGAATACAAAAGAAAAAATAAAAGAAAAACGAAAACGAAAAAGGAAGGAAAGAAAAAAAGAAGGAAAACAGAAGAAAAAATGACGAAATTGAAACAGCCGAAATAGGCCGGCCCATCAGTGTGGCGCTTCAGCGGCGCGGCTGTCTGATGCTGCCTGCCGGCGATATATAGAATTCACCCCAAACCCTATATGGGTCGGCCCATCCAGCGGCTTTCCCTTTTTTCCGTTTTTTTCTTGTTCCTTTTGCTTTTTGTTTGTTTTCTGTTTTTGTTTTTCCTTTTCGTTTCTTTTTCTGTTTTGTTTTCGTTTCTTCTTTCTTTTATTATTGTTTTTCGTTATGTTTAATTTTTTTTTTGAAAATGGTTCCTAATTTAAAATGGTTCCAAATTTAAAATGGTTCTAAATTTAAAAATTATTAATTTTTTAAATGGTTCCAAATTTAAAAATGGTTCCAAATTTGAAAATTGCTCATTTTTAAAATGGTTACAAATTTTAAAATGGGTCCAAATTTAAAATTGTTCATTTTTTAAAATGGTTCCAAATTTAAAATGGTTCCATTTTGAAAATGGATGCAAATTTAAAAATGGTTCCGAATTTAAAATGGTTCCAAATTTCAAAATTGTTCATTTTTAAAATGTTTCCAAATTTAAAAATTATTAATTTTTGAAAAAAATTCCAAATTTAATAACGGTTCATTTTGAAAATGGGTCCAAATTTAGAAATGTTTCCGAATTTAAAATGGTTCTAAATTTAAAATTGTTTCCAAATTCGTAAATTATTCATTTTTTAAAATGGTTCCAATTTTTCAAATTTGAAAATGTTTTCAAATTTAAATTTTTTTCATATCCGAAATTTGTTCATATTTGAAAATTGTTTAAATTCAAAAGTTTATTTAAAATTGAATTTTGGTTCATATTTTAATAAACAGTTAGATGTTTTAAAATATGTTTTAGATCTAAAAAATGTTCTTTTTCAAAAATGTTTTCCTATTTTTTGTTTATTTTTTAGAATTAACAGAATAAAACAGAGGAAAAGAAAGAAAAATTGTACCTGGGCCAGCCCACTAGGGACAGGCGCGCGTGCTCCTTCAGGCGGCGCATCGCCATCCCGCCGTTACAGGGCGCTATGGGATCCCCTATACATCGCTTTTAGTGAGTCGTACCGTAGGACTCGCCCGCACGGCAAGCTACTTCGTTCGCTAGATGGGCCCGTGTCTGGCCCAGAACGCTCGCTACACTGTACGGCAATCTCCGGCGACGCGCGCAGGTACAACTCACCTAACCAAGCACGCACCCACCTCGATTGATCATTCGGATCAGCTAGCTGTTCACGTACTTCCGCTGAACAAAAAAAAGCCTAGCTGTTCACGTACAATATCCCTGAAACACGATTTTGCTAGAGGTGTCGAATATGAATGATTAAAAAAAATTGAACAGATTTTTAAAATGGTTCAGATTTTTGGAAAAAAATGTCCATTTTTAAAAATGGTTCGGATTGTTAAAAATGGCTCGGGTTTTTAAAAATGATTTTGATTTTGGAAAATGGTTCCAATTTTGAAAATGGTTTAGATTTTCATAAATGTTCCGATTTTGAAAATGGTTCCAAATTTAAAAATGATTCATTATTGAAAATGGTTCCAATTTTGAAAATATGAATGATTAAATCAGAACCATTTTTAAGAAGAACCATTTTTTAATGGTTCGAAAATCTGAAAATGGTTCATTAAAATGGTACCAGATTTGCCGATTTGAAAATGGTTCAAAATTTAAAAATGGTTCTGATTTTGAAAATGGTTCCAATTTTTAAATTGGTTTCAATTTTAAAATGGTTTCAAATTTGAAAATGGTTCATTTTTTAAAAAGGTTCCAATTATGAAAATGGTTCCAAATTGGAATATTTTAGAAAAATTCAAAAAAAATAAAAAAATCGGAACCATTTTAAAAAAAATGAACCATTTTTCAAATTGGAACCATTTTCAAAAAAGAACCATTTTATAAAAAGGAACCATTTTCAAAACGAACCATTTTTCAAATTGAACCATTTTCAAAAAACCGGAACCATTTTCAAAAAGGAACCATTCTAAAAAAGGAATCATTTTCGAAAAGAACTATTTTTCAAATTGAACCATTTTCTGAAAAAAGAACCATTTTCTCAAATTGGAACCATTTTTTTCATTCGGAACCAATTTTGGTTCGGAACCATATTTTCAAAGGAACTATTTTTTGGTTCGGAACTATTTTCAAAAATGAACCATTTCGAAAATCGGAACCATTTTTTTAAACCGGAACCATTTTTTCGGTTCGGAACCATTTTCGAAAAGGAACCATTTTTTTGGTTTGGAACCATTTTCAAAAATGGAAACATATTCTAAAAGGAACGTTTTTTTCGGTTCAGAACCATTTTCAAAAAAGGAACCATTTTTCGGTTCGGAACGATTTTCAAAAAGGAACCATTTTCAGAAAATCAAACCATTTTTAAAAATCGGAACCATTTTAAAAATTGAAACCATTTTTCGGTTTGGAACCATTTTAAAAAAGAACCATTTTCAAAAGTGAGAATCATTTTTTAAATCGTAACCATTTTAAAAAGGAACCATTTTTTAGAAAAACAAAAAATACAACCGAAAAAAAACAGAAAAGAAAACATAAAAACAAAACGGGAAAAGAAAACAAAAAAAGAAAAAGAAAACGGAAAAGAAAAAGAAAAAGGAAACGGAAACAGAAAAAGAAAAAAGAAAAAGACAACAGAAAAGAAAAAGAAAACATAAAAATAAAAATAAAACGGAAAAAAAAGGAAAAGAACCGAAAACTGAAAACACGAAACAGATAGAAGGACAAAAAAAAGAAGAACACGAACCTGCGCAAAGCCTAGTGGCTATGCACTCCGTCTCGAAGGAAAGGTTCTGAGTTCGACTCCCACCTTGGCAACAATTTTATTACCTTTTCCTGTGGTGAAGTGCAAATGGGCCGGCCTAGTAAGAAATCTTCCGCAGGTGAGCTGGAGTTACAGCTCGCAAAAGGCGATATATAGGGTTTGCGGGGCGCTATATAGGCGCTCCCAGAATTCACCCTGAAATTGGGTTTCTAGAACCTGCCGTTCAGGCTGCTTTGCCCCACGGCCCGACTCTGTCAATGACCCAAAAGCCCATTACCTAAAGTGGATCAATTTCTAAGGAGATCAACCCAAGATCCTAATCTGACAAGTAACAAATCCCTAACACAAGACAACACCAACAAGAACATTTGCCAGAGCCCTAATAAAAATTGTTTCATGTTCCATGATCTCCAAAAAAGTCTCCTTTGCCCTATATAGCCACAATGGAAAAGAAGTTGAGCAAAACCAAAGAAACTGCTAAGTAGAGTTCCATGAACATATGAAGCTTAAGTTGATATTTCGATGTATACTTCATGTAATGCAATCAGCTTTCCAGAACAGACGCTACTGTGGAAAAAGAAGTAGGTGGTGAACGTGCAGTGTGGCCTTCCAAACCAGACTATTGGACAGAGATGAAGTCCCTCGTAACTATAACGGATACGGTCTCACGCACAGCACAGAGTTTGTGCTAGCGAGCATTTCTGAATCAGGCATACTATATAAGTGAGGATAAGGTAAAAGGTAAATAAGGTAGAAGTAGAAGTAGAACTGTAGAAGTAGAAGTAGGGATGAATAGGCTGCTCACAATATATTGAGCCTCCTTCTTAAGATGCTTCTGATTTGGAACATACAATATTCTACCTTGTCGCCGCTGTCAATCTCGCCATATTTCATTATCCTATCAAATCCACATTTTGTGTCGGTGTCCTATGTCCACAGCCTCTCATGTATTATTGTCTTGACACAGCATGCCTGCTAATTTACACTGAAAATGTCCATCTTCTCACTGATAACTTCCGAAAGCAGTGATTTTCGTATCGGCTAACTGAACTGAAAAATGTAGTGACATTTCTCTGAAATGTAATTTATTTACCCTTCTATATATGCAGTCGTACCACATTGGATATACGCAGTGCAAAATGTTCAATCATTGCAAGAGGCATTTCCCTGCAAGCAAGAAGCATCTCGGACGCTCGGTCTACCCCCAACTGTTCTCTCACCGTATAGTTGTTAGCCCAACCTTTTGATTATGCATGGGAGAGTTAATAAATCCAAAGGGATGATAGCACCAACGAACTATGGTCGGTAGATCTTGACCGGATGCCTCGTGTAAACTGACTTGGATCCAGCATTCCAGCATACATAATCATCGTGCTTGATCCTGAAATCTGAAGAACATTATCAACTGATCTGCATGCATATAAAATTTGAATTGTAGAGATGTTATTATATATATATAGTAGTTAATTGCAAGTTTGTACTTGTACATTTTCCCAATTAAAAATTGCATATGCTATGTCCAGATATTTAACCAGGTCCAACAGAAGAACATTAGCTGTTTGTTGGCTTGTTTAAATAATTGTAGATTCCTCAAATTATATAGCAGGACATAGCATATATTTATTCGGCTTGTCGGATGACTAGACACAAGTGTGTTCAAGTAAATCCACAACTTCGGTTACGTACACTTTAGTCCTGTCTATCAGGTATGATTGTACCGGAGACAAAAATAACACAAGTTGCTCCAATAAAATGAAAAATAGAAGTATCTGTCTCTTAGCAATCCTACACCTGGAACCATACCTCCTCAATTTGAACAAACAGATATGAATAAAAATGCTACATTTTTGTACAAGTTCAGCAAAAACAATCTTTTTCCTATCGAGTGCGAGTGCCTGGCCGCATATACATCCATACAAAGAGACATGGAGTGCAAGCAGATTTCGTGGCGGTGGCGGTGCCGGTGCTTGCTTGCTCCGAGCCGGCACCATTTCTGCTGCAAGATTGGAATGTGTCTTGCTCCTGGCCCCGTTATGATCCGATATCCACTACATCGAACACGATCGACCGAGATCCTCGGGACTGGGCGCACGCAATGCAAGATCCGGTATCCCTGAGCGGCATGAGCCTCGACTATCGTCCAGGCAGCGGTGGCATGATGATGACCCATCACCAAGAATTCAATTCTATCCGTTTATCGGGCACTGTGGTTCAGAAGTTGGTACGGGATCTTTGTATACTACTGTACAAAAAGAAAATATAGCTACGTAGCTAGGTTGCGAACGGAAATGATGAATAGTGGCATTGGCACCCGGGCTACACAGCCTGTTTTTGAATTTTTTGAAACGTTTCAAAAAATACTAAAGTACCTGGATGTAGCCAACCATATGCACCACGAGCCTGGAAATGTTCAACGTGAAATACCTTGTATTTTGGGCCTCAGCAAAAAACAAATCGAACAAAATTTAGAGAGAAAAAAGTTCTCACGCCCCATATCTGCATTTTTGTCTTTTTTCTGAGGCTAGAATACATGGTATTTTACATCAAGATTTTTTTTACCCTCGTAATGCATAGGTCTGTCTACACTGAGGTGTTTTTTGATTTTTCCGAAGATTTAAATTTAAACTTTTTAAAATTTCAAATAACATGCTCCCTGTTGCCTGGCAACCATATCGCCGCTCTCACGGAAATGATCACAACATGTGCGCAACCATCGGGGAACTATCCCATGCAGCACTATCACAGCACGCAAAATGTGTTGTGTTCTTTTCTTCAGATAAAAGGCGTTTATGCCAAGATTTATTTATAAATAAATAAAATCCTGACAAGTTCGCAGGAACCAAAGAAGGAAGTTCTACCCACAGCGGTGGATGTGAGCTGTGTAGTCCATTGACTATACAGTTTTTTTGGCTAATATAAGCAAAATATCATGCAAAATATCAAAAAATTATATAAATACGTGTATTTGACTACACAAGTTTGCATTGACTACACAGAGTTGAAGTTTTGGCTCTGCCACTGTCTACCGGGAATACCGGTTTACATGAGGTAGATAACAGCCCAAGGGCCAAAGGTTTAAGCAGCATAACACAACAGTGAGAAACAAAACAAGATCAGCTACAGACGACACGAGGAGCTAGCGAACTGGGCGCACGTAAGTAGTCGCCGGTTTCAACAATACCTCAAGCATCGGGTTGTCCTTACTTTTTAGGAGTGGGCACTAGACACTAGTGTTACAAGAACATGCAAGTTTTGAAGATGCAATGAACCGGCTGTTTTGGGAATTTAGTACTCCTTCCGTCCCGGTTTTTAGGGCTCAATTTGCAAATAATTTGGCTCGAGGAGCTAATTGATTGGGACTAAAATCTTACATGCATTGGTGGGGAGAGATAACCAACCACTAATTGAGAGGGGTTAAATATAATTGTGCCTAGTAGATTGAGAATTTTGGGACTAATTATTTTTGGGATTGTGCCCAGAAAACTGGAACGGAGGGAGTAATGATAGAGAATTTATTGTTAATAAACCAAAGTGCACAGCTTTGCGCAGTAAATAACAGCCCAATTTGAGGGAAAATGTTCGTAAAATAGCGAAGAAGCATGTTGGGTTCCACGGAGTGCCAAGCATCTAAAAAATCTGATACTTTCGATCCGTATTTCAGATGTAGTATACAACTTTTTCTCTAGAGACTCAAGATTTATCGAACCGGGAAGTAATGGCTTGGCAAGGTGGTTTCTAATAAGTCTAAAAAAGTTTAAATGATTTATGTTTACGAGACCAATCTTATTCTTTTTAAGCAGTTGTATCAATGGTAAAAATAGGGCAGGGCCAAGGTTTCACCTTCAGCTGTACATACACATATATGAGATAAAAAAGATAATATTAAGTATTGTTATTGATAAAAAATTAATATGATAGCAGGAATATATGAGAGCAGTGTGTTCTTCTGTCATCATAGCCAGACAATCGCAGAAGTGCGGATTCAATGTCCAATCTCGGCCATATTCTGTCTTGTGGGTTATCTGGATTATTAAGATTAAAAATACCAAAGCGTTAAGTTCCGAGACATCATTATTGTTTCCTAGTGAATGGGTTACATCTACTGTACTCACCTTACTCTCACCAGGTTTTGAATATAGCTTTCAGTTCTCCTCTGCTTATGTCTTTATCTTGATCACTCTTTGGGGTTTTGGGTATTTGACAAGTCATAAGAGCGAGGCATAGAAAAGAGGATATACATATGCAACATATAACTTAAACTAATTTCTCATGATTAAAAGTGCGCAATTGCTACGAGGCTATGCCTTAGCCCTTAGCCCGAGTGAAAGTATCACTCGTCACGGTCAGATCAGCAATAGAAAATATTGTAGGAATAGTACTTGGATATGAATGATTGATAATCTTACATTGTCGCCAATTACAAAGAGATCAAAATTACAAGTATGATATGGCTATGGAGATGTTAGGAGAGATGAAGATGGAGTGGTGACGGCGGCAGCACTTCGTGGAGGAATGAATGGATGGCGGATCTCTTTTGGCGGTTGTCCCCTCTCCTTTATATACAGGCAGGGAACGTTATTAGATTTTCTGGACTCTTCTCATGTGAATCTGATGGGGGCCTTTTGCAGAAAGTTGCTCGGTTTAATCTGACGGAGCCACCAACATAGGGTACGATCACGTGCGATCGGACCACTGGTCGTTAAGTCTTATGTAGTTTGTATTCGGTGATCCATTAACTTGGGCAAACCCCAGTCGCATATATGTTTTGATTCCTATCATACATACGTTCATATCGGCAAGAAACTATTTTCCAAAGAGATTTGCACAACTAATTGAAAGTTAGTGATTAGAGGCAGGTGTAGAGTTCAGATCTTGCCATTTTCACGATAAAGATACAGTTTAAACATTGATAAAGATGTATGAATTCTCCACATATCAACACCCCCAAGTTTAAATCTTAATCGCACAAGTGGGAAACAAAAATAATAAGAAACTCAAAATTTTAACCGAAATAACGAGAAGATCAGTTCAATTGCGATAAGCGGTCCTATAAAGCACCCCGCTTTTTATCTCAAAACTTAGCATATATAGATTAGTGGCAACATGTCATAAAAGTTTTGTTAAGCCAAGACAATTAAATAACACAAATTAGCATGATTGTTTAGATGAAAACAATTATTCAACTTCTTTTACAAAACACTTGTCTGCCACGGAACACAACTTTTTGTGTACATGACAAAATTCTATACGCTCACAAAGTTGTTTCATGAAAAAGCCGATATTTTTTATCGTGTGTAAAAAGACCAAATTTGGTGTTAAAACCTTTTTACACAAGTTACAAAAAATGCCGGTTTTCCGTGAATTCTGATACATTTGAAGCTTTTACATAGTCCCGAAGTTCATGGGGGCACAGTACGCGTGCTAGATTACACAGGAGTGATGATGTATATGCATCTCCGGAGATCACCCAACCCGATCGCCTCATCCCGAATTATCATCACTCATGTGTAATCTAGCGCGCGTACTGTGCCCCCATGAACTTCGGGCTACGTACTACCATGTTTGCCTCCGCGCCGCAGCGGCAGGCGCAGCCGGAGCCGGACCGGAGTGGTGTCAGCGATGGCACCGTCCAGAGACCACAGTGCCCCTGCGCGCTCAGGCGGCCGCCGCTGCAGTAATCCATGTCGATATGGAGGTAGATGAAACTGCAGTGCCTGGCAGAGCAGCGATAGAGCGCGGCAATAAAGACGGGGAGATGGAAGAAGGTAGATTTCGGCCGTGCATCTTGGCATTTAGAGCTAACGAAGCTGGCCAAATCCTCTCAGCTCCACCAACTGATTGATCCGCCTGCCGCCAAAACCTTTATTAAACTCACTGTTTGGCTGGCTGCTCTGGCCACTCTTCGCATTCTAAGCACGAGTCGAGGAGAATGGAGGCGCAATGGCGTATGGCATGCATGCAGCGTGTATATCGTTAGTAAAAGACCCGGTGTTCATTTCCAAGAACTGTTACATTTTAAAAGGAATTGATGCATTTCAAACGGATAGCTGGACACCAATAGGGAAGTTACGAGTTTGCAGCATTTGGATTTTTTTTTTTAAAAGGGAGCAAAAGCCCTAGCCTCTGCATCGTGGTGATGCACACGGCTTATTATATTAAAAAAACGAAGCAAGTATCCAGTAGCGAGTAGCGTTATTACATCTCAAGAATCAGCCAAAGTGGCCACATGAATCAACCAGCTAAAGAGGGCTAAAAAAGAAATACTACACATGTTGAAATCTTCTAGTGTGTTGCCACCCATGCTGGCAGCAAATAGCTCGGACGACCGCCATGAGATGGGCATAGCCAGCATCCATAAGGGTGCGTTGCTGTGGCGGTAGGACATAGGACAAAAGATAAATCCAGTAGATGGCGCGATGAACAACCTGCAAAAAATGAGCAGCTCTAATCTTGTTAAACACAACATCATTTCGGGTGTTACATATAGACCAAAGAAAAGCACATATGCCAATTCTAATACGTGCTTTAGTATTATTATCTAACCCATCAAGCCAATGTTCAAACATATTAGAAACACTAATGGGTGGGGTAATATTAAAAGTGAAGTGAAAGAGTCTCCAAATATCTTTCACGAAAGGACAAGATATAAACAAATGCTCAACGGTTTCATTATCTGAACAAAAGGGACATTTTTTACATCCAGTCCAATTTCTTTTTAATAAGTTATCCTTAGTGAGAAGAACTTTCCAATTCAAAAACCACATAAAATTTTTGATTTTAAGAGGGACTTTTAGTTTCCAAAGGTATTTACGTAAATAAGGAGTGTGTCCATTCATTGTATCAAGATACAAAGACCTCACCGTGAAAGTCCCATCAGTTGTTAGGTTCCATTTAAGCCGGTCCTCTTCCTCAGTTAAACTCACCCTCATTAGGCGTTCAACCAACCTAAGCCAAGAGACCATCCTATCCCCTATAATTGGCTGTCTAAATACAATATTTAGCGGGCTGTTAGTGAGCACTTGTCCAACAAGAACATTTTTATGTTGAGGAACGTTAAACAAAGATGGATATTGATCCGCAAGGGGCTTATTCCCAAGCCAGGTATCCACCCAGAATCTGGTTTGTAGTCCATTACCTACAATAAAGGATCCTTTCTGGAAAAAAAATCATTCTTAACAGCCATTATCCCTTTCCAAAACAAGACGGTCCCCATAGAAAGAAGGAATTTGAAAGAAGGAAATTAGAAACATTGGTAAGCTAGTAAGAACCGAATTGATCAAAACAAGACGGTCCCCATAGAATAACAATTTACTAGCCAAAGATCCTAGCTTTTTCTCAAACCGGTCCTCGATCATTTTCCATTCTTTGTTCAACAATTATTGGTAGTGAATAGATATTCCTAAATACTTGAATGGCAAACTGCCAACTTCACAACCAAAAATTTGACGGTATTCATTTTACATTTCCTTAGCTTTTCCAAAACAAAAAAGCTCACTTTTGTGGAAATTAATTTTTAAACTAGATAATTGTTCAAATATAGATAAAATAAGTTTCATATTCACCGCCTTGTAAAGATCATGTTCAAGAAAAATAATTGTATCATCCGCATATTGCAAAATAGAGACCCCTCCCTCAACAAGGTCGGGAATGAGAGCCCCAACTTGGCCATCTTCCTTGGCGGGCGCTATCATTACACCAAGCATATCAGCCACGATATTAAATAGGATAGAGGACAACGGATCTCCCTGTCTAAATCCTTTTAGTGTCTGAAAATAATGACCAATGTCACCATTAACCCGGATTCCCACACTTTCGCCCTGAACAAATCTACCCACCCAATCACACCACTTGGGATCAAACCCTTTCATACGTAGCGCTTGCTGAAGAAAAGATAATTTTACTTTGTCATGGGCTTTTTCAAAATCAATTTTGAAAAGAACTCCGTCTAGCTTTTTACGTTTCAGTTCATGAATCGTCTCATGTAAGATAACTACCCTTCTAGAATATTTCTACCCCTTCTCCGGCATAAAAGCTGTTTGTGTTGGTCTAATAACATTGTGGGCAATTGAAGATACACGGTTTGTACCAACCTTAGTAAAAATCATGAAACTCACATTCAATAAACAAATGGGCCTATATTGTTCAATTCTACTTTCATCCTCTTTTTTGGCAATAAGGTAATTACTCCAAAATTTATTTTATACAATGGCAGCTCCCCATTTTGGAGTTGGACAAACATAGCCATCATATCATATTTGATTACCTCCCAAAATTTCTGATAAAACTCTATAGGGAACCCATCTGGCCCTAGAGCTTTATTGTGTTCCATCTGAGAAATGGCCTCATAGACCTCTTTCTCCGTGAAGTTAGATGTTAACATAACGTTCTCCTCCGGCGACATTTGAGGTAAATCATCAATAAATGATTCCGTCAAAGAAAAATGAGTAGGATCTGGCTTTCCAAAGAGCCATCTATAATACTCGGATATAAACACTTTCAGATTGTTTAGTCCAATGATGGTCCCCTCATCCTGTTCCAACTGAAAGATCTTCTTTTTACTATGTTTGCCATTTGCAATTATATGGAAATACCTAATATTGTTTCCTCCTTCTTGGATATGTTTAACTTTTGCACGATGAGCCCATTTTGACTCCTCATCACGGCGCAAATTAGCTAAACGATCATCAGCTTCCTTTTTTGATATCCTCTCAGCCTCCGTAAGAGGAGTATTTTCCGCTTTGATGTCTAATTCTTTAATTAGAAGTGTTAATTTTTCTTTCAGTTTTTTATACTCGCCACTCATATTCTTAGCACATCCCCGCAAAAATTGACGTAGATGTCTTATCTTGGACTGCCATCTCTTAATGGGAGATGTCCCACCATGAGTGAAAGTTGATAACCCACAAGTGTAGGGGATCGCAACAGTATCTTCGAGGGAAGTGAAACCCAAATTTATTTATTCGACACAAGGGGAGCCAAAGAATACTTATAAGTCTTAGCAGCTGAGTTGTCAATTCAGCCACACCTGGGAAAGTACTAGTAACAAAAGTGACATGAAAGCAGCAGTAATACGAGAGCAATAGTAACAGTAAAGTAGCAGCAGCAATAGTAACACAGAAGCAATGGCGCTAGAAAATACTTGGTGGGCTAAATATGGACCGGGGTTCCTAGCATTCACTAGAGGTAACTCTCCAAACAAATAGGACAAGTGTTGGGTGAACAAATTACAGTCGGGCAATTGACAATTGTAATTAACTCGTGATAGACATCTATTTCATAAATCATATGTAGGGCATGTTTTCCATATATAGTCATACGTGCTTGAAACAAGAAACTTGCATGACATCTTTTGTCCAACCATCCTGTTTCAGCGGGGCCAATCATGGAACCTAAATGGTAATTAAGGTACTCCTTTTAATAGAGTACCGGAGCAAAGCATTAACACTTAGTGAAAACATGTGATCCTCAAGTCACAGCCATCCCCTCTGGCTGTCCCAATTGTTGTCACTTTGGGGCCTCGGGTTCCGGACAGCAACAGGTGCAACAACTTGTAGATACAATCTAAAGCAACAATTATACTTTAAATCTAAGATCATGCCACTCGTGCACTAGTGACAAGCAATGAACACAACAAGATTGCAGCAAGAATAATTCACAAACATCATGGATAGGCTGATCATAATGCAACAATTCATCGGATCCCAACAAACACAACACCGATTACATCAGATGGATCTCAATCATGTAAGGCAGCTCATGAGATCATTGTATTGAAGAACAAGGGAGAGAGAGTACCATCTAGCTACTGCTAGAACCCGTAGTCCATGAGGGAACTACTCACGGAGCATCATGGAGGCAACGGCGTCGAAGGAGAAGGATCCCGGGGTCAATCCCCGTCCCGGCAGGGTGCCGGAACAGGAACTTTTGACCCGAATTACGGTTTTTGGTGGCGGAGGAGTGATGACGTGGAACGCACGTTCGCTGGGAAACCCCAAGAGGAAGGTATGATGTAGTCGGCAGCAAAGTTTTCCCTTGATTACAAAACCAAGGTTATCAGACCCAGTAGGAATTGGAAGAGCTTCAGAAAGGTGTCAGCGGCGCCGTTACCCGATCACTGACGTGGACCTGCACACACAATCAAAGTACTTTGCCCCAACGAAACAGGAAGGTTGTCAATCTTCCCGGCTTGCTGAATACAAAGGATTAAACGTATGGTGTAGAATATGATGATGAACACAAAAGTAGCAGCAGGAAGTAACGTAGAGCGTGGTGAAAATGGTGTTTGTATCAGTGTGGAATAAAGGACCGGGGTCCACAGTTCACTAGTGGTGTCTCTCCATAAGACAAATAAACATATATGTTGGGTGAACGAATTACAGAGGCAATTGACAAATTGCAAACGCATGACGATGCAATATATGACAAGCACATGTTCATTGTTATATCTATTGGGCATTACAACAATATACATAGACCGCTTACTAGCTGCATCTATGACTCATAATCCACTCACAAGATAGCTTCCGGGTATCCCATGAGTATTAAGTTGCAAGCAACAGATTATAGCATTAAGCAAAGTGTGTAATGTAAACAAACGCATTAGACTTAACAGCAGTACCCTTAAGCTAAGTGATGACGTGAAACACACGTTCGTTGGGAGACCCCAAGAGGAAGGTATGATGTAGTCAGCAGCAAGTTTTCCCTCAGAAAGAAACCAAGGTTATCGAACCAGTAGGAGCAGCAACTCTTCAGAAGGTTGTCAACGGCGCCAGAAAAATAGCTGTCGCAGGGAGTCTGGACTGTTGACGTGGAATCTGCACACAACACAATCAAACTACTTTGCCCCAACGAAACAGTGAGGTTGTCAATCTCACTGGCTTGCTGAAAACAAAGGATTAAACGTATGGTGTGGAAAATGAGTATTAAATTGCAGAGAATGAAAAAGGAACAGTTTGCAGTTTGTGGTTGTTTAATCAGTGTAAAAGAATGGACCGGGGTCCACAGTTCACTAGTGGTGTCTCTCCATAAAAGATAACTAACATGTTGGGTGAACAAATTACAGCTGGGCAATTGACGAATAGTGAGCGCATGACAATGCATATACATGACATGTTGACTACTATGATATTTAATTGGGCATTACGACATAATACATAGATCGTTATCCAACAGCATCTATGACTAATAATCCACCGCCGGGTTGTCATCCGAGTCCCCCGTTGGTATTAAGTTGCAAGCAACGGATAATTGCATTAAGTAAAGTGCGTAATGTAAACAAACACATATGCCGTGGACATAGCATCGTTAGGTTATCCCTAGTGGCAACAGCACATCCACAACCTTAGAACTTTCTGTCACTGTCCCAGGTTAAACGGAGACATGAACCCACTATCTAGCATAAATACTCTCTCTTGGAGTTACAAGCATCTACTTGGCCAAAGCATCTACGAGTAACGGAAAGCATGCAAGATCTTAAATAACATATAAGATAGATTGATAATCAACTTGACATAATATTCAATATTCATCGGATCCCAGCAAACACAACATGTAGCATTACAATAATATGATCTTGATCATGTAGGGCAGCTCACAAGATCTAAACATGATGGCACAAAGTGGAGAGACAACCATCTAGCTACTGCTATGGACCCGTAGTCCAAGGATGAACTACTCACGCATCACTCCGGAGGCAGGCATGGCGATGTAGAAGCCTCCGGTGACGATTCCCCTCTCCGGCAGGGTGCCGGGAAGAGGTTCTGAACCCTCCCGAGCTAGGGTTGACGACGGCGGCGTCTCTGGAACTTTTCGTGGATATTTGCTCAGGTACTTAGGGTTTTCGCGTCGGGGGGAATAAGTAGGCGAAAGGGCGGCGGCTGCGGACCCCCGAGGGGCCCACACCACCCAGGGCGCGGCAGAGGGGGGCCCGCGCCCTGGTGCGTGTGGCCTCCTGGTGGCCCTCCTCTGCTGCTCCTTCGCTCCGTCAGGTGTGTTCTGGAAAAATAGGCACCCCCGTGTAGTTTCGTCCAATTCCGAGAATATTTCCAGACTAGCTTTTCTGGAATACAAAAACAGCAGAAAACAGGAACTGGCACTTCGGCATCTTGTTAATAGGTTAGTCCCAAAAAATGTATAAAAGTGATATAAAGTAGATGCAAAACATGTAGCAATTGGTATAAAACAAGCATGGAACATCAAAAATTATAGATACGTTTGAGACGTATCAGCATCCCCAAGCTTAGTTCCTACTCGTCCTCGAGTAGGTAAACGATAAAAACAAAATAATTTTTGAGGTGACATGCTACTATCATAATCTTGATCATATAATATTGCAAGGCACATGTAAATGAATGAAGTGATCCAAGTCAATGGTCTATAATTTGCTACCAAATAGATAATGAGTAAACAATGAATCACACAAGCTAAACGTTTTCATGAATAGTACTTTCGAGACAAGCATCAAACAGTTTTGCATAAGTGTTAACTCATAAAGCAATAGTTTCTAACAAAAGGTATTTAATCAACACAAAGGAAGAATTTAGTTTCAGCATTTGCTTCAACTTTCAACATATTTATCTCATGGATATTGTCAACACAAAGTAGTATAACAAGTCCAATACATTGCATATAACGCATGTTGTAACAAAGTTGACACTAGTGTTTGCTTGTGGAAGACAGAAAGAATAGGAAAACTGACTCAACATAAAAGTAAAAGAAAGGCCCTTCGCAGAGGGAAGCAGGGATTAAATCATGTGCTAGAGCTTTTAGGTTTTTGAAAGCATATAGAGATTGCATAAAATATTTGATACTCCTCCCAACCTTGCTAACACAAGCCATGGCTAACCGAATCCTCGGGTGCCTTCCATCAATCACATACCATGGAGGAGTATCTATTTTTGAGAGGTGTTTGTTAATTGTCAACGAATGGTAGCGGGTGAGAACAGTATTCTACCTGTCGAACGGACTTTTAAGAGCGGCTCCCATGAAGGACGTTATTTCTACCAGCAAGGCAGATCATCCCTCTTTCTCTTTGGTTTACACACATTCAGGTATTTCACTGTTTGTCATTGCTTACTGATGAATCAGGGCAAAAGTGTGAAGAGAATTAATTGGTTAAAGTTGTAATTAATTGGGACTGGGCACCCCGTTGCCAGCTCTTTTTGCAAGTTATTGGATAAGCGGATGTATATGCCACTAGTCCAGGTGTAAAAGTCCACTCGACAAATAGAATAAAGAATAACCACACTAATTCCTCATGAGCTAGTAAACATTGACACAAAAAGGGAATAATAACATTTTGAATAATTTAAAGGTAGCACATGAAAAATTTACTTGGAGTGGCAAGGAAATACCACATATAGGTAGTTATGGTGGACACAAATGGCATGGATTTTGGCTCAAGGATTTGGATGCACGAGAAGCATTCCCTCTCAGTACAGAGTTTAGGCTAGCAAGGTTATGTAAGCAAACAAGAATATCAACCCGTACACCAAGTTTTATATGACAAACATATTGCAAACGTTATAAGACTTCATACCGTCTTCCTTGTTAACCAAACCCTGTTATTAGAAAATATCTAGACCTTAGAGGTACCACCGATGCAAACCAAATTTTCAACAAGCTTTACGGTAGTTCTTCACTAATAGGCTTAACTCATGTGATGCACAATTTAATCATGATCTACTTGTTAACTCAAAACAATTGACAAGCATCAAGTTATCCATTTTAGTGATCTACAAGATTAAGCAAGTTTTTCCTTATACCAATTACCACATGCAACATTTTCTGAACCAACCAAACACCAATCAATTTATTTCATCAACTCTCCAAACAAATATAAGTGAAGCAAGAGAGTACTTTCTACAAAAGAAAGCTAATAGCTCTGACAAGAGATACATGAAAACAAGAGCTAAAAGCTGAACAGCGCTAGATATGAATACTCAACAAATATAAGTGAAGAATAGGAGTATTCTCATGAAAAAGCGGAGCGTGTCTCTCTCCCAATCAAGAATGCTAGGGTCCAGTCAAGCTTTATTGAAAATAAAATGCAATACTGAAAATAAAAGCACACAGACGCTCCAAGAAAAGCACATATGATGTGAAAGAATTAAAATATAGTTTCACTAGAGATGACCTGATAATTTTGACGATGAAGAAGGGGATGCCTTGGGCATCCCCAAGCTTAGACGCTTGAGTCTTCTTGAAATATGCTGGGGAGATCCATGGGAGCCTCCCCAAGCTTAAGCTCTTCACTCTTCTTGATCCTATTATATCATCCTTCTCTCTTGACCCTTGAAAACTTCCGTCACACCAAACTCAAAGTAGATCTCATTAGAGGGTTAGTGCATAATCAAAAATTCACATGTTCTGTAAAGACGCAATATGATTTGTTACTTTAAACATTAGCTACAGCCACTGATGTTATGTGAAGCTCTTCCACCCAAAAAAGAATTTCACTCAACACTAGTAAAAGAGAGAATGCGAAAAATAAAAAGGCATAATCTGTCTAAAACAGAACAGTCCGCAAAGACGAATTTTTTCGAGGCACTTACGACGCTCAGATCGAGAAACTCTGAACTAATGAAAGTTTCAGACATTCATAAAGATTACGCACAAAAATTTCAGATTTTTAACAATCTGGTGATTTTAGGAATTTCGTACAGTGAACAGCAAAAATCTGTTTCTGCGCAGCAATCAAAATTAAGCATCATCTTATCATTAGAGGCTACTCTTGGCACAACAATGCGAGAAAATAAAGATACAAAGGAGTTGCTACAGAAGTAAACAAACTCCTTGACTCAATAAAAGAAAAATTGCAGAAAAATAAAATGGGTTGCCTCCCATAAGCGCTTTTCTTTAACGCCTTTTAGCTAGGCACAAAGCATGCATCAAGTATTACCAAGTGAAGAAGCATCAACATTGTAATTTGTTCGAACAATAGAATCATAAGGTGGCTTAATCTTCTTCCTAGGAAAGTGTTCCATACCTTTCTTGAGAGGAAATTGATATTTTATATTCCCTTCTTTCATATCAATAATAGCACCTACAGTCCTAAGAAAAGGTCTTCCCACACAATAGGGCATGATGGATTGCACTCAATATCCAAGACAATAAAATCAACGGGGACATAATTGTTGTTAACCATGATAAGAACATCATCAATTCTTCCCAAAGGTTTTTTAATAGTAGAATCAACAAGGTGAACATCCAAGTAACAATTTTCCAAAGGTGCTAAATCAAGCATATCATATAATCTTTTAGGCATAACAGAAATACTAGCACCAAGGTCACACAAAGCATTGCAATCAAAGTCATTCAATTTCAATTTAATGATGGGCTCCCAACCATCTTCTAACTTCCTAGGGATAGAAGCTTCATGTTTTAATTTCTCTTCCCTAACTTGTATGAGAGCATTAGTAATATGTTTAGTAAAAGCCATGTTTATAGCACTAGCATTAGGACTTCTAGCTAGCTTTTGCAAGAACTTAATTACTTCAGAAATATTGCAACCATCAAAATCAAAGTCATTATCATCAAAAGTAATGGAATTATTCTCTTCCTTATTGCTAGAAATTTCAGCATCTTTATCAAGGACAGTTTCAGAGTTATCAGGCAATTTAGGACATTTTGCAATAGAAGTGGAAACATTACCAACACCAACTATCTTGCCATTAATGGTAGGAGGTTTGTTAACACTTGAGTTTGAAGCTTTTCAGAAGTAGTAATAGTATAAACTCTAGCAATATTGTTCTTTCTAGCAATTTCATCCTCTCTTTCCCATCTAGCATGCAATTCAGCTAACATCCTCACATTGTTATCAATTTTAACTTGTATAGCATTGAGAGTTTTGCTCTCTTTAACATCATGAGGCATGTTCTTTAGTTTCAATAAGTCAACATCAAGAGCAAGACTATCAACTTTAGAGGAAAGCACATCAATTTTCCCAAATTTCTCCTCAACAGTTTTATTGAAAGCAGTTTGTGTACTAATAAAATCCTTAAGCATAACTTCAAGATCAGAGGGTACACTCTTATTATTGTAGGAGTTACTATAGGAATTTCCATAACCATTGCCACTATTAGAAGGATAGGGCCTATAATTGCTATTACCAAAATTATTCCTATAAGCATTGTTGTTGAAATTATTATTTTTAATGAAGTTCACATCAACATGCTCTTCTTGAGCAACCAAAGAAGCTAAAGGAACATTATTTGGATCAACATGTGTTTGACCATTTGCAAGCATAGACATAATAGTATCAATTTTGGCACTCAAGGAGGAGGTTTCCTCAACAGAATTTACCTTCTTACCTGTTGGAGCTCTCTCGGTGTGCCACTCAGAATAATTAATCATCATATCATCAAGAAGCTTTGTTGCAGCACCCAAAGTGATGGACATAAAGGTACCTCCAGCGGCCGAATCCAATAAATTCCTCGAAGAAAAATTTAATCCTGCATAGAAGGTTTGGATGATCATCCAAGTAGTCAGTCCATGAGTGGGACAATTTTTAACCAATGATTTCATTCTCTCCCATGCTTGAGCAACATGTTCATTATCAAATTGCTTAAAATTCATTATGCTACTTCTCAAAGAAATAATCTTAGCAGGAGGATAATATTTTCCAATAAAAGCATCTTTGCATTTAGTCCATGAATCAATACTATTTCTAGGCAAAGATAGCAACCATTCTTTAGCACGTCCTCTCAAGGAGAAAGGAAAAAGTTTCAGTTTAATAATATCACCATCTACTTCCTTGAGCTTTTGCATTTCACAAAGTTCAACAAAGTTATTAAGGTGAACAGCAGCATCATCAGTACTAACACCAGAAAATTGCTCTTTCATAACAAGATTTAAAAGTGCAGGTTTAATTTCATAAAATTAGCAATAGGTGTGCATATGAAATCATTGTTGTTCGTGCTAGTGAAATCACACAACTTAGTGTTCTCAGGAGTACTCATTTTAGCAGAAATAAAAACAGTACAGAAAATAACTTGAAAGTAAACTAGATGCAAGTAACTAATTTTTTTGTGTTTTTGATAATTGAAAGCAAACAAGATAAAATAAAATAAACTAAGCAAGACAAAAACAAAGTAAAGAGATTGGAAGCGTGAAACTCCCCTTGCAGAAGACTGCTGTCTCCCCGGCAACGGCGCCAGAAAAATAGCTTGATGACGTGAAACACACGTTCGTTGGGAGACCCCAAGAGGAAGGTATGATGTAGTCAGCAGCAAGTTTTCCCTCAGAAAGAAACCAAGGTTATCGAACCAGTAGGAGCAGCAACTCTTCAGAAGGTTGTCAACGGCGCCAGAAAAATAGCTGTCGAGGGAGTCTGGACTGTTGACGTGGAATCTGCACACAACACAATCAAACTACTTTGCCCCAACGAAACAGTGAGGTTGTCAATCTCACTGGCTTGCTGAAAACAAAGGATTAAACGTATGGTGTGGAAAATGAGTATTAAATTGCAGAGAATGAAAAAGGAACAGTTTGCAGTTTGTGGTTGTTTAATCAGTGTAAAAGAATGGACCGGGGTCCACAGTTCACTAGTGGTGTCTCTCCATAAAAGATAACTAACATGTTGGGTGAACAAATTACAGCTGGGCAATTGACGAATAGTGAGCGCATGACAATGCATATACATGACATGTTGACTACTATGATATTTAATTGGGCATTACGACATAATACATAGATCGTTATCCAACAGCATCTATGACTAATAATCCACCGCCGGGTTGTCATCCGAGTCCCCCGTTGGTATTAAGTTGCAAGCAACGGATAATTGCATTAAGTAAAGTGCGTAATGTAAACAAACACATATGTCCGTGGACATAGCATCGTTAGGTTATCCCTAGTGGCAACAGCACATCCACAACCTTAGAACTTTCTGTCACTGTCCCAGGTTAAACGGAGACATGAACCCACTATCTAGCATAAATACTCTCTCTTGGAGTTACAAGCATCTACTTGGCCAAAGCATCTACGAGTAACGGAAAGCATGCAAGATCTTAAATAACATATAAGATAGATTGATAATCAACTTGACATAATATTCAATATTCATCGGATCCCAGCAAACACAACATGTAGCATTACAATAATATGATCTTGATCATGTAGGGCAGCTCACAAGATCTAAACATGATGGCACAAAGTGGAGAGACAACCATCTAGCTACTGCTATGGACCCGTAGTCCAAGGATGAACTACTCACGCATCACTCCGGAGGCAGGCATGGCGATGTAGAAGCCTCCGGTGACGATTCCCCTCTCCGGCAGGGTGCCGGGAAGAGGTTCTGAACCCTCCCGAGCTAGGGTTGACGACGGCGGCGTCTCTGGAACTTTTCGTGGATATTTGCTCAGGTACTTAGGGTTTTCGCGTCGGGGGGAATAAGTAGGCGAAAGGGCGGCGGCTGCGGACCCCCGAGGGGCCCACACCACCCAGGGCGCGGCAGAGGGGGGCCCGCGCCCTGGTGCGTGTGGCCTCCTGGTGGCCCTCCTCTGCTGCTCCTTCGCTCCGTCAGGTGTGTTCTGGAAAAATAGGCACCCCCGTGTAGTTTCGTCCAATTCCGAGAATATTTCCAGACTAGCTTTTCTGGAATACAAAAACAGCAGAAAACAGGAACTGGCACTTCGGCATCTTGTTAATAGGTTAGTCCCAAAAAATGTATAAAAGTGATATAAAGTAGATGCAAAACATGTAGCAATTGGTATAAAACAAGCATGGAACATCAAAAATTATAGATACGTTTGAGACGTATCACTAAGCATCGGTTATTTTATCCCTAGTTGAAACAGCACATCTACAGCCTTAGTTGTTTCTGTCAATCAAGCCCAGGCTTGTAGAGGCATGAACCCACTATCTAGCATAAATACCCTCTCTTGAAGTCATTAGCATCTACTTGGCCAAAGCATCTACTAACAACGGAGAGTATGCAGGAACATAGATAAAACATAATATAGATAGATGAACAAACTTGATCATAACTTCACAATTCATCGGATCCCAGCAAACACAATATGTAGCATTACATAAAGATGATCTTGATCATGGTAGGCAGCTCACAAGATATAAACATGATAGCACAAGGTGGAGAGACTACCAACTAGCTACTGCTATGGACCCGTAGTCTCGTGGAGAACTACTCACGCATCACTCCGGAGGCAGGCATGGTGATGTAGAGCCCTCCGGTGATGATTTACCCTCCGGCAAGGTGCCGGGAAGAACTACAGAAACTCTCCCGAACTAGGGTTGAAGACGACGGCGGCCTCGGAACTTTTCGTGGATTTTTGCTCGGGTATCTAGGGTTTCCCGATTAGATGCAATTTATAGGCGAAAGGCGGCGTCGGTGGCCAGCCGAGGTGGGGCGGCGGCCAGGAGTGCGGCCCCACCCTGGGCCGCGCCGTGGGCCCGCCGGCCTGCCTGGTGTGGCCCTCGGCTCCGTCCTCCTGGCTGCTACTCCATCTCGGTCCAGAAATAAATTAGTTAAATTGGCGTCCGATTCCGAGAATATTTCTAGAATAGATTTTCTGAAACAAAAAGACAGCAGAAAACAGGAACTGGCACTGTGGCATCTTGTTAATAGGTTAGTCTCAGAAAATGCATAAAAATGATATAAAGTGTAAGATAAACATGTGGTAATCAATATATAATAGGCATGGAACAGCAAAAATTATAGATATGTTTTGGAGGTATCAAGCATCCCCAAGCTTAGTTCCTACTCGTCCTCGAGTAGGTAAACGGTAACACAAAGATAATTTTTTAGATGACATGCTACCAACATAATCTTGATCATACAGTAATGTAAATCATGTGAGCTGAGATCAAATCATTCAAAGCAAACGTCTATGTTTGATATTAAACACATAGATGAATAAAGCAAGACAATTAAACAAGTAAAAACCTTTCATGGAAGATTCTATAAAGACATGAAACCGTACAAAGTTCATTATAGATGTTTTAAGCATTCAGTATAGAATTTATCCTTCTACTCAAGCATCCAGCAATCTTTCACAAACATAGAAAGGATCCAGTCAAGCAAAAGTATCACAAACGTAATGAATTCACTGGTTAGAAGTTTTACTCAACCGGTGAGTGTAAGCATTTGGTATTGGCACCAGGATGTTATGGCAAAGAGAATACTAATGGGGGTTTGGAAGGCCAATGAAAGAAAGGCTCACAAAGCTATAAATGGTCATTAGACAAGAGGAAGTCTTATAATCGAAGCTATGCAAGGAGTAGTGATTGCCATGCAACGGATGCACATAGAGCTATAAGTGTATGAAAGCTTTCCAATGGAACTAGTGGGGGTGCATCCAAATTGGTTGCTCATGAAGACCTAGAGCACTTTTGAGGAGGCTCATCATTGGAATATACAACCCAAGTTCTATAACGTAAATTCCCCACATAGTTATACTAATGAAACATGAGAACTCTCTCATATGAAGCATAGGTGCTACTAGCACAAATGATGACTATAAAACTGGTGCTAAATATGAGCACAAGTGTGGATAAAGGATAGTAATGGTGTCCCCTCTCTCTTTATTTTTTTTCTTTCTTTTTTTCTTTTTTCTCTTTTTTCTCTTTTTTTTTTTTCTTTTGTTTCTCTTTTCAATGGCCTCCGTGGCTTTTTCACTTTTCTCTCCCTCACTATAGGGGCAACACTCTAATATGACAACACACTTTTTGGTACAAATAACTCATAATGAACAAAACATGATGTATAAAACTGTATGCCTCTGCCAGTGTAACAGGATGTGCAATGATCTAGCGTAACATGGGTAAAACAACACATCAGATGTATAGAATCACGCAAAGCAATATATAACAATGATGAATGACAACAAGTCATGTAATGTAAGGTGGAAGTTGCATGATAATATATCTCGGAACAGCTATGGAAATGCTGTGATAGGTAGTTATGGTGGCTGTTTTGAGGAAGATGTTTGGCTTATGTGTAGGAGAACAAGATGAAGTTCTCCCACGGGGTTGGATGTACTGGCGAAGTATGCACAACTCTCAATGTGAGCAGAAGGCAATGCACAGCACCGAAGAGGATAGCAAAATATGGATGGTGGAAGTGCCAAAAACCGTAGCTCAACATTAGTCAAAAAGAACTCACAAGTTTATTGCAAACAACTAGCTGGTTCAACATTAAGAGCATGATTAAATTTACCCCAAGGAGGGCCGTTCAAGGAGGCACAAGTACCCCGCTAGATCCCTCGACCTTAGCACGCAACTATGTTGTTTCCAAAAACCTTCAGACATGAGAAGCTATCAAGTCCAACTACACCTTCAACAATTTTAAGAGTTTGTAGTACGGTACAAGCTTTAATAACATAACCACTAATCAGATTTTAGCTTTAATCAACCAGAAAGCATTTACCATCTAATTTCTTAATATCTCAAAGCATTTGCAAGGAATCAAGTTATCAAAGTTCAATGATCTACAAGACTATGCAAGTTTTTCCATTATACAACTACCACACACTTTAGCATTTTCTGTTCCAACCAGACGCCAATTATACAACTCTCCAAACAAATATAAGTGAAGCAAGAGAGTACTTTCTATAAAAGAACTAATAGCTCTGAACAGGAGATACATGAAAAACAAGAGCTAATAGCATAACAGTGCTAAACAAGAATACTCAACAAGTATAAGTAAAGAACAGGAGTATTCTAAGCAAAAGTAGAGCGTGTCTCTCTCCCAAACAAGAGTGCTAGGATCCAACTAAGTTATGATCAGAAAACAAAACAAAAACAAAACAGAAAATAAAACACACAGACGCTCCAAAACAGCACACAATATGTGAAGCAATAAAATATAGTCTCACTAGAGGTGACCTGATAATTTGTTGATGAAGAAGGGGATGCCTTGGGCATCCCCAAGCTTAGACGTTTGAGTCTTCTTGATATATGCTGGGGAGATCCAAGGGAGCCCCCCAAGCTTAAGCTTTTCTCTCATCTTGATCTTCTCATATCATCCTCCTCTCCTAATACTTGAAAACTTACTTCACACAAAGATAACTCGCAAACTTCATTAGAGGGGTTAGTGCATCAAAACATAAACTCACTTGGTTCTGTAAAAACACATTGCATACTTTAGTTCAAACATTAGCTACTGTAAAAACACATTGCATCGTGATCTCCCCCCGAAGAACGTGAATCTATACTTGCAAAAGAGACAATGCAAAAAAAACAGAATCTGTCAAAACCAGAACAGTCCGTAAAGACGAATTTTTTCGAGACACTTCCGATGCTCAAATCAGAAAACGGTTAACTAACGAAAGATAGTTAATAAGTTCAGGCATCTGCTGAAAAATTTATAGATTAAAATAGTAATCCGTGCTTTTTCACGAATTTTTACCATGAGGTACAGAAATCTGTTTCTGGACAGCAAATAAAACTTTACCACCCTCTTGCATTAGAGGCTTTTCTTGGCACAACAAAAATGAAAATAAAAGATACAAAGGAGTTGTTACAGAAGTAAACAACCTTCTTGACTCAAGAAAAAAAAATAATAGGAAATAAAATTGGGTTGTCTCCCAACAAGCGCTTTTCTTTAACGCCTTTCAGCTAGGCGCAGTAACAAAAAGATCAAGTATTATCAAGAGTAGCATTGAAAGCATAACTTGTTCTAACAATAGACTCAAAAGGTTGTTTCACCTTCTTTCTAGGAAAGTGTTCCATCCCCTTGCAGAGTGGAAACTGATATTTGACAGTTCCTTCTTTCATGTCAATAATGGCACCAACAGTTCTAAGAAAAGGTCTTCCCAAAACAATAGGACAGTAAGCCTTACATTCAATATCCAAAATAATGAAATCTACAGGGACATAATTGTTGTTAACCATTATAAGAACATTATTCACTCTACCCACAAGTTTCTTCATAGTAGAATCAGCAAAATGAACATTCAAGTGACAATCCTCTAATGGTGCTAAATCAAGAATTTCATAAAGTTTCTTAGGCATAACAAAGACACTAGCACCAAGATCACACAAAGCATTGCAATCAAAATCATTTACTCTCATTTAACAGTAGGTTCATAAACATCTTCTAACTTTATAGGAATAGATGCCTCACGTTTAAGTTTCTCCTCCCAAGCCTTCATAAGAGCATTAGTGATATCTTAGTGAAAGCCATGTTTATTTCACTAGCATTATGAGTTTGAGCAAGCTTTTGTAAGAACTTAATAACTTTAGTAAGGTTGCAACTATCAAAATCAAACTCATTGTCATCAAAAGAAATAGGAGTATCATTCCTAACAACACGAAAAATTTCAGCACTTTTCTCAGGAGTAACTTTAGTGTCATTAAGTGACTTGGAGCCCTTCTCAACAGAAGTGGGACCTTCTCCAATTTTAATTTTCTGGTAACTAGTATGATTAGGACATGTAGGTAATTCACTAGTGCTCAAAGTTTTAATGTCTTCATTGGTGAAAATAGTGGCAACTATAGCATTAATAGACCCAAAGGTGTTATTTTCAGATGTTTCAGGTTTAGCTGCCATTTTGTTTATCAGGGAGGCTTGAGCTTCAGACACATTCTAAATGCAAGTTTCAGTATGAGATAGCCTAGTTTGCAAATTCAAAATCTCCTTATACAAACTATCTAGTTGATGACTTATATTTTTCAACATAGAAGAATGTTCATCCATAGTTCTTGAAAAGACTTTGTTTTGTTCATACTGGGCATGCATAAAATCTTTAGTAGCCTTTTCTATCTCTATCACCTTCTCATCACTAAGCATTCGTGGATTACCAAAAGAGTTACCATAAGTATTACCATAAGCATTGCCACTATTGGAATGATATGGTTTATAATTGTTATTACCAAAATTGTTCCTATAAGCATTGTTGTTGAAATTGTTGTTTTTAATGAAGTTCACATCAACATGCTCTTCTTGAGCAACCAATGAAGCCAAGGGAACATTGTTTGGATCAACAGGCACTTTATTACCAGAAAGCATGGACATAATAGCATCAACCTTATCATTCAATGAAGAAATTTCTTCAACAGAGTTTACCTTTTTACCTGTTGGTGCCCTTTCAGTATGCCATTGGGAATAATCTACCATCATCTCATCTAGGATTTTTGTTGCTGCACACAAAGTGATGGACATGAAGGTCCCTCCAGCGGCCAAATCCAACAAATTCCTTGAAGAAAAGTTTAATCCTACATAGAAGGTTTGAATAATCATCCAAGAAGTCAGTCCATGTGTGGGACAATTTTTAACCAAGTTTTCATCCTTTCCCAAGCTTGGTCAACATGATCATTATAATATTGCTTAAAATTCATAATGCCACTTCTCAATGATATAATTTTAGCAGGAGGGTAGTATATTTCTATGAAAGCATCTTTACATTTAGTCCATGAATCAACGCTATTCCTAGGCAAGGATAATAACCATTCTTTAGCTTTCCCTCTTAAAGAGAAAGGGAATAGTTTCAGTTTAATAATGTCACCTTCTACCTCTTTGTACTTCCGCATATCACATAATTCGACAAAGTTATTAAGGTGAGAGGCAGCATCATCCGTGCTAACACTAGAAAATTGCTCCCTCATAACAAGATTTAGTAAAGCAGGTTTAATTTCATAGGACTCTGCTTTGGAAGCAGGTGGAGCAATAGGTGTGCAAATAAAGTCATTATTGTTTGTGCTAGTGAAGTCACACAACTTGGTATTTTCAAGAGAACTCATTTTGACTAGAGTAAAAACAGGAAATAAAACTAGAACTAATTTTTTGTGTTTTTCGATTATAAAAGCAAACAAGATAAAATAAAAATAAAATAAGCAAGACAAAAACAAAGTAAAGAGAATGGTGACGTGTAACTCCCCTTGCTGTAGCCTCCAATTCCCCGGCAACGACGCCAGAAAAAGCGGAGTGATGACGTGGAACGCACGTTCGCTGGGAAACCCCAAGAGGAAGGTATGATGTAGTCAGCAGCAAAGTTTTCCCTTGATTACAATACCAAGGTTATCAGATCCAGTAGGAATTGGAAGAGCTTCAGAAAGGTGTCAGCGGTGCCGTTACCCGATCACTGACGTGGACCTGCACACACACAGTCAAAGTACTTTGCCCCAACGAAACAGGAAGGTTGTCAATCTCCCCGGCTTGCTGAATACAAAGGATTAAACGTATGGTGTAGAATATGATGATGAACACAAAAGTAGCAGCAGGAAGTAACGTAGAGCGTGGTGAAAACGGTGTTTGTATCAGTGTGGAATAAAGGACCGGGGTCCACAGTTCACTAGGGGTGTCTCTCCATAAGACAAATAAACATACATGTTGGGTGAACGAATTACAGCTAGGCAATTGACAAATTTGCAAACGCATGACGATGCAATATATGACAAGCACATGTTCATTGTTATATCTATTGGGCATTACAACAATATACATAGACCGCTTACTAGCTGCGTCTATGACTCATAATCCACTCACAAGATAGCTTCCGGGTCTCCCATGAGTATTAAGTTGCAAGCAACAGATTATAGCATTAAGCAAAGTGTGTAATGTAAACAAACGTATTAGACTTAACAGTAGTACCCTTAAGCTAAGTATCGGTTATTTTATCCCTAGTGGCAACAGCACATCTACAGCCTTAGTTGTTTCTGTCTATCAAGCCTAGGCTTGTAGAGGCATGAACCCACTATCTAGCATAAATATCCTCTCTTGAAGTCATTAGCATCTACTTGGCCAAATGATCTACTAACAACGGAGAGCATGCAGGAACATAGATAAAACATAATATAGATAGATGAACAAATTTGATCATAACTTCACAATTCATCGGATCCCAGCAAACACAACATGTAGCATTACATAAAGATGATCTTGATCATGTTAGGCAGCTCACAAGATCTAAACATGATAGCACAAGGTGGAGAGACTACCAACTAGATACTGCTATGGACCCGTAGTCCCATGGAGAACTACTCACGCATCACTCACGCATCACTCCGTCCTCTTGGCTGCTGCTCCGTCTCGGTCCAGAAATAAATCAGTTAAATTGGCGTCCGATTCCGAGAATATTTCTGGAATATATTTTCTGAAACAAAAGGACAGCAGAAAACAGGAACTGGCACTGTGGCATCTTGTGAATTGGTTAGTCCCAGAAAATGCATAAAAATGATATAAAGTGTAATATAAACATGTGGTAATCAATATATAATAGGCATGGAACATCAAAAATTATAGATACGTTTTGGACGTATCACGGAGCTCTGGAACTTTTCTGGAGAAATCCTTCGACGTGCGTGAGTTTTAGACTAGGATGGTATTTATGGGCGAAGAGGCGACACGAGGCGGTGGACGAGTCGTCCAGGTGGGCCCCAGGTGCGGTTGATCCTGGATCGCGCCTGGGGGTCGTTTGGGAGCTGTGGGCTCCCCTGCAGCTCCCCTTCTGGCTCCCGGGGTCTTCTGGCGAAAACGAATTTCGGTAATTTTTTCGGATTTTTCTGAGCACTTTGAATTTTGGACCTTTTCTGCAATGCACAGACATAATAAACAGAAACTGGCACTGGGCACTAGGTTAATATGTTAGTCCAATAAAATATGCCAAAATGATATAAAAACAAAATAAACACATGTGGCATTGTTATAAAACAAGCATGTAACATCAAAAATTATAGATACGTTTGAGACGTATCACGTATGAGAAGTCCATTCTTTGCGAACCATCTAAAAAAAAACTTCATGCCGAAACCAAGATAATTCAAAGGAGAAATTGTTTGTGTTCCCTAAATGAGCCTGATCACCTGAATCCAGAATCAGGGGTGTGTGATCAGAGCCCGTACGTGTCATCGCATGAACTGTTACCAGAGGAAACTTTTGTTCCCACTCCACATTAGAGAGGAAGCGATCCAATATTTCATAAGTTGGAACCTCCCTTCTACTAGCCCACGTGTATTGTCTCCCAACATTTCGATTTCCTTCAAGTCCAAACTTTCGATAATCACATTAAAAATAAAAGGCCAACGTGCATTAAAATTATCATTGTTTTTCTCTTCTTGTCTCCTTATTATATTGAAATCACGCCCCCCCCCCCCACCAACATGGGGCGTGTTTCATGCTCACAAATGCGTACAAGCTCCGCAAGGAAATCTGGTTTTTTTGAGTCCTGGGCAGCGCCATAAACTACCACAAGAGACCAAAGAAAACCATCAAATTTAGATTTAATTTGGAATTTGGCGCAAAAGTCACCAGATAACACATTTTGAATCCCAAAGGAAGTACTATTAAAACCAACCAGGATCCCTTAGGTGGGAGGCAGTACCATATGTAGTCAAGCCCACCCGCGAGATGATTTAAGAACGGAGTTGTAAAATTTGAACGGCCGGTTTCTAAAATGGCGACAAAATCTTGCTTTTGTTCCTTAATCGTTTCCTGAATCATAAAATGTTTTGCCGGATCTCCTAACCCATCACTATTCCAAATCATACCTCGCATTTTGACTTTTTTCTTAAAATCTCAATTCTAGCCCTACGCCTTGTACCCGCAAGGCCATTGGATAATCTGAACTGTCAAAAAAAACTCTATTTTTAAAAGGGCGAACATATGCACGGCCCCTTGCATCAATTGATGCACACCCTAATTTTATTGCATACTCCCTCCATTCGGATTTAGTCTACATTTTAGAAAATTTCAGACAAATTAGGCTACCATTTATTAATACTACTTTTGCACACCCCACCATTGCATCCAAAAGGCATAGGTGGCTGCTTATTCAGGAGAAGGTAGGACCACATGTGGATCCAATGTGTAGCCATACGAATAAGCAGTAAAAAATGAGCATTTTTAACCTTGTTAAAGACCATGTTGTTTTTACAGTTTCATATGGCCCACACTAAATCACAAAAAAACACAAGGATTTATACTTTTTTCGCTATCCCAGTTAACCATGGTTTGCTTAGCTATTTGAGCAACTTAAGACCCTGGCATAGCCAATAAACATCAGCTCAAATGTTGATGATCCTGAGCTTGATTTCGTCTAATTCATCTCAGATCTTTCTGTCCTTCCTAAATCGTGAGATGAACAGATGATACGCTTGTCTCTCTCATCTCCTTGGTTGCCTACATATGATCCCATGTAGCTTGTTCTTCACGTTTTCTAGTCAAATCAGATTCGTGTGCCTTGTCTCCTCCTCCTAATTGTTTCAATGTCGATCCATGATTTAGTCGCGGTGTTCTAATTGTTCTAGGAATAGTGGTTGGTTGCCGGTGTGGCGCCCCGACCTGACTGCTATACAGTGATACTGTGTCCCCGGTTATCCGATACCACCGGACACATTATCAAAGCATAATAGAGAGATCAAGACTGTGGAACAACTGGCACATCACAGACTCTACGACACAAAATCAATATAGTTCAACTCTTATAATAGAGAAAGATAGCAAATGACAACCAGAGGTCACAGACCCAATATTGCAACAAGCGGAAGCGAAGTGTGTTGTTCTAAACAACAAGAACCAAATTATGGCCTAAGAGGCCTGCAAATAAACATCCAGTGCCAGCTGTTCCGGGATGTCCCAAGCTGCCACCTGGGAACCCCAGACTACTCGTCGACGTCCACAAAGAACCCAACTTCGAGGTCGGTGAAGTCCTCTCCTGAAAATAAGCAAACGACGTTGAGTTCGATGAACTCGCAAGATTAAGAGCTAATATATGCTCCATGATTGGCTTTCAAAGGTTTTATGGCTGTTTTGCATAAAGCTGATTTTATTTATAACACACAACTCCATGGCATCGACTAATCAGATTATTTTGAAAAGGGGTAAGAAGTAACTCTTTTCCTTCATCACCTTACTCATCATCAACCGCTGTTCCTGTTCATCAAGGCACCTCCCCGAATCACCCTCGAGGAAGCTCACCTTGCATTTGTGAGTGGTACCTTTAGTACCCAGTTTTTAATCATTCCGTTAGAGTTATTCTATGATCCTATCTTCACTTCCCAAGTCGTCCTTAACCGCGGACACGGCTTTTCGAAAAGATTTATCCCTGCAGGGGTGTACAAAGTGGAAGTCCCCGGAGTCCCGAGGGGCCCCAGCTCCTTCGCCACGCGTACCATCCGGCCCATTACCTGTACAAATAGCTCTCTCCCATGGAAAGCCGGCTGGGTGGGAGCGGTGTCGACTTCTCCCTCGTTAAGGACTCTCCAGGATCATCAGTGCCGGTAGGACAGGTTTGGTGACTCCTCCAACACCCTGTCCCGCGGACACTCATTTTCCTAACACCATAATCCTCATCTCAGTTCATCCCACCATCATCACGCACGCGCAAATGGAAGCCCGAACTAGAGGACCCTGGCTAGCCCCGCCCGAGTTATTTAGTCTATGAGGGTTCCTGCACTGCGAATGCATAGGCCTCACGCATGGTTGCACGCTCAGTCTTGGTTCAAGAGGTATAGAACTCGCACCTAGGCGGCGAGAACGAGACAAAACACCACAACCACAGTGGCCTCTCATCCCCACCTTTTAGCATGTTCATTAATTTTAGTCTCCGCATTCCTCCACCAACATCCTGACATTCCATTACCTGTTACCACATTGGAACATCCACCGGAGACCTAAGCATTTACTAAGCATGGCTAAGCATAACATAGCATAGTTAAGTATTTCAGACCAACAGTACAATCCTATGGATAATAGGAAGGGAAACAGGTAATTGGCATCGGAATCTTAATGCAACTATAGGATACTCTAATCCAATAAAATTTGACATTTGGAACCGCATGCAATATTATAGTGGAGAAAATATTTGCGGAAAATAAGATAAGACATGCTCAGAGGGGGGATTACGCTTGCCTTGTTGAGCGGAGGAGTCAAACTGCTCGTCGGAGTAATGATGCTCAACTCCGAACTCGTGATCTACCGGAGAGCAAACAACACTGGAAAGCAGAAACAACAATCAACACATGGCAATTGTGCAATGCATACAAAAATGATGATATGACATTTTAAATGCACCCTAGAAGCATTGAACAAGAGCAACAAGTTAAATGGGGTCCCCATTATATTTATTGCATGATTTGGAATAAACCCCATATTTAGCTTAATGACCACGTTGTTCATACATCTAATACATTACTAAGAGGTGACTCAAATATGCATGAACATGGCATGAAAGGATAGGGTTTGTTCCTCTGATCATTTTGGTACCTCAGTTGTAATTTTCCGATTACCGATGAATAATTAGTGAATTAAATAATTATTCGAATTTAATTCTTTTAATCAATTTATGAATAACCTCAAATAAATATTTGTGATCATGATGTGAGATTAGCATGGTTTGATAACATTTGAGCTGCTGATCATTTTGATACCTTACTTGTAATTTTTGGATCAATATTTAATTAGTTATCAAGTATTTGAAATTGTTTTATTTTCCAAAAAGGAAAAATAAAACTGTAGACAGGCCGGTCCACAGCCCGGCTGGGCCGGCTGACAGGCCGGGCAGGCTCCAGAGCGGTCCGGCTCGTGGCCCGGTTAAGGCCGGGCCCAAGGCCGGTTAGGGGCCCGAGAGCAACGGCATGGAGCCCGGCTATGCCGGCTTGGTGGCCGGGCGCGCGAGGCAACGGTGACGAGCGCGGCGGCTATGGCGAGGATCGATGCTAAGCACTAGCGCGAGAGGGGAGATGGGGAGAGGTGCTTCCGCACGGGATGCTCACCACGAACGTGTGTGGAGCAACGACGACGCCGGAGGTGTACCGTGGCGGCGGGAATCGTGCGCGACGAACTCGCCGGAGGAGCTTCGGGCACGGGAAAGAATCGGACGGCGCGGCGGATTTACGTCCTCCCGCCCCGATTCCTCTGGCCAGGATGGAGAGGAGGGCACGGCGTAGCTGGTGGTGGTCGGGGGATGTTGGGAGCAGCGGCTACGGTGCGCGGCGTGCGACGGCCGGCGGCGGGGAAGTCGAACTTGGCGGCGTCGATTAGCAGCAACCCGGCGCGATTCCTTCCGCGTGGAGGGGCAGCCCGGCGAGGCGGAGCTTCCCGCGCTCTTCAATTCGTCGGGGGCGGCTCGAAGCGATGGCGACGCGGCGTCAACGGCGAGCTCGGTTGCGAGCGCGTGGGGAGAGGGAACGGGGAGAGAGGAGGCAGGTGAGCGAGGGGATAAGGGAGCAGGGCGGCTCGTGGGGGGCCTCCCTATCTCCTCGAAGCGGCAGGGGGCCATGTGGGGGCACGGCGAGCTCGGGGTCACTGGCGCCATGCCGTGGCCCCAGGAGCTACAGGAGGAAGAAGGGGCAATTCGCAGAAAAACCCCTGGCAGAAATGATTCCCCCACAGATTGGTCCTTTTCTGAATTACTTCCAAAACCTTTTTAAAACCAGCACTAAATTTGATCTAATTAGAGCACTTAAACACTTTCAAAAATTACGAGATAATTTGTGTGGCCTTTTATCAAATGTGGAAGCTCCACAAAAATTGGCGCCTCAAAAATAGAATGTTTGGAACCACTTTTGTTTAGAGAGGTTGGATATGGCATTTTGCTAAATTCTCCAACACAATTACTTTAGTAATTTTGGATCAAGGCGAAAATATTACTTTGGACCCTTGGAACTACCTGGACAATATAAGAGGTCAAGGTAATTTTCTTTGCATGTTGTGAACTTTGTTGGGACAAGTTTTGCATGTTGGTTTTCAACATAGCCAAGAATAATTGTGTGTGGCTTAGCAAATTAAAAAGGATGCAATAACACATGGATGCCATGAATCAAACGAGGACACAAAAGTGAAAATTTGGTACTCAAATTTTGGGGCTGTTACAATTCTACCCTCCTTACAGGAATCTCGTCCCGAGATTCTTTGGGTAGGAAAGAGGGAGAAAGGGTTACCACGGTACTACACGATCTTCTCTCTTCAGGTGGCTTCTTTCTTGAAGATGTTGATCGATGGCATCATGAAGATCTTCATCGGCTTCACTTCGAGGTCACTAAAAACGTACACCATAGGGAAGAAGGAAACCTTTCCGGAGAGATGAATCTTGGTGAATATACCACGATCAAGTACCCTCTAGTAGAACTTAGGATGAGACTTCAAGCATCCTTTGAATTGACAGTTAGGAGATACTTGCTAGTGAAGGCGGATTGATAGGAGTTTTCAGTTGGCAAACAACTGTTTCCCAAAAGGGTGAGAATATGAACCTTGCACAAGGCCCAAAATTTCTGAGGGAGAGTGTCGAAACAAGCTTCCAACAGATGAAGAGATAACTTGTACTAGTCGGCTTGAGTAGAACTTTCCTCACGGAGGAGCATTTCTGATCACTGGAGAAGGATCGGGATGATGGACATGGAGAACTTTAGAAACTCCGGGAACGATAGTATTGGGAACACTTCTTGATTTTTCAGACATCGGGACAAACTTCTTGAGGATCACCAAATATCGTCTCTGATTGAGGGTAAAACCTGGGAAGTGTAGAGATACTTCAGACTCGGCACCGGTAGGAATAGGAAGCTTCGCAATGCATACCAACGGATTACAATTGCTAGGACCCCAAGAGTCAGACTACGAGGTCAAACTCCAATGGAGGAACGAGATGGCGGAACTCGGGTATTAACAGCTTGTCAGGAGACAGCTGCCCTAATTGGATACCTTGCAGCGAGACACGATTGAGTTCTTGATGGGAAACACCAACGAAGACAAAAGAAGTTCTCAGACTTCCTCTCTTTCTGGAACAATTCCATCAGTGGCTTGGATGCATAGATGAAATCTTCAAGGAATGGAGGTAACAACATATCATTCCGAGAATATTCTACACATGCATGGTCGAGTGGAGATGATTCGGAGGAAACCAGACAATTCACGCAGATCCACAGCGACATCTTTCAGCAATTGCACATGAATCAAGGAAAGTCACTTCTAACTCCAGAACACATACCTTGTGAAGACACAAAGTTAGTTCCAACAATTTTCCAATGATAACGCCCAATATCCAATATAAATCTCCTCAAACATGGAGAAGATAAGGAGGTAGTTGATGGGCTCAACAACAAACTTATCTAGATACTCCAAGACTGTAGACTCATATTTTGCCAGGACGAGGCATTAGTATTGGTCAGACAAACACATTCAGGTAGGTAGGTCTGAGTTTGATTTGACGATAGCCCAACTCAAATCAAAGGTTGTAGGATAGTATATCCACTGAGGAGATACCACCTAGCTTCGACACGAACAGACTAGACATCCCTTTGAGAAGGAACTATATCGGGATAGAGCTCTTGTCTTTCAACTCTCCAAGTTGTCGTTTAAGCTCATCCGACTAATTCTGGATATCTAGCACGATTTTCTTGGAGAAGGGAGTTGTTCAGAGAACCAGCTTACTCATAAGCTCAACATCACGGTCAGGTGACAACCTGGCAATACTTCTAGAAAGACCTCCAGAATATCACAATCCACATATAGGATATCACGACATACCATTCCAAAAATCTTCTGCCTTTGCATTATTGACTAGAATATCACGATCCACCGGTATGTCTTGAATTTCAAGAGAGGATCATGCCTTCCAAGGCTCAACGAGGTGGTCTAGGGAGCTTCGATGTGAACCTAGCTCTTTGACCGAGGGAGTGCATCAGAGCCAACGGACTTGGTAGCACTGTCGAACTCAGCTTATTGATCGACTAACCAATCATGCTAAGGAGGGCAATGGATATCCCAGGATTTCCGCACAGTAAGAACTGCTAAGAATATCCGATAGTTACATTATTACTCACGTCTCATCATCCTGGAGTAACAAGTCACTCGGAGAACTGAGAGTAACAACGAGTAAGAGCATCACTTCATCAAGAGGATCATGACACTTAGCACGACCCCTTGATATAAAAGAGTGTGACACTCTAACGTGGAGCAGAACAAAAGCTAGACGAGGCCCTCATTCTGAATATTACAATTCCTTGACCTGGTTCGAGAAGTGGACAAGGTACTAGAGTTGTTCCTCCAAACAAGACGAAAGGGAAAATCTTGATGGACCACAAGAGTAACTTGCATCGGAACATACCAACGCACGGTAAAACCTTACTGCCAACTGACAGACAAAGGTCGGAAGCAGATCAGAGTAAGAAACTGGCTCAGGAGAATCCCACGATGTTGCAGATGCACCGTTATTACTCAGTTGTGATAACCATGCCCAAAAGGGAGAGATGCAGCAGAGTCAAAGAAAACTGTATCAAGATTATTGTTGATTAGTAGCTCACCCTTAAGGACGCCGGTATCCTCTTCAGCTTCTCCCGCAGAGACGTGGTTCTGGCGGCGACGCACAATAGGTCTAGCCTTGCCAGCTGGAGTGGCAGGGGCTCGTGCAGGATTTCTGGTGAGAGGTGCCTTCTGAGGGCAATCCCTGAAGTAGTGGCCAGCCTGACCACAGGTGTAGCAGATAAGTCCAGGGGGAGCAGGTAGCATAGGACGACAACCACCTCCGCTTGACCCAGATGTCGAAGTAGTGGGGCGCGTGGTGGCGTGCTGAGCAATCTTCTCCTGGGCATCCTTTACTGCCTCCACTATAAACTCCACAGAGCACTCAGCCGGAAAATGGTCATCTCCTTCGCATAGGTAGCAGGTGGCGTTAGCGGTTGGGCACTTGCCGAGTGGATGCTTGTTGCAACAATGCGGGCAACTGCCGGGGCATTGACTCGCCTGATGTCCACCCCTTCCGCACTGACTACATGCCTTTTCTTGTGGTAGTCCCCACTTTCCGGGGTATCTAAGGGGGCACTTCCGGTACGGATGTCCAAGCTCCTTACAAGTGTAGCACCTGCGTTTGTCTATAGCTTTCTTGGGCAAAACTTTAGATGTATGGGATTTCTGCCGATCAAAGGGTGTCGAGTGGGTCCCTGGGGTGGCTTCGATTTGATGGGGCGGAGGACGTTGGGCCATTCTGTAGATTTGACAAGGACACAGTTAGTATCCACTTTGATAGGGTTGAGACATTAGCATTAGCGTACTCAAGTACTCAGACTAGGGACGATAATGCCTTGTGCAACAACGAACAAGGAACCAACAAGCTGGGACTTGGGTCGAAGATCAGCATCATGTGCTACTAGCGAGAGTTAAGACATCACAACTTAACACACTCTAGTTGGCACAATCCGGGACCTTCTGTTCCTTGGGTTAAAACTCAAAAGAACGGATTAAGAGATTAAACTGGATAGGAATACAAGGGTTCTTAACCAACTGAGTTGATGGGAATCTTCGTCGTACTCCAGATGGTTTCTCGGCACATGAAGCTTCGGATTGCAGCGCGGCGGAAGCAACTGGACACATAACACTAAAGGTCGAACCCCTCCCACGTTTCTAATCATTTTGAAGTAACAGACGAGGAGTAAAACCTTTTAAACTCAAATCGAGGTAAGATTGCTCCGAGATTAGAGGGTAACCAGATAAGGAGTAAAAAGAATCCTAAGATGGTTTTCACAACTCATTTTTAGGTTAAAAATATTTTCACAAACACTAGACTCAACATCGACCAGTAGAAGGGTTTCCTACAGGCAGTACTGCTCTGATACCAACTTGTGGCGCCCCGACCTAACTGCTATACAGTGATACTGTGTCCCCGGTTATCCGATACCACCGGACACATTATCAAAGCATAATAGAGAGATCAAGACTGTGGAACAACTGGCACATCACAGACTCTACGACACAAAATCAATATAGTTCAACTCTTATAATAGAGAAAGATAGCAAATGACAACCAGAGGTCACAGGCCTAACATTGCAACAAGCGGAAGCGAAGTGTGTTGTTCTAAACAACAAGAACCAAATTATGGCCTAAGAGGCCTGCAAATAAACATCCAGCGCCAGGTGTTCCGGGATGTCCCAAGCTGCCACCTGGGAACCCCAGACTACTCGTCGACGTCCACAAAGAACCCACCTTCGAGGTCGGTGAAGTCCTCTCCTGAAAATAAGCAAATGACGTTGAGTTCGACGAACTCGCAAGATTAAGAGCTAATATATGCTCCATGATTGGCTTTCAAAGGTTTTATGGCTGTTTTGCATAAAGCTGATTTTATTTATAACACACAACTCCATGGCATCGACTAATCAGATTATTTTGAAAAGGGGTAAGAAGTAACTCTTTTCCTTCATCACCTTACTCATCATCAACCGCTGTTCCTGTTCATCAAGGCACCTCCCCGAATCACCCTCAAGGAAGCTCACCTTGCATTTGTGAGTGGTACCTTTAGTACCCAGTTTTTAATCATTCCGTTAGAGTTATTCTATGATCCTATCTTCACTTCCCAAGTCGTCCTTAACCGCGGACACGGCTTTTCGAAAAGATTTATCCCTGCAGGGGTGTACAAAGTGGAAGTCCCCGGAGTCCCGAGGGGCCCCAGCTCCTTCGCCACGCGTACCATCCGGCCCATTACCTGTACAAATAGCTCTCTCCCATGGAAAGCCGGCTGGGTGGGAGCGGTGTCGACTTCTCCCTCGTTAAGGACTCTCCAGGATCATCAGTGCCGGTAGGACAGGTTTGGTGACTCCTCCAACACCCTGTCCCGCGGACACTCATTTTCTTAACACCATAATCCTCATCTCAGTTCATCCCACCATCATCACGCACGCGCAAATGGAAGCCCGAACTAGAGGACCCTGGCTAGCCCCGCCCGAGTTATTTAGTCTATGAGGGTTCCTGCACTGCGAATGCATAGGCCTCACGCATGGTTGCACGCTCAGTCTTGGTTCAAGAGGTATAGAACTCGCACCTAGGCGGCGAGAACGAGACAAAACACCACAACCACAGTGGCCTCTCATCCCCACCTTTTAGCATGTTCATTAATTTTAGTCTCCGCATTCCTCCACCAACATCCTGACATTCCATTACCTGTTACCACATTGGAACATCCACCGGAGACCTAAGCATTTATTAAGCATGGCTAAGCATAACATAGCATAGTTAAGTATTTCAGACCAACAGTACAATCCTATGGATAATAGGAAGGGAAACAGGTAATTGGCATCGGAATCTTAATGCAACTATAGGATACTCTAATCCAATAAAATTTGACATTTGGAACCGCATGCAATATTATAGTGGAGAAAATATTTGCGGAAAATAGGATAAGACATGCTCAGAGGGGGGATTACGCTTGCCTTGTTGAGCGGAGGAGTCAAACTGCTCGTCGGAGTAATGATGCTCAACTCCGAACTCGTGATCTACCGGAGAGCAAACAACACCGGAAAGCAGAAACAACAATCAACACATGGCAATTGTGCAATGCATACAAAAATGATGATATGACATTTTAAATGCACCCTAGAAGCATTGAACAAGAGCAACAAGTTAAATGGGGTCCCCATTATATTTATTGCATGATTTGGAATAAACCCCATATTTAGCTTAATGACCACGGTGTTCATACATCTAATACATTACTAAGAGGTGACTCAAATATGCATGAACATGGCATGAAAGGATAGGGTTTGTTCCTCTGATCATTTTGGTACCTCAGTTGTAATTTTCCGATTACCGATGAATAATTAGTGAATTAAATAATTATTCGAATTTAATTCTTTTAATCAATTTATGAATAACCTCAAATAAATATTTGTGATCATGATGTGAGATTAGCATGGTTTGATAACATTTGAGCTGCTGATCATTTTGATACCTTACTTGTAATTTTTGGATCAATATTTAATTAGTTATCAAGTATTTGAAATTGTTTTATTTTCTAAAAAGGAAAAATAAAACTGTAGACAGGCCGGCTGACAGGCCGGGCAGGCTCCAGAGCGGTCCGGCTCGTGGCCTGGTTAAGGCCGGGCCCAAGGCCGGTTAGGGGCCCGAGAGCAACGGCATGGAGCCCGGCTATGCCGGCTTGGTGGCCGGGCGCGCGAGGCAACGGTGACGAGCGCGGCGGCTACGGCGAGGATCGATGCTAAGCACTAGCGTGAGAGGGGAGATGGGGAGAGGTGCTTCCGCACGGGATGCTCACCACGAACGCGTGTGGAGCAACGACGACGTCGGAGGTGTACCGTGGCGGCGGGAATCGTGCGCGACGAACTCGCCGGAGGAGCTTCGGGCACGGGAAAGAATCGGACGGCGCGGCGGATTTACGTCCTCCCGCCCCGATTCCTCTGGCCAGGATGGAGAGGAGGGCACGGCGTAGCTGGTGGTGGTCGGGGGATGTCGGGAGCAGCGGCTACGGTGCGCGGCGTGCGACGGCCGGCGGCGGGGAAGTCGAACTTGGCAGCGTCGATTAGCAGCAACCCGGTGCGATTCCTTCCGCGTGGAGGGGCAGCCCGGCGAGGCGAAGCTTCCCGCGCTCTTCGATTCGTCGGGGGCGGCTCGAAGCGACGGCGACGTGGCGTCAACGGCGAGCTCGGTTGCGAGCGCGTGGGGAGAGGGAACGGGGAGAGAGGAGGCAGGTGAGCGAGGGGATAAGGGAGCAGGGCGGCTCGTGGGGGGCCTCCCTATCTCCTCGAAGCGGCAGGGGGCCATGTGGGGGCACGGCGAGCTCAGGGTCACTAGCGCCATGCCGTGGCCCCAGGAGCTACAGGAGGAAGAAGGGGCAATTCGCAGAAAAACCCCTGGCAGAAATGATTCCCCCACAGATTGGTCCTTTTCTGAATTACTTCCAAAACCTTTTTAAAACCAGCACTAAATTTGATCTAATTAGAGCACTTAAACACTTTCAAAAATTACGAGATAATTTGTGTGGCCTTTTATCTCATGTGGAAGCTCCACAAAAATTGGCGCCTCAAAAATAGAATGTTTGGAACCACTTTTGTTTAGAGAGGTTGGATATGGCATTTTGCTAAATTCTCCAACACAATTACTTTAGTAATTTTGGATCAAGGCAAAAATATTACTTTGGACCCTTGGAACTACCTGGACAATATAAGAGGTCAAGGTAATTTTCTTTGCATGTTGTGAACTTTGTTGGGACAAGTTTTGCATGTTGGTTTTCAACATAGCCAAGAATAATTGTGTGTGGCTTAGCAAATTAAAAAGGATGCAATAACACATGCATGCCATGAATCAAACGAGGACACAAAAGTGAAAATTTGGTACTCAAATTTTGGGGCTGTTACAGCCGGTGAGGCTATTGTGCAGCTAGTAGGCTTCTTTTATGTTTTTGGTTGTTGTTATTGTAGCCAACACCTCCTATGGTGAATCCTCTCTGTTAAGTTGCTTGTTGTCGCCACCTTAGGAGCTACAAGTTACCAAGCTAGTTATTTCCCCTTGTGCAAGTCTGGACTGTTGTTGATATTACCCTTGTGGCTTTATTTTTGTTGATGCCAAGTGTTAAATTATCCAGTGGGCTTCTCTATGTGGGATTTGAATTTTAGTCGACTTTTGATAGTCAATCTAGGGCTGAATGATTCAATGGGCTTAAGTTCACTCTGGACCTGTCGATTGTTTAAGCATAAGCTTAATTGATATAGTGGCTGATCTAAACAAGATCATGTGTTTCTTCGGTTCCTATTGGTTCATCCATACCACTAGAGAATTTATCTTAAAACTGTGGACTCTCTTGTACATAGGAACTTGACTAGATCAGAGGGAAACAGTTTTGTTGCCTTGTTCCCTAAGATACCTGGATCAAATTATGTTGTCTTCTATCCCTTGTTGCCTTCTTGATGCCTAGATGATCAATGTTGCCTCCAATGACACCAAAGATGATCCATTTGAGCAAAGTTGGTTCAAAGACCATAATGTTTCATAGGATAAGATTAATCACTTAGTAAAATTTGGGATCGAGCATAGTTCTTTATTCAGTGTAGTTAAGTTCCGAACATCAATAATGCCTCATCATCGACAATGAAAACATTTTCATCATAACACATCAATTTATTTTTCTTTTTTTAGGTAAAGAAGAAGATGATGGAAATTCAGATTAGGTTATTTTTTCCTTCTTTCTGTTATCTTATTTTAGTTTTGTTATACATTGTAATGCTCAAAAACCATTGTACAACTCAAGTGGTTAAAAAGACTTGTCTTATTTAATTCTTATTTTTGCACATTTTTTGTACGGTTTATTTTGCATGTATTACTTTATAACTCCTTAAGATTATTTGTAAAATTAAATTCAAAATTTATACTCAATTTCAATTGTGATGATGTAATGTTGCTTTACGCAACATTTTAGGATTAAAATATCATTTAAATAAATTGTCCTCAATATTTAAAATTTCAAAGGTCATGTCAACATTTATTGCACTAAAATTGATGATTTAGCCCTACCTCACCGATTTCAGCAAACTTCGATCACTTTGACAAGTTTAATCAAAAAACTTTTATCTTTCTCAGATTTCACATGTATCAATGCAATGCATATACCTAAATTCTAACCCCCCCCCCCCCCACCCTATTTGTCTAAATTTTAGGATCTGACAGTTAAATCCACTTTATGGACGTATCAACATTTTCAAACTTAATTTATACCCGTAGTAAATCATGAAGATGAAAACATGAGTCTTGAAATTTGTTATCTCTAAAATTCTTAGTCAAATGCACAAAACAGTCAACTTTATACAATATTATGTTCTAATTGTGATAAAAGAGAAGCAAGCAATTGAATTAACAGATCTTAAACTAGTCACATCTTGGTGAAGAGTAACGTCAAAATTACTAAGTACATTACTATATATATCATGCACCATGAGCTCAAATAATGAACATGAAATAAAAGGACTGTTGCCCTACGTGTTCTTAGAATAGAATATTGGATATTTTCATCCTCAAATATTTGCATCTCTTGAGAGAAATAAAGGCCCTTTAAAGAGGGGAGCAAGGATTGCCATGGGAATTTTTTATAAAAACAAAATATGTACGAATTTTGGGAGGTGTTGCTCCGCTCGACAGTTTATTGTAGCTTGAGGTTCCATTGCCCTATCATTGATGTCATTATTCTTGCTAACTATGTCAGTTTTCTCCTTTTTTTTTCTTACCACCCTTCAATGGTAGGTTTCTTCCTACATCTTTCTCGCATGTCATTCTCCCTTTTTTTCTCCTTTTCCTTTTTGTTCATCAACACCTAACATCTATATGCGGGCGGTGATACTCTCTTATTATTGCTGTTTTCTACCTAAAGGGTTCTTGTACCTGTCAAGTTCGTGGTCACCCCACTTTTGTACTTACTCATGAGCTATGAGCACAACCAGCGGAAGTTTTGGAAGTTTTTGGCATGGAAGTGAAAATTTATGTGGCGTGGCGGTGAAATACATCACATAGCTATGTCAATATGATGGACACAAATGTAAAAACTTAGCTTACAGAAGTTTGGATGTACAAGCAAACATATCATGCTTTGTAAAGAAAAGATGTTAGCAAGAGGAGACTGGCCACTAAGGAAAGCTCCCAAAAGTACCAACACAGTTCAATTCGTATACCAAAATATTAAGTAACTACTAATTATTATCATGAGTAATTGAACATGTTTACAATCTACTATCACATTTACAAACTCCAAAAATATCAACAAAATGCAGAATAAATACATGATCATACTTCAACCTTGCATTTAACCGTTTTATTTGCATACCATTACGTACAAAAAGTTTCAAACCCTCGTAAATAAAATTTTAAAGATATAAAGCATGAAATTTTAGAGCAAAACAACGGTGGTGTTTTAAAAACAAAAGGAAAACTAATAGATAGACGCCCCAGGTTTAATGAAAGCAGTAATGGTGCTAAAAGAGAGTGAAAGTTTTGCAAACCGTTGGTGGGTAATGTATAGTAAAGATGACATGTGCATTCTAAAGATTAATGTTTAGCTTTTTAATAGTACACCTACTTTTATATTACTTTGTCTTAGAAAAAAGTCACCATCATACTCTCTACTTTCGCTTTTCCGCGTAGAATCGTTAGTGTGAATATAATAATATTTAACTACTTAATTCATATGTTCATGTACTCATCTCCATAAGTGTCACAACCTTGAAAAATGGACATGGCATGGGAGACTTCCACATTCTTCCTCAGAAATGTGCCATGGACTTCTTGTGAGGGAATTGGAACTTATATTCCCCACTCTCATATCAATCATGGCATTTACAGTTCTCAAAAGGGTCTTCCCAAGATTATAGCGCATGAAGGATCCCATATACATAATAATAAAATCCACATGCACATATGTCATGTATAATTCTATCATAACATCATATTTTCAACCTAAATACTAATTGGTATAAGAATCAACTAGATGCAAATTTAATGAGCTTGGTGACATAGCACCAAGATCACGCATTTCATAGACCGTTCTGAAAATAACTAAAATACTAGAACCTAAATCACATAGAGCTTTCCTTATCTTCAAAAGGTTTTATTTTATCTAACGTCGTGATGGTTGCCTAAGAAGAGTTGAATATAGGATCAAGAAAATCTTTATAATTTGTTAGCTCATTATCGATACCTCTCAAACTCGCTCCTTTTTATTCTTCATAATGATGGTGTTAGTCCCAATAGTGACATGGGATTGTGGTTTACCTGCCATCATGATAAGAAGCCTACCATGTGAATCACCAACTTAGAGAGCACTTTACAAATAATAGATAGTTTGTTGCAAACCTTAGATATTAACATGCATAGCACTAATAGTTTTACCAAGCTCACTAAGAGTAGAAAGGCTTGCTAATTTTCAGAAACACTTTTATTTGCTCATATGTATATCCATAAACTAATTAACTTAAGGTCTTAAAGAAGATCCCCAATTGCCTTCAGATGCATTGGTTGAACGATATGGAAAATGATATTTATTACCATAAGTCTTTGTAACAGAAGGTGGCCTAGCATAACCATCGTTGAAGTTGTTCGTCTAAGAATTGTTGCTGATATTATTTCTAATAAAGTATACAACAATAAATTGATTATTACTTTCAGCAAGCCTAGCTTAAGGGATACTACCAACATTTGCTTTAAAAGCATAGAAATTAAGGGATCAACTTTAACATTGATAGATTATATCCTTTCAACTGACTTAACATTTTTGATGAAGTGAAATCTCTCTCATCATGCCCTTGAGCATGATTTGCCAACTTAGGGCATGTAAAATGGTAGAGAAGGTGAGCCTTCTCTTAGCCATCCACATCATTTAGAGAAGACAAAATTGTAAGTTGTACAATGCATTATCTCTTATTGCCATCCCTAACAATTAATGAGAATTACTTATATTTTAGTAGGAAATTGTATTTCTAAGGGAAGACAAGTGGTACAATGGTGAAATTAGTCTTCCCTTATTTCGTAAGAGATCATCTCTTAGCTAAGGGAAGGCATCCTCTCCTTTATTTATTATCTCTCCGCCAAGTAGATAAATATTCTACGTGTCAACGCTAAGAGAAGGCTGACGTCACCCCATTGTACATGACCTTATTCTCCAAAATACATTTTGCCTCCTAGAACTATTTTGGTCATAAATGCACCGCCTCTAGCTGAATCAATCATACAATGAGACATGTGTATGGCCATCACGTCCTAATATTAAACATACCCTGCATCCATGAAAGTGTGCAGCTAATCCTCATCCTAAACTCATGTGTCCACACTACACCGAGTTTGAGTACAGAGTATAGAGTATTGCTTGAATCCTTGACGTGAAGTGTTGAGCATCAGTCAGGTACTAAGAGCCACCTAACCCTTTTTGTCCGAAGTGGGTATCTCAATAAGGTTTACAACAAGCCTAAGTAATTTTCCTATTACTTTCACCGAGCTAATCACGCCACAAGATCCACTCTAGATAATGCACACATTTCCCTCTAGCATTCTGTCTCCAGATTGATGAAGTCTAGGGTCTAGAATGTAAATACATCAACGACAAGCATGATAAAAGCTTACATCTGAATAAAAGCATTATAACAAATGGACATATTCGATCAATCAACTGCCACATACACATAGTTCGGGGCTGAACTACACCATACGCATCACGGAGATAGTGGAGGAGGTGATGGATATGCGACACGACGTAATTTTGGCAACGACACCAACTCCAATTTTGCTTCATCACTAGACCTTTTTTTCTCTCTATTTCGTGTAGTCTTTCATATTGTAGCTCTTGTCGCAAGAAAAACATCTGAAGGGGTATACATAGGGGCTTTTAGTTCAAGACCTGAGTCCTCAGCCAAAAGGCAACACAAGCATATGCTTGAAGGGGCCTATGGGCCTCAAACATGGTAGGGGTGGTCTGACCCGCCGGTTGGTCCCCTGGTCCCTCCTTGGTGTCTCGGGTATTTAAAGTGTTGGTCATCTTCTTTTCCGATTAAAACTGCAGCAAGATTTCCCCCCAGTATATTTCATGTTATTTTTTCCAAAATCAGATGACATATGAATGGCATCAAGTAGAAAAATCCCCATAATTAGGCAAAACATTAAAGAAAATATTATAATGATGGTAAATATTTGAAAATTGATATAATAAACTTAGAAATAGCATTTATACGTTATGGACGTATCAAGAAGGACCTATGTACTTTCAAATATATTTTTTATTGTGTTTGATTTACTAGTTAGACATTTTACCCCATAATCGCATCCGACTCGGTGTCAGGCTGGAGGTGGACTCAACATTGACAAGATCCTGATCACTTCCGAGAAGATAGCCATTGTCGCAGCAGTGGAACATGGGGTTCCCCTTCTACTGCCAAATTGGGTCCACCACCTGTGGGCCCACCAAGAAGAGGGACAAGGCCAAGCTTCATCGACCAGACAGGTGGGCCAGCCCACCTACTACTCAAGAATCCGGCAAGTACGACATCGACACTCGCACGGCTAAGGATAGAATCCTGGAGACCTTCCGGGGTCTCCCACCCAACGACCATGACCAAAGCCCAGAGGGGGGCAGAACCCCGAGAGACCTCACGGGTTTCTACCGCCGTCTGATAAGTAAAAGGGCTCCCTTCGTACACCAAGAAGACTTGGGCGCCAAGAAGGTAAAGGCGCAGGAACACGCCAAGGCATGGCGTCATCAGGGGACAGCTATGAAGGGGATGTCAGTCCTGTCCACCGGCCACACTTTCCCTACGTGCCGGACGCGCCCAAGGAAAGGACCTAAAGAGGCCACGTCGCCTAAGAAGAGCGCCCCCACCACCGAGGGGTTTTTCCCGCCTAAAACCCCTCACGTCCCTTGCGTGACCACCTGTGGCGACCCCCTGGCCTATAAAGGGAGGGCCAAGGTCACCAAGGAGAGGATCCCAAGTCCGGAGGAAATCAATACTAGACTAGGGCTAGAGAGGCAAAGTCGAGAGGTGGTCTCCCTCCGGGTAAGGATATGCTCATTGCCTACCTCCAGCCAGCCACCTCTCGGGTAGTTCACCCGGAAACCACTCTGTAGACACACCATGATGAACTCTTCAATCCAGACATGCAGGAGTAGGGCTTTTAACCTCCGGGCGGCCTGAACCTGGGTAACTCCCTTGTTCATGTTCTGTTCGTGTGAATCGCCTCATCGGGTTCGGATCTCTTCACACCCAGAAGCAGCGTTCCTAGCCTCCTTCGTTCCCCATGCCGAACCTAAAAGGGGTATCATTTACTCTCGGTGTCCGTCGACGTGACACGACAGCCACCGTGTACTTTTTCAAAGATCGATTGTGAATTTGTAGAGGAGTGAGGAGTGTGACATAAGTGGTCATCAGTATCTTTGGGTACTAAAAATACCCGCAAAATTGGCACCGTATAACAGACAAGATCCAATGACCGTTGACTCAAAAAATAACATGACCTGCTGACCGTCGATCAGGAGTATACATATACCACGAGCGTCTTTTTTACACCTCCACCAATACAGTTACTTCCCTCCATTTTCATATATAACGGTCAACTACCTTCTCATCCCCTTCTTCCTCTTCAATCTTCCCCTCCTCCCCTGTCTTCTCCTCTCACGGTCTCACCCTAGCACACCAACGCACACTCCAAGTCTCCAATGGCCAACGAGCACTTCTTCCCGGGCGATTACTTCTCATCAGCGCCGTTAGGCTCCTCCTACGTGCCGCCGTCCAGACAAGGGCTCGAGGCCGCCGCCGCCGCCATGGCCTTCGGGATGCAGTGGGCCGACCAGCAGCTTCCGGCGGCGGACTCCTCGGCGCACTTTGACTCCGCGCTGAGCTCCCTGGTATCCTCTCCAGCCTGCGGCGGTGAGGACGACGTGGCCATCGGCGACCTGATCGGCCGGCTCGGCAGCATCTGTAACGGTGCCAGCGCCAACAACTCCTGCTACAGCACGCCACTCAGCTCCCCTCCGCGCGGGCCGTTCCGAGGATACAGTGCGCTGGAGAGCGGCTGCAGGCTTTCCCGGGTGTCCAGCAGCAAGTCGCTCGGCGGAAACAACACCTCCGGCGCCGATACGAGCCCCAAGACGGCCGGCCACGCCGCCATTCCCGACCCACCGACGACGACGAAGGACGCAGCACGGAAGCGCAAGGCCGCCCCCGCGAAAGGCAAGGCGAAGGCAGAGCCCTCTCCTTCTTTACCCGCGGTACGGCCCATTTGCTCGGTCAGTTGATATCAGTGATCTCTACCCAGTCCAATGTTCACGTATGCCAAATACCTCCAATATAGACGGCGGCGATCAATGCGAAGCGGCCAAGGGTCGACGACAGCGGCAACGACGAAGACGCCGGGGTGGAGGTGCCTGCCGTGGAGGAGGAGAATCCCGAGCCGTTCAAGGACTACATCCATGTGAGGGCGAGGAGGGGGCAAGCAACCGATAGCCACAGCCTCGCCGAGAGGGTACGGTACCTTAGCTAACTACCTAGCTTCCTATCCTGGCTACATGATCATTAGTTTCCCAAAATGCAAATGCACGTCACTGTAATTGACGAATCACTGGAGCGTAATTGTTGGCTAATTAGCGTACCATATTGTTTGTTATTCAATTTACTCGCGCGTGAACATTTTGCTTGGTTGTTACCTGGTAGGTGAGGAGGGAGAAGATCAGTGAGAGGATGAAGCTGCTGCAGTCCCTGGTGCCAGGCTGCACTAAGGTATGTATATGTGTATGAACACGCCTCAGCAGCCATTTTCCTGCAAGTCAAGTTCTCACAGTAAATATCTTGTAAAATACAACATATATACTTCGGAGACCGCACCGATGTCTAAAATACCTTTGGACAAACCAAATAGTACTTGATGTTCTTGTCAGCTTCCACTTGTTATAGTTGTGGTTAGCCACTAGTGAGGCATGCAGTGTTTATATTTGCTGGAGTTTAATAATTCCTAGTAGTTGGACTTTTTTGGTGTACCATAGCTAGCAGCTACTATTTCTCCACCGAAAGTAAGAACAGGCTATAGCAGCTATGGCGAAGTCTGGACTTTGGAGGCAGTAATTTAAATAATTTCGACCGTAGTGTAAGGCTCATGTGGTCCAAGCTATGCTAGAAGCCGCAGCAGGAGTGGCTGCAAGGTTCCTGCTTTGCTCGAATGATGATTAATTAATCAACCGTGGGTGTGGGTGGTTTAGGTGACGCGCACGATTAGTATAGTGCCCAATTATTGCGGCGGCGGTCAAATTTGGGTTTGTTTTTGGGTTGTTTATTTTCCCTTTGTGTTGTTTAGTTGGATAATAATTAACTATCACATGCTGATGTTCGATGGACAGATCACCGGGAAGGCTCTCATGCTCGACGAGATCATCAACTATGTCCAGTCGCTGCAGCGTCAGGTCGAGGTAACCAGCATTGCAAAAAAAAAACAGTCATCGAGCTAGCTCCAGTTAAATTGATCGAACCTGCTAGAGAAAAAGGTTAATTAACATGCAGTACTTGTTTTGCATGATTCAGTTCCTATCGATGAAACTGTCGACGATAAACCCTCAGTTGGACTTCGACGGACAGTGCATCCCGTCCAAAGACGTGAGTTCATTCACATGACACATGCCCGTTTTTTATATACATCAGACGGATGGACCGTGTCTCGATCTCGGCTCCATATTAGAACTTTTACCAGACCAACGGATGTGCGATAACCTTGCCCGAAACTGTTTCCAGATGAACCAGACGGCAATGCCGGCTTATCCATCCGACGAACGAACAACCGCCTTCTCCTACGCCGGTTCACCCGCCGACCCGTTCGCCGTCCCGGCCAGCCACCACCACGGGCAAGAGCTAGAAGGCACCTTCAGCTGGGAGCAAGACCTCCAGAGCATGGTGCAGATGGCGGGAGCCAGCAGCCACAGCCAAGACCCACATGCTTTCTACGGCAAGTAGATCATCATTCCTTTGTTTCGGTTCCGAAATGGACCGAGTCTAGGTTATCGTCCATGTTTTTCGCTGAGGTTTGTCACTGAATGCAGGGCAGTCGGCGACAGTAAATCACATGAAGGTTGAACCATAAATGTGCCTGCCCCTTCTGTACATACGCCAGCCACCGCTGTCAGCAGGAGGAGGAGGTCGGAAACAAACAATCATTGACACATGACTTCCCTCTGGTTCGGTTCTCTCTGTCTGCACAAGAGGGGCCAATAGAGGGGTTGGCGAGCCCACAGGAAAGGAGAAACGAAAAACTAGAGTAGCAGTTTCAGGCATCTGTGGGTGCAGATACAGTAGCAGGAGGCTCGATCAGGGTGTGTCTTGTATGAATTTGTGTATGTGAGTTGAAACTGGCAAATGGGGACAGGGGTTGTGAGATGAACTCCTGGTTGCATGCCATAACTATAGAATGAAAGCAGTGGTAGTTTCTGAATTCTGAGAGCAGCCTAGGATGGCAAGTTGGCAACCATGAGAATGTAGAGAGGAAAGAAAGGAGCTAAGGTTACCTTCCCTTTTGGTGATCTCCTTTGTGTTGAAATGTCGAATCCATGTGCTACAACAGCAGTGTCTTTGATCTCCTTTGGTTCCTTCTCCATTTTACTACTATAACATATTGCTCTATCTATCTTCCCATATCTATATTATCATCAACAGTGGATCAAAATGCATTGTCTTCTAGGTCAAAGATCCTGCAAACATACGGTCAGATTGTGTGCTGTTACTGAATGACTGTAGCTGATCCTGTCACACAGTCGAACCAAAGAAATGGTTCCTTCAGTAATCAATGCAAGAGAGAAAAATTACAGACACTGGTAGGCACTTATTACAACCAGGATCCACTTGCATCAATCAGTGCTAATCATGACCTTTGTTACCTTCCGATTTGCAATGATTGGTAGATGGGTCTGTCTGTTGCCATATCCTAATCACACCCCCTTTCCCACTGTGTATGTGTTGTGTACCTTGTGCGTGTGGAATCAAGCTAGAGGGGGGTCCTTTTCTTGGAACCCAGCATCTCTCAACGGTGCACATGTGTCCAGACACCTCTCACTTTTGGCCGCCTTCTACGTTAGGAGCTTCAAGGTTTAGTTTCCCGTCAGATGAGGCGGCATGCACATGTGTCCAGCCATTTGACGAGGATGAAATGTTTTTCCGAGTAACCTAAGGACACCGTCGACATATATAGCAGCTTTGCCGAGTGTCATCAACGAAATACTCGACTTACGGTCCTGACTCGGCCTAAGCCGTTTCCAGTGTGGAGAAATAAACGGTAAAAAATAAATCAACTAATTAATCTACGTTTATTCTCGAAACAAGCTTATGCCCCGCTTTATAAATAAAGCAACGACCATCATACAACCAAGCATACAAACACAACACCACACATGCTGGGGCCTCAGCAAACACAATGCCCAAAGGAAAAAAGAAACGAAGGACATGACGAATCGACGAAACGAAGATGACCCGCAACCGCTTCACCCTCTAACTTGTCCCCCACGCTCCCAGCACCTCGATGCGCCTAGTGCCAAGCAGCCCCTCCAAGAGGAGCACCGTCAACACGGCACTGCTGCCGGACCAGCGTACTGATCCTAGGGTTTCCCCCGACACTTGGAGTAAAGTGAACTGGGGGTACCCACGACGTCCTCCAACAAGGAATGGCGCGAACCGAAGGCGGCACCGCGTCGGTGTCAGACAAGCCGACAAAGATTTCTCCCGACCCCAGACACAAAAACATCCCGACGCAATCGGAGCACCACCACTCGCTTCTCCGTCCACTAGCATGCGCCACCACAATCTTGCCGTCATCCTCGTCGTCTCTTCATGAACAATGGCCCGCGGCCTGCAAGACGGAGCATACGACATCGCTAAAATGAGGGACAGCAGCATTGCCAACCCGCTGGAGGGAACAACCTCCACCACCGAGAGGCGGTAGTCGACCGGACAGAGCCGCCGGAACACACCAGGCCCACACTGGCCCGGCCCGGCTGAACAGGCCCGTAAAGTTCATGTCGCTCTACTGCAACAGGCAGGCTGCAGCGCCGCCGTCCCCTACACCCGCGTCGTCGCCGCCGCCATCTTCAGGAGACGTCGTTGGCGCTGGCGCCCTGGCCCGCCCAAGCCCAGATGGGGCCCGACGGGCCCAGATCTGGGCTGGAGACAGGGTGCCTCCACCGCTACTTCCCGCCGCTCCTGCCGGCGCTGCCGCACCAGCTCCACTCGGAGAGCTCCGAACTACTGCCTCCCTAAGCACACCGCCGCCGGAAGCTCGCCGCCCCGCGTGACCTCCTCCGTGCGCGGGGAATGAACAGCTGCCGCCGTCGGCACCGCCCGAGCCTCGCTCGGCGGCTCGCGCCGACGGCGGCGGAAGGGGAGAGGCGGGAAGGGGGCGAGGAACGTATCCCTAGGTCGTGAATTTAACTAATATAATATAATATAAAAAATATATCATTAGAAAATATAAAGTCTGAATGTTCTAATGATATATTTCTTATAATATATATATCATATTATGTTGTTCAAACTTATGTCATAGGGATATGTAGATGCCTTATAAACCAGGACGGAGGGAGTATCATAGTGAGGCGGCTTGTTTCTTTCAGAGTCCCAGAGGTTTGAACACGAACGAACACACAGGCCAGACAAGCAAAAGCACAGTCGTTTCATTAATATCCATGTCGTCTTGTTCACTGCGCGAAGCGTCATGTTAATTACGCACTGGTGTCTGCACTGTGCATCCACCCTGGCTCTCGTAATTAACTGTGCAGCGGAAACATTTACAGAGACTAGGAAAATTTACGCGGCGACACGCCTCGTCTGTGTGGAAACCTGTCCGGGAAAAGAAAACGCAGATAAACATATATAAAATATATTTGAAACTTTTCTGAATATTGGTGAATATTCTTGGAAAAACAACATTTTTGTATTGTTGAATATTTTCTAGGGGAAAATATTTATTGGGAAAATCTCCAACAAATTTTGTATGAAAAAAAATTAAATTTATAAAATTTGTTGAATATTTTCTGGAGGGAAAATATTTTTTTGAAAAAATCTGCAACAAATCTTGTATGAGTTCTATTTTGAAACTTGTAAAAATTAGTGAATATTTTTTTTTGGGAAGAAAAAAATATATGGAAAACTGATCGTCTACATTGCGCGTAACGTGGGCGCCTCGAGGGAACGCTGAGAAAAACTATTTTAAACTTGTAAAAATTGTTGAATATTTTTTGGGGAAAAAATATTTATTAGGAAAATCCAAATTACATGCCGCGCCTCTAACGTTAGTTCAGTTGTGTATATGGTTAGATTCGCTGTCATCATGGTCATCGAAAGTTGCGGTTGAGAATTACTGTTAAATGAAAGTCGTGTCGGAGAATTATTGTCAAAGAAAAGTTCCGTATTTGAAAATTGGTGGTGTATTAAAAAATATTGTCATAATGTAGGAGCACTAATTTTAGAAAATTAAGTTGTGTCTAAAATCTATTGCCGAGTAGGTTTGAAAATAACGGAAGAAAAAAAAACTCAAGGCAAATTATTTTTGATAGGTATATATAGGTAATTATGGCAGGAAAATCTTAGCAAAAAAGTTGTGTCAAAAGTTATCGTCGAAGAGGCTAAAAATCCAGAAAGGTGCGGCAAAAAAAATCGTTGAAGAGGGTGGGAAAAAAATATCATGTAGGTGGTTTTTTTGGAGGTAGGTATAGTTAACGACAGTACAAAAAATTTAAACGAAAATGCGAGTCAATTTTTTTTGTCGAAAAGGCTAAGGTGAGGAACTAAGGAGGAATTTTTTTCCATGTTTCTGTTTGTAAACTACTATTGTTTCTCGGTATTTTATATGTGCACTGCTTGTTGGCATTCGTCGGTAGCATTGTTGTTTCGGCGTGGACTCGTTGCGGTGCGGTTAGTTAAAAATAGCGAGATGTACAGTGGCCGACACCATTTCGGCCAAAAAATACGACCAAAAATACAGCTGGAAAATCTAAACTTGCTTGAAAAGTGTGTCAATACGGTTGGAAAATTTTAGCAAAAAATACGCCAAAACTTATTGTCAGAAAAGCTTAAAAAGTATTAAAAACTCTAAAATGGCTAAAGAAAAATACCGTTTGAAAGTGTAAACTTTTTTGGAAAATGGACATGTGTAAACGCGTTTGGAAAATTTTAGTTTGGAAAAATATGTGGAAAACTACTGTGTGTGAACGATTTACATTTTTTGGAAAACGCGAGGACTTTTATGCAAAAGAAGCGGCGTACGTGAACTTTTCCGTGTGTTTTGTACCGGAGGAGCGATTCACAATTTTTGGAAAACACGGGCGCACAAGGTAGAAGTACACATCAGGGACTTTTCTAAAAAAACGAGATTTTTAAACTTTGAATATGTCAGAATTTGTCTTTTTTGACAGCCTGTAATATAACGAATTTGAATATTAGAGAGAAATATGTATATGTCCGTCAAAATAAAAAGGTTGAAACATGAAAGTTGTTTGAAAGGGTGGTATCCATCTGCTCGTAAGAGGAATATTCAAACGGATGACCGAGTGCGACGAATTTGATAAAATTCATCAAATATTTTTATAAATCTAGATCCAAAATTGAGAAGATAGAGTCGACCAAACTCGAAACCGATCATGGGAATGGAACCTACTCGTCGACGCGCATATATTTCATGTATGTGTTTTCATGAAAAAGAGTATGTGTTATCATGAAAAAAGTCAAAAATAAGATGGTACTGTTCATTATCGCTGATGTATACTGTTCATAGCGTACTGTTCATCGCGGTACTGTAGAAGCGCGCTGTAGCACTTCTACCGTGTCCGGGTTACGTGGACGCCTCCATCGGAGGCTGAAACCGTCGGCCATTATATATACTAGATTGTTTGTCATAATGGAAAACTAGCTTTTCTGAAACAAAACGACAACAGAAAACAGGAACTGGCACTGGTCATCTTGTCAATAGGTTAGTTCGATAAATCATGCCAAAATGATATAAAAACATTATAAAAACATGTGGCAATGTTATATAACATGCATGGAACAATCAAAAATTATAGATACGTTTGAGACGTATCACTCTGTTGTTTTAGCTGCTGGCTTCACCATGTCAGTGACTGATACGTCTCAAATGTACCTATAATTTTTGGTTGTTCCATGCGATCTCTCCCTATGGCTTCCCCATCAAGCCTAGTGCTGAAACACCGGGAAGGACCATGACATGCTCCACACAAGCTCTAGTGGAAGATCTGATGATGGGAACACTTCAAGATCAAGGTAATTTTGCTAATCTTCCTATTGTGTGGCCTAAACTTAAGCTAGATGATCTTGATCTAGGCTAAACCTAGGTCAACAATTACGGCTGCTACAGTAAGATGGTGCTACAGTGCCGTGCTACAGTTCCCTGATTGGGGGAAATATCTCCAACTTATAGGTGGGTCCCCCTGTGGCACTGTGCATACATATATATAGAGGGGTGCTTTTAGGGACTGGTTAAGGAAGGAAGATAAGGCCACCAGAACTCTCTTCTAGCCCCTCTATGCTGGCCAATCCAGCAAGCACAGCCAGCCACGGGAAGGATCCCTCCTGCACCTTCCTGAAGCTCCAGCAGCTACAGTGAAGGTGAAGAAGAGCAATGGCTTCATCCCTCGAAGCCCTGCACTCCACCTCAAGCATCAAGATAAGTTTTCCTTAATTCTATCTCGGTTGTGGCTCAAATCTTGAGCTAGATGATCTAGAGGTTATCCAACAATGGTAAATATGGGCCGATGGCGTGGCTCGCTGTGAGAGCCGAATCCTTCTCAATCTTAATATATATATATAATATATAGAATTTGAGTGTATGAACTGCAATCCGGCCTGTGCCATTATGAGGAGTACCTAAGATCAGGGATGCTGATCGACAAAAAACTACAACAGCCATGAATTGAGCCTTAAATATCCAAAGGACCAGTTTCGGAGAATTTCGTCTATGAACTTTTCAAAGGGCCTAAATTTTGTCGCGCACAATCACTGCCAGCAAAGGTGTACAGTGAAGAAGGTGTAACTCGTTCATGGTCCATGTAGCGACGGGAGACATGTACGGGTGTCCATTTTCCCCGTATTTATCGCTCTGACTCTATGGCCGCTATGCTTAAGTGCGATATTTTTGTTGCACTGCTTACCTTGGGATCTCTTCTTGACTGAGGCCGTAGGCACGACAAGAGGATGAATGATGGAGGAATACGGTCATGCTGGTTGGGCTGTAGGGCAGGGTCGACTTTGGCTCTATAAAAGTTGTCCCCTTCCGAGAAAGTTGTTTTTGTCTCCAGGTCTCAGATGCTGCTGCCTGAATAAAAAAATACTAAAATATTTCAAAAATATATGTCAAATTTTGTGATGAAATGACAAGGAGGATGCTCTGTGCGAGAAAAACCAAATCAGTGCTTTAAAAATATATTTTTGAATCCCATTTTGAACACTGATTTTTCTTAAAGCACACCACAAATTTCATTTCACCACCAAACTTGACACGTATTTAGTATATTTGTATATGTTTGTTTCAAAAAAGTTGAAATGATTTATTATTATTATTTATTCGTGTAGAGCCTATGGGCTCGGGGGTCATTGTGAATTTTCGTCTTCTTCCATTGTCATGTATGTAGTGATTGAATCGGAGGCTAGGAGGAAAGGTACACGGATCAATTTGATCTATTCCGGCTACATCGTATGGACAGTTGATCAAATACTAGGGACAAAAGTTCAAAAAAAACTAGGGATAAAATATTTGTCTCTATCACATTAATCAAGAGCATTGTAATCAATTAATATCAGGAAAAACAAATTAAATATAGATTACGACATATCCAACAAAATCCTTAGTCAAGAAACCAAGATAACCTTACTGGAAAATACTAAACGGTGATAGCCCAAGAACCCCAAGGATTCACCTCTTCGCTTCGATAAGACCCACAAACGGCATACTCATTTAACCATCGCTCTCACGATCTAAGCATCTAGTGACCCCGACATACGGTGAAGGACGTGAATATGCCGAAAACCAAGCACGTCGATAAACACCATCTTTGGTGGCATACCCAACTTGTTGAGTAACCATAGTCACCTGGCAGCTGGCGGGCCGCCCTCAGGAACGCAAATGAACCAATGTATTGGAGAAGTCCTATACAACATTGATTTCTTTTCTTCTCAACTACAGTGTCACGTCGAAAGTTTGTTTATAATAATGTGGTAAGAACTAAGCATTACGGACGGGCCAAGTTAATGTTTTGACTCTGTTACATTGCAAATTTTATAATAGAATTTATTGCAAGCCCATTTAGATATAACTCTTAAGAGACAATATATTGGGTTGGTTGTCTCTTAGACTAGACTATTATCTACTATTACCTATCAAGAACAGATACATTGGAGTAGGCCGATACAACATTGATTTTTTATCTTCTTAACTACAATATTACATCATCAATTTATTTATAATATTGTGTTAATAACTAAGCATTGTTGACGGCCTAAATTAATGTTTTTGACTCTATTGCACTGCAGAATTTTAAATAGGGTCATAGTTGTGAGTAGAGATTTCTGGCTCGCAGCTTCCAGTGATCTTTTTATTATAAAAAATTCGTTAATCATATTTATATGTTTCACAAAAATCAGAAAAAATCGTGCATAATTTTAATGATGTATCCCTTAAACGTGTAAAATCTTTGTTTGAAATACTTTATATTCTAAGATACACAAAAATGACAAATGTGTGGATGTATATATACACGCTTTTAAATATCCTAAATATACAAGATTTTTTCATTTTTGTGTAGCTCGGAATATAGAGTATTTCAAATCAAAAATTTACACGTTTAGTGGAGACATCATTGACAGCATGAAGAATTTTTTTTTCCAAATTTGTTTTAAACTTAGAAATATGATTTTTGATTTAGTTTTTTTATTAGAGGGAGCACTGAATATCAGGAACCAAAATGACTTTCCACATAGTTGTGTACATCCGAGAATGCAGCAGTCCAAAATGACTTTCCGCATAGTTGTGTATATCCAAGAATGCAGCAGTCGGGAGATTTAACCTTGAAAAGTAGCGGTGGAGATTTTCTGCTCCTGAGCTCTAGTGATCCCTCCTACTTAAAAAAATCATAAATCATATTTATAGATTTTATAAAATTCTGGAAAAAAAATCTGGAGGTAGCTAATGATATATCCTACGAACGTGCAAAATATCAAGTTCAAATATGTTGATTTGGAGCTACACAAAAAATGGAAAAAATGTGGATGTAAGTATGCATATTTTCAAATCTCTAAGTTTTGTTGGATTTGTTATTTTTGTGTAGCCCAAAATATAATGTATCTAGAATTGAAAATTTACACGTTAGTGGGATATATCATTGACTACATCCATATCTGTTTTCACAATTTTTTGAAACACACAAAGATGAGTTTTGAATTTTTTAAATAGGAGGGTGCACTGGAGCCTGAGAGAAAAAAACACTTCCCAGAAAAGTAGCTCGTTCTTTCTTGTTGGCTGCAAAAAAGGGAGAGGTTTTGTGGCTTGATTGGTTAGGTGGGCTGTCTTTGTCAAACCGATCTAAGAACACAGTACCTGTCCTTACATCTCGCTGTCTTCGTCAAACGTGCTAGACCTAGATATCACATCGCCGTCCAAACAAGACAATTAAACACATACAGCTAAGATTGAAAGAATGTGGAGCATCTATAACACACCAGCACCCTATTTTGTCCATGATTGCCCTGCCCCAGCGTTACAAATCCTCCATTCAACTGATTCTATCAGCTTATACGACTGCTTGTTTGCCGCTATGGCTCTATGGTCGAGTTGCCTCGAGGTTTAACAGTGACAGGCAATAATGGTGCTCACTTTGTAACGCTTCCCTTCACGTTTCGATTGAGTATATCAAGTGCTCTGCAGAACTGACTTTTCAAGTACTCCATGTAAATATATGTGAGTCAATTAAAATGGAACGGAGGAAGTATCAGTTAGTTTCACTGTCTCAGGCACCGAGTCTATGTCACCCTAGACAGTATAGCTGCATCATGTTCTGACTGACAATTGCTCTGACAAGTAGGGGCAACGAGTATAGCTGCATCAGGTTTTTCTAAGATAAGATTACAGCCACAAATTACAAAAGCATCTCTCTCGCACCTAGAATGTAGTGACTGCCGGTGCCATCCAAATATACATGGGAGATAGTACAGCTTCCCGAGGATCTGAAGAATTATGTAACGACACGCCTCACAGAGACGGTGAAGAGTCAAGACAAACATCGCCTTTTGTGATGCTTACAAGGTGTACAACATACTGCCACTACCCGTTTCCTTCCTCTACCGTACAAAGAGAGAACTGAACATACAGAGCCAGCATCAATCAGATGTTGCATCTGTCGTACCCGGAGAACCACGAGTTGAGGTCGGTGCTCTTGGTGACCTCCAGTGATCCGCGCTGGTGGAAGGCATCCAACTCCTCCCCTTGCCATTGCTGATCACTGGGGCTACCACCAACCGTGTCATACCTGGGAGCAGACTCAAGGTTGCTGGATGCAGCAGGCGGCAGTGTAGCATCGTTTTGCTGGGAGTACTCTGTGAGGTGTTGATTTAGCGACACAATTTCCTGGTCGTAGTTCTTTTTCAAGTTGTCAATCTCCTGATAAGCTTTCTCCGTCTCCTGCTCTGCCAACAAGGCTCGGTTCTGCAAAAGAAAGGCAGATTATGTAACCATAAATGGAACACGTAATCTCAGTAAGCTAATACAGCACACTAGCAAACTCAAGGACAATGAAACCATCAGCGCACGAAAACCGCTGTGCACTTTCGATGCGCATTTCCATTCCACAGTTTCTCATCTACATAGCCTATGTTATAAATTATCAGCTATATCTAGGTCTAGCACGTTTTCCATGCATTCTGCCATTATGTCTACCTAAATCCTACTCCCTCCTTCTCAGTTTATAAGGCTTACGCATATACCTAGGTCGCCCGCATGAGCTATATTATATGAATTAAATAATACAAAAATTATACCATTAGAAAATACAACATTTGAAGTTTCTAATGATATATTTTGTATCATATAAACTCCATGCAAAGTTCATCAATTTGCCAACCTAGGGATACGTGTAAGCCTTATAAACTGAGAAGGAGGGAGTATTATATATCCCTCAAATGACAGAAATGGTGTGTTATATCTGCACAATGTGGGAAATTCGTACCTGTGCAAGTGTTGTCGCTTCCTCAGCCTCCTTCAACCGTACTAGCAATTCACCAGCTGCTTGGACAGCCTCAGCAGTATCCCTTAGCTGGTCCTGAAGGCCTTTATTTTCTGCTCTCAGAACGGAGATTTCAGCACCAAGGGAGTTGATGAACCGTAGCTCGGCTCCTTTGACACCAGCTTTTGCAGCCCTCATCTTTACATCTTCGACACCATCACGGATCTTCCTGTGCATTGCAAGCAAACCAATATGCCTCTCTTCAAGTTCAGCGTACTGTTCCAAGATTCTAGCATGTCCCTGCATTGCTGTTTGTAATGCCTCCTTCAATTCCTCTGAACATTTTTTTTCCGAATCCAGTTCCGACGTCAACTTTCTAACAAGAGATTTATTTGCTTCAAGGTCAACCCTGAGCTCTTCTGTGAGAGTAATCCATTTACTCTCAGCTTCAGCACAATCAGCAGTGTCCACTATGTTAGTATCACCATCACCATCTTTTGTTCCATGTGAAGGATTAATGCTCTGACACAATTGTAGTGGAGGCCAGAGCCTGCGAATTGATGCAGACGACGAAAGCATATAATGCAACTGACTTTTCAGATGTTGTATCTCCTCTTGTAAAACTTCTTTCTCATCCATGTAATTCCGGCACAAGTCCAATTCCTGCTGGAGGACCTTCAGCTCAATTTCAACACGTAGGACTTCAGGATGGTTGTCATATTTCTTTTGGAGGATCTGCACTTGTAAGTTCAAGAAAATTAGCTCACAAGCAATAAGAATGATGACGTAAAAACTATTGTTTGTTAATATAGGAGAAGAAATGGCAATTTCAGACAACCTTATGCTCATTCATAAGAGATAGGTACTCTTCGTGTATAAACTCATCAGTTGGTAAAGTTCCATCCATCAAGCTTTCAAGCCTGGCAATCTTTCCTTCCATTGCTTGTGCAATTACAGCATTGCATTCACGTTCGTGCTTATATTGTTGCACCTGGAATATCAGAACGGTTAGGGGTTAGGGGGGCAGAAATTAGTTTATTGTTCCTGAAGAGAGAGAAAAACACTAACCAAACGATTTAGTTGTTGAATTTCTGCAGCCTGCTTTGCACACTGTTCATCACGTGCCATCTCTCGCCTTATCGATCCAGCCAGGACCTTCTCCACAGCCTACAGAAAAAGTTTAAAATGAGTGATGCAGTTATTCTAACCAACGCACAAGAACTTCGTTTGTGTGAACTCACTTTGAGAATTTGCTGCTGCTTTAGTTCATCACAAGGTATTGCTCCATCAGCTGGTACTAATTGCAGATCCCTGCAAGCATCAGGATCCTTGCTCTCTTTTGCAGAAACCTCAACTAAACAAGTCGGAACAAGAGCCAGAGTGGTATCTCTTGCTGGAGAATCTTCAGGATCAGTCTGAGTCGCTACATCAACCTTGCAAGGCAGAACATCCCTGATTCTAGCATTTAACCCGACTGAGGCTCTCCTCCATGCACCATTATTTTGGTGACTCTCAATGACTTGAAGACCTCTCTGTATACTGGCAGCGAGGTTTAACTTGTATCTGTCATCTCCAAGTTTATTCACATCAGCACATGATCTTTTTGTAGGCATCAAATTGTTATCTCCATCAAAAGCAGCAATCTGTGAAAAACCAGCATTTGTCACCCCTGAAGCCTGGAACATATTGGAATCATTATCTCCAGCAGGGCATATTACCATATTTTCATGATTACTGGGCTTTTCAACATCATTCTCATCTATCTCCATTTCTTCATCGCTATCTTCTTTGATAGCTTGGAATGTAGTGGGGCGATTCAGGCTCATTTTTAGCAGATGCAAACTGCGCCTAGCATTCCATCCGGTTGAAAAGCTGCTGTTGCCTCCTTCTGAGCCTCCATTAGATTTCATGCGATGGAGTTCATCCTGCAATGAAACAGTAGTGGTGAAATTCGAGCCAAAGAGCAAAACATTATGGAGAATTTTGTTGCCCATATGTACACTTGAACACTTAGCAGTTAGCACCTTCAAATGTCTGATCTGCTCATGAAGTGCATTTACATCGTCCTCTTTTTGTTCGTTGACAACTGCATTGTTTTTTATAGCTTTAGCGCGTTGAGCAAACCTAAGAGTGCTTAATGTCTCACTCTTACATCTGTATAGTAACACAGAAAATATATTAGTGAAACAACACCAGAAGAAAAGAAAAACGACTTCTGGTTCAACTTGGGTATTACCTTTCTGAGGGCGAAACAGCGCAAATCATCGCAAGCATTGCATTACCACCCAGGGATTCTTGTAATAAAAATGTCAGCTTTGAGTCGCGGTATGGAATGTGCCTCTGTTTTCCAGACTGTGAAATTTCTGCTAGTATGTTAATCAAATTTCTGCAGCAACAAAAAACATATCAATCAGAAACTTAAAATTCACCCTCATTAGAACATGAATGTACAAGTAATATGTACACGAATCAAGCAGCAAATACATATCTGCTTTAAAGAAAATACACCATGTCTTATGAAAGAGGTCTCACAAATAAACAATTTAAACATGTTTGTAAAAAAATGCAGTTAGCAAAGATCCGACTTAATTTTTAACTTAGCGATTAGTATAACCAGAACCATACCCGAGTGCTGAGAGTGACCGATTTATATTTCCTGCTTCTTTCAGGCGATCCCCAACTGCATGAGTTAGCTTTTGCCTCTCAGATCCAGCTAGATCCACTAAATTTATCCTGCTTATTCTGATGCTGTTTGAGCCATCCTCGCGATTCTATAGAACAATAACAAACCATTAATGAACCAAGAGATGCATCTTAGCTGAAAACTAGCAATGATCAAGAACAACAATTATTGGGAATTTGGTGTAAGGATGGCTATTATTAACGTATTTTCTATTTGTGGAATGGAATGAGTTCGTCCATCACCACCTCCTCGCTCTTATGAACAACGTTAGTACGAAACTGAGATGGAGTCATCACACCAAAATCACTATATGATCCTATATGGACCAATCCATTAAATGCACCATTAACAATATATTAATATGAACAAAAGAAGGGACTGCAGGAACATATTTAGCGTATGTATGTAGACAAAAAAAATTGACTTGGTGTTGTTTTTTAGTAGAATTGAGACCTCCAGTTACAGTTTCCGAGCAAAGGAAGCAATTATGATAGAATAGTGTGTCCCAAAACAATTCATCCTATTAATAGGAACAGAACAGAATGGGAGCTTGAGCAGAATAGCTCGTTTCCTACACCATTCAGAACAAAGTACAACTATTCTGAATGTGCCATGAAGCTATCATAGAGCACACAAAGCTCCTTTGTTTGGTACATACATTTGCGGAAATGGATTAAACTACATGTTTACCAGGGCATAGCCGAAGCAGTAAATGCAGAATGAGAACAATAATCACTAGTAGAAGAAAGGCAAGAAAGATACAACATCACCGCCAAATGGACGGGAACATGTACTGCAGGAAAAATAGTTGTGCCCCACATAATATGATTAATGAAACTACAAAGTAATAAGCCTAAATTCAACAAATACTTTTGATTACGATTTTATGACACGTGTAACAACACAATGAGACCATAAAAAATTGAGAACATTTACTGGAGTAAAATAAACTTTAATGTAACATAAGTCCGACTTCAACAACTACCTTTGATTCAGATTTAATGACACATGTAAAAACACAATGAGAGCGTGAACTGTCTGCATTCGCACTTGTTGACCCGGTTCTCCTGTTCGCTAGTCCCTGCACAAAGTACGAAATCAACTTAAGACAGATTATGATGTATAGATATGAGAGTTGCTGAAAAGTACAGTATAATCATGGTGAAATAAGTGTACAACTATTTGTGATCAGATTTTGTAGAAACAAGAGAATGCAGCATCTGTAAATGAACTATTGGCAATAAAAATCGTCCAAGATATTACTACTGTCTTCCAAACGGACCAGAACTTGTTCACATAAAAAAAATGCAAAAAGCATTTGCACATATAGTCATTTGGAGAAGCAAATAGATACAGGAGCTTGGACCAGGGCAACTAGTACTCTATTATTCCAAAGACAGACGGCAAAGAAACAACATCTGAGACACGGTTCTAAGTTCTATTCCTCCCGATGGCTGGGCACTCATAACCTGTGGTGGGACCATGGTAGGCCTGCCTCCAGTGCATAGTACACAATCCACATAATTGACAGAGCACAGTATATCACCAGATGTAATTCTAGGGAAATAAATCTAAGATCTTAAGAAAGACAAGCTGATTAAGCAGTTAAGATCAGTTTACTAATAAGTGATAATACAATAATGTTCAGAATCATAGTTGAGGAACTGAGAGCGATAGGTACCAAACACAACACTCAGTCAATACTCATCACCGCAAACATATGAGATTAAGTACATATCAGTATTTTTTTTAGATGTCAAAATCAAGATACACACACCTTCACCAACAGCTGAGTTACATCCTTCATAGTGAAAACGAACTCCTTTGTCAATGATTCAACATAAACACAAGCAGTTTTAACATCCTCTCTAATCTGCCAACAAATAGGTCATATCAGTAAAACAGTAAAAATAAATATGCTACTATATTTCGCAGTTTGCATTTCACCTGAAGACTTTTTTGCATGGGATCTAGCAAATCAGTTATCTGCTCATTGTAGATCTGTACATAGCAATGAAGATGGATCAGATTTTCTATCACCAACGAAAACAATAACTGCAAATTTGTTCTAGGCACTAAGAATGGAAATTGCCTCAAGAAAAGAGCAGGTGCAATTGTATGTTAGCTCTTTGTCTGTGTGTTTCCCTTGTTCCTGCAGATGGGATGGGAAGTTTTAGCTTCAAGTAGTAAAACTCTAAACAGGAAAGACAGCTTAGGAATCCATCAAATTACCTCTTTAATACGGGAGAACAACTGCTCAAATACACGGGGTGTGAGTCCCCTCTCGCAGCCCATCGAGTCTCCTGAAAGTGCAGAGAGAGGGCCCCACATTGTGTATGTCTTTCCACTCCCAGTCTTTCCAATATGATCAGGAAAACGATTACTTAGTCAAGATGTTCCCAACAGTTAGTTATAAGATGATATAAATGTCAAGTTTAGGTAAAGTCACCTGGCCATAGGCAAATATTGAACTGTTGAACCCCGACAAGCAATTCTCAACAAGCGGTAGTCCAACAAGCTTGAATAGCTCTTCCTACAGATTCAAAACAAATTAAATGTGCAGACATAAACCTTGACCACACTAGTTCAGAAACATAGTAAAAAAATGGAAGCACATAACAATTATGATCTCCCAAGAACAAATACAAAACTAAATTAACAAACTTAAACGCCCCCAGCCCTACCCCAAAAAGTACTTGCACATTAACCATAAAACTGAAAAACCAAGAAATAGTATACTGCTGTAACAACTGAACAAAGTAATTTCCTCCCGGACCACATGAGATCCTGTCCATAAACGTGCTAGCTAAATCACCCTACAGACATTCTAAAACCAGCAAATAAATAAAACTTCTGGCTTATATCCACCAAGGAGGATGAGCAGCCCAATTACGCGGTATGGAGTATCAATCAACTGTCTCAAACAAATTTACTGTCATTCATAAGTACTGCAGGGCAGAAGAGTAGAGCACAGGTTCGACGAGAGTCGGGGCCAAACCTGTAACCGTGAATGTGCTAAATCCACTGAATAACGCAAACATTTAGCTAACCCCTAATCCATACGGGCCCACAGAAACAAACCTTGACCGCGCGAAAAGGTAACGCTTCTAAGCCCCAAACTGCAGCATCAAGCTCACCTGCGTGGAGGCCGCGTCGGCGACGGCATCGAAGGTGAAGTCCTGTCCCTGGATCGCGACCGAGTTGGTCGCCATCTTGCGCACGCACGCCACATCCTCCCCAGCCTCCTCCCCCTCCACCGGGCACGGCGGCCGTATCCTCACCACCACCTGCAACCAAATCGCACGCAAACACTCCGCGTCAAACCAGATCTAGCTAGCGCCGCACCGAATCCAAACAGCTCGGAAACCCTAGACCGTACCTGGACCCCTGAGTCGGCGGACGCGGGGGCGGCTTCGGGCGCCGGCGCCACGGCGGCCCTCGCGGGGGACACGTCGAGCTTCCGCTTGAGGGGATTCGACGACGGAGGCCGCGGGGGGAGGCTCCGGTTGCGGGTGGCGAGCGGCTTGGCCGCGGAGGAAGGGGAGCGGTAGGGGGACGCGTCTGCGTGGGGGTGGTGCGCCGGGGAGGACGGGTCGACGTTCTCCTTGGGGAAGCGGCGGCCGCCGGAGACGGGGGGCGGCGGCGGCGTGGTGGGGTGGCGCGCGTGCTTGGAGAAGAGGGACCTCATGACTGCGTTGCGCAGGCCAGGCGGAGGGGGAAGACGTTGGGGTGGGGATGAGAGAGAGGGGGGAGAATTTGAAAATTTTCGAAAGGAAGAGGGAGGGGAATAATGGATGGGATCTCGCCTTGGGCGCTGTGTGTGGATGGGGGTGGGGGCCAGTCAACTCGGGCGGGCGAAGCATCGGAAGCCACGTGCGGGGCCCTCCTGACATGGGCTGTCGACACCCGGGTGCTGCGGGGAGCACGTTCGAACCAGCTTTTGAAATTTTCATCTCACCGGTAGGGTTGCACGTGCACGCACGTACTCCAGCTTTTGAAACAATGTCAATTGTATACTAAACATATTTAACAATTGTGCCAGTTAAAATGTTGTATCCACTACATGAATGCGTATCTACGCCGACGGCCTTTTGCCGTCGACATAGCCCAGATTGCCGTCGGCATAGCTTCCTCGGCGTACCAGTTCCTTGGCTCAGCCTCTAATGCCGTCGGCTTAGGAAAGCCGTCGGCGTACCAAGCTATGTCGACGGCAAAGCCATCGGCATAGGCCTAGGCCAGATTTTTTCGCCATTTTTTTTTTGAAAATGTTAATTTTTTAAAACTTTTTTATATTTTTTTAATTCTATTCCGAACACTTTTTTATAGTTTGCTGGGCAGCCCAGCTCGACCCCTACGTCGACAGCCCCGACAAAAAGCCGTCGGCATAGGCGGTGGCCGTCGGCGTATCGCCGTTTTCTTGTAGTGATCAGCACTGTATATCTGACTGCAGCTTTTCATCTTCACTCAAGCCTCAAGGATTGTTATGTCAATAATTAGCATCTTTTTAATATGCTACCATTTTCCTATTAATATATTTGAGTATTATTATCTTATTTTTACGTGGTTGTTGACAAAGTCAATGTGAACAATTCGAAGTTACTTGTTATGTGCTTCTACCCCGTTGGCGGTGAAAAGTATCTAAGTTTGGTACGGTTGCATCGTTCAAATGTGATGGTAGTAGCATATGTCTATGAAGTGACCCTAAAAAATAATATTAATTAACATAGATTAAGATTTCACATTTATCTTACTTGGTGTATGAACAACCTCCATGTTCGAGACCACATGAACATAATTATTTTGCAGGGCTAATAATATTTGATTGTCATGGACATAAATGAATTGTTCGAAAATATGTAGGGAGATGGTGTTGCGGCTGCTACGCTGGTGAGCCATTCGATCAGCCATTCTTCAAAAAGCTCTTACAAATCGTTTGCTCTAATTGTCCAATTATCTGCAAGCTATACATGTCTAAATACCCATAGGGCATCAGTGTAATTCCTAGAGTACCATAGGTTTTAGGTAGGAACTTATAAGATACCTTAAAAGCATTTCTAAGATTAAGAGAGTATATAATATTTTTTTGGTAGACCTGGAAGTTAGAAGTGACATTGTTATTCTTGCAAAAACGAAGCTACCAAAATTGTGTTTGAAGTTTTGCTGTAGTTCTTTGCTGTGGAGTAAAGAATTAACATAAAATTTCCTATTTCAGAGTGTCTTCTTACGTTCACATTGTCTCTACCCACAAGTATCTTAGATTGTCTGTTAATATCTGTTTTCATTGAAGTAGTGCATCGATGCGTTCTACTGCTGTTAAAGGGTAACTTCTTTAGAAAAATCATCATGTTAACGTTTCAATCAACTCTAAAAACCTTGGAATGCACAGACGGTAAATGTTTCAATCTTATGCTGTGGTCTGTTTCAGGTGTTCCTAATAATGCCTTCATACAAACAAATTTCAGTTTACTTCTAAATCACTTGTGTTCAGAGAAACTGAACTTATCTTAGACACTATCACTATGCAGCAGGTTAGCCAATATATATGTCTATAGCTTGCTTGCCATAGACTAATTTTCTGGTTTTTGGCTACTTCGTGCCCTGGAACAGCATTCGTATAAATGCCTGAAAAAGGTAAAACATAACTACATAAGTAGTCCAAACAATCAGCGTATTGGATAAAGTAGAGAGGAGAATTTAACCTCATAACTTGGGACTTGCATTGGGCGGGGCGGACAGTGGATTAACCCCTCGCAGATTTTTCTAGCAAGCGTGTATCTTCAGTTTTTGCAATGTAAAGATCGGACCAATCCATTGATATACAAAATGCAGCCGAGCCCATGGATGCTCGATCATAGGATCGTGATGCTCCGGTCCCACAATCTGCTCCACCAGTTGGACCTCTGCCAGCCGATATCCGAGATGTTCACCCCGTGACGACATCGTTGCAACTCTTCCCCCCCCCCCCCGTACCCACAGCACCTCCGCATAGCTCCGCCGCACCCTCATCTCCCTGTGGAGCAGCTCGCCCAGGCACGCGAAGGAGCAGCCGAGGGCCCAGCAGGCAGCAGCCCATGGATCGGTCCCCTGCCGCTGCTGGCGGCACTGGATACCGGCACACCATCCACTCACCGGAGCACCGGAAGCTGGACCTCCGCTCCACCTGCGGCGTCGTCGATCCCAGGGGAGGCGTTCACATCAACCATTGCAAAGCGCCAGCGCGGAGGAATGGTGAAAGGACATTTATTGATCCCTTGTGTTTTGTGTGTTAGGCAACAACACTAGTGACAATTTAACATGTGAATCAAGTGATGCAGGTTTTAAGTGTGTAAAACATCTTTGCATCGAAACCAAAAAGGGAGTTGAAAAGAGCCAGTTTTGTTGCTGAAGTAAACCGGATTATCCGATGTTGAAATATCGGATTATCCGATCTGCAGATTTCGCTGGAATTCTGCTAAGGACTAGAAGAAATCTCACACTGAAGTTGTTCGGATTATCCGAGTTGCAAAATATCGGATTATCCGATGATCAAGATTTCGCTGGAATTCTGCTAAGGACTAGAAGAAATGTCACACTGAAGATGTTCGGATTATCCGAGTTGGAAATAATCGGATTATCCGATGATCAAGATTTCGCTGGAATTCTGCCAAGGACTGAAAGAAATCTTCACTGACGCTGTTCGGATTATCCGATGATTGTCTGATCGGATTATCCGATTCCATCGGATAATCCGATGATGACTTGAATCGGATTATCCGATTTACCTGTCTGCAACGGCTAGAATCTGGGGGCAGTATATAAAGGCCTTCTCCTACATTGGAGAGGGCACCACGACCAGAAATATCTCCCCACCATTGTTGCAAGCTTAAACTTGGTAGATCTCTCTCCCTAGCCACTCAAACACCTTGTCCTTCTAGGACTTGGGAGAGTTGACCTAGATCTACCCTTCCACCAAAGCGATTTGATTTCCATATCCATTCCTTAGAGGAACTTGTGCATCTTGGGTTCATTGGAACCCGAGACGGTCGTTGGTCGTTCTTGTGGCTTTGGGAGCCGCGGGGACTAGCCGGGAGCCTCCAATTCGGTTGTGGAGACGTGCCCCGGCCTTGTGATTCTTGCGGCTTTGGAAGCCGTGGGAATTGGTGAGAGCCTCCAATTCGGTTGTGGAGTGTGCCTCATCCTTGTAAAGGTTTGTTGCCGACCTCGAGGGCATCATATAGTGGAGGAGATACGGTGTGCCATATCACGGCTATTCGGGGATCACTTGTGACCCCGCACCGCTCCAACGAAGACGTAGCTTCCATTGGGAAGTGAACTTCGGGAATCATCTCCGTGTCACCGTGTGCTTATCCTTTTTATATATACCTTTACTTGTATTGCTAGCTTACCTTGTTTAGTATATCTTGTTAGCTAGCTTCTTGCTCATCATATAGGATTGTTCACCTAGTTGCATATCTAGAGAACTTATATTTGAGCAATTCCTTAACTTGTTGAAAAGAAAATTAAAATTGGTAGTTGCCTATTCACCCCCCCCCCCTCTAGTCAACCTACTCGATCCTTTCAATTGGTATCAGAGCAAGGTCTCTTTATTAAGGGCTTAATCGCCTAAAGAGGAGGATGGCTAGTGCGGAGGATGTACAACGTGCTAAAGATGAGGAGTTAAGACTTGCTAAGGAACAAGAAAAATTTGATAGAGAACAACTTGATAGAGAACTAATCGAAGCGGGAATAATCCCTCCCGAGGGTGATGCCCCAATCACCATGAAGTCCATGATTGAACTTTTTGGGTTCATGAAAGGCAAAATGGTGGATGAGGTGTATACTCGGGTATCTAATCAAAATGGCTCCTCATCATCCGCTAGCCCTATTAAGGGTGCTAGTGACAAGGATAAAAATGATAAACCTAATGAGAAGCCTTCTCTTAACTTTGCTCCACCTAGCTCTTATCTCACTCAAGTTTCACTCACTCAACCTCATATAACCAACCTTGGTAGACCCCCTCCTAAGCTTGATAATACTCGTTATTTCACTTGGAAGAAATCTATGGAGTCTTATTTTCGCAGCTCATCGGTGCATCTTTGGAGGGTGGTTCTACATGGTTTCAACCCAGTTGATCCCAACAACTTGACCAAGCAAGAAGAGATTGATGAGCAACTTGATGCAAATGCCAAGTACATTCTTGAGAGTGCTATGACCGCAAATGATGAAGATCATGTGCGGAATCTCAAAACTTGCAATGAGGCTTGGCTCTATCTTGAAACCGTGTATGAAGGAAATGAGGGCATTCAACGCTCCAATGCGGCCGTCCTTCAACATCAAGTTGACAACTTCATCATGCTAGACGAAGAGACTCCGACCGAACTTTACCGAAGACTCTACAAGCTTGTGGTGACATGTAGGGAAAATGGAAAGAAGGATATGGATGATGAATGGGTCAAGGCCAAGTTCCTTCAAGCAATTATGCCATATAGTGAAACTATGGTGATGAACCTCCATGCAAGAGCGGATTACACAACAATGACTCCCAATGACATCTTGGCTCAATTTGTCACTATGATACATTGAAGTCCACATCCAAGTCTTTCAACCAAGTCCGTGGCCCAAAGACTCTTGCTTTGAAGGCTCGTGTGGTAGACCATCCAAGATATGAAGAAAGCCCGGTCTATGAAGGTGAAGAAGACTTGGAGGGTGAGCTCAATGAAGTTCTTGCACTTGCCGCCACCCGGTTTTGGAACAAGAAGAACAAGAGCGTCAACCCTCCACCAATAAAAAGAATGTGCTTCAATTGTGGAAAGGACACTCATCTTGTGAAGGATTGCCCCTATGAAAGAAGAGAGGATAATGGTGGTCAACTCATTCTAAAGAAGAACAAGTACCACCCCAAGCCTACCTACATGAAGAGATCACCTCAAAAGGCTCTTGTGGCATCCCATCAAGAGGAATACGAGTCCGGAGGTGAGGAGGATAAAGAACCAAGTGAAGAAGTAGGAATGGCGGCTCTTGCAATGGGCACCCTTCCTCCATCATTGGCCAACCTCTTCTCATCTCCAAACGACGACAAGATCTCCAAGCCTATGTGCCTCATGGCCAAGGAAACAAAGGTGAATTCCCCACCAAAAATTACTATCTCCTCTAACCCATCACTATTGGATTGTGTTGAGGATGTAGGGAAAATTGAAGAAGAGGATAAAATTTCTATCTTCATTAGCAAGCTCCAAGGTCCAACCAAGAAAATGGTTGAGGCCCTCATGTATCAATATGGAGAAGCCAAGCATCTTCTTAATGAGAAGGATGTTAGGATTTGTGAGCTCGAAGGGCATGCATGTGATCATGCCGACAAAATTGGTGAGCTAGAAGATCAACTTGTTGAGGAACAATTGCTCCGTGAGCAACTTGAGGAGACACATGCCATGGATCTTTCCAAGGCAAAAGAAACTCGTGAAACCTCTATTCAAATTGCTATTGATCTAAAAAGTAAAAATGAGGAACTTGTAGTGAGTCATGACAAGCTCTTTGAGGGTTTTGAGCAACTTAGGGAAACCCACAAGGTGACCTCAAGTGAGCTCACTACACTCAAGGAGTCATATGCCAAACTACAAGCTCAATTTATCTATGCTAGCTTCACCACTTCTCATAATGATAAAGATGCAAATGCTTGTTCCACTAACCCTTTATGTGTCAAGGCATCTCTTATTGAGGAAAACACTAGTTGAAGGCCCAACTTGAGAAGGGCCTAGCCACTTGTATCCAAGGGGAAAAGAACCTCAATGATCTTTTGAGCAATCAAAAGGGAGTGGTTGGCAAAGAAGGAATTGGGTTCACACCCAACTCTAAGAAGGTCAACAACAAGAAGAAGAAGGCGACTCCCCCTTCCAAAGATATTGTTTTTGTGAAGGAGGGGGAGTTAGCCAAAGCAAATGACAACTCTATTGGGAGTGGTAATGTCACTAGGGGCAATGCCACTCACAATAACTTTGCGGGAAAATACAACCCCTCATATGTTCTTTTGAAATCTACAAATGGTTGTGTTTTTGCTAAATATGTTGGCTCTTCATATGGAGATGATTATCACTATGCTATTTGGGTTCCAAAGACCCTTGTGACTAACAAAAGAGGACCCATTCCAAAATGGGTACCTAAATCAAAGACTTGATTATTGTAGGGTTTCTCTTCCGGTGGATCTTCATGGCTCATTGATAGTGGATGCTCATCCCATATGACCGGAAGCAAAGAACTAGTAAAGGACTTATTGAAACAACTACTCTCATTCTCTCATGTCACCGTTGGCAACAATGCAAGACTCAAGGTAGTGGGAGTTGGTAAGTGGTGATCACTCCGGAGTTATCCATTGAGAAGGTCCTCTTGTTGAATCTCTTTCATACAATTTACTTTCCGTTGGTCAATTATGCAATGCCGGTTACACCGTTATTTTTAATAAATACCACGTGACCATCCTTTTCACTCAAACACTCAATGTCGCCTTTGTTGGATTTCGTGAAAACGGTTTGTATGTGGTTGATTTCTCAAAAGAGACCACTCAAATCGCTACATGTTTAATGGCTAAAGGCGACAAGGGGTGGCTTTGGCATCGCCGACTTGGCCATGTCGGTATGAGAAATTTACAAACTCTTGTAAAGGGTGGACACGTGGTAGGACTAACCGATGTTAATTTTTCCAAAGATCGTCCTTGTAGTGCTTGCATAGCCGGAAAGATGCATGAGAAGAATCACCCCAAGAAGACCATTATCTCCACTAAGAGGCCTTTGGAGCTCCTTCATATGGATCTTTTTGGGCCTCCCACATATGATAGTCTTGGTGGCAAGAAATATTGTTTGGTGATTGTGGATGATTATTCAAGATATTGTTGGACTTTCTACATCAAGAAGAAGAGTGAAACTCAAAAGATATTCATTGACTTTGCAACCCTAGTTCAACGCCAATATGACTCCAAGATTTTGGCAATTAGAAGTGACAATGGTACGGAGTTCAAGAATTACACTATGGATGATTTCCTAAGTGGGGAGGGCATTCAACACCAATATTCCGCTGCATATACTCCCCAACAAAATGGTGTTGCCGAAAGGAAGAACCGCACTCTTATTGATATGGCAAGAACTATGATGGCCGAGTTTAATTCCCCATACAACTTTTGGGCCGAAGCCATCAACACCGCTTGTCATTACTCAAACCGGCTCTTCTTCCGTCCTCTCAAGGACATGACACCATATGAACTCCTCACCGGTAAAAAGCCAAATGTATCTTACTTTCGAGTCTTTGGATGCAAATGCCATGTTTACATTAAAGGTTGCAAAATTGCTAAATTTGAATCTAGATCTTTTGATGGTATATTTGTTGGATATGCCGCAAAGTCTCATGCTTATAGGGTCTACAACATATCCACCGGGTGTGTTGAAGAATCTATGAACGTGGAGTTTGTCGAGGATAATGGCTCCCAAGCGGAGCATATTGATCATGATGATGTAGGTGATGATCTCCATCTCAAGCCATAAGAACTATGGGGATTGGAGAACTAATTCCTATTGAAGGACCTATTGATGATACTCAAGAAGAAGGAACAAGTTCTACTCAAGTTGAGCCATCCACCTCAAATATTGATCAAGAAGATGGTCAAGACCCACCCAACTCTAGTGGTGAACAAGAACATAATGAACCCACAACTCCAAGAACTCCACTTCGGTTGACCATGAGCAAGATAAAGGCAATGATGAAGATATTTGTGTTGGTGAAACAATTGGTCAAGCCTCGGAACGCCGGGTCATCCGGCGTGCATCAAAATTGGATTACCAACAACACTTCAAAGAAAATATCCTTGGGAGTATCCGTAGAGGTGTGTCCACACGCAATCAATTATCTAACTTTTGTGGTCATGTCTCTTGTTTGTCTAGCTTAGAACCTCTCAAGGTATATGATGCTCTTGAAGACATGGATTGGGTTGCGGCTATGCATGAAGAGTTGAACAACTTCGAGCGCAACAAAGTATGGTCATTAGTGGAAAGACCCAATGACTCCTCCCATAATGTCATTGGAACCAAGTGGATATTTAAGAACAAGCAAGACTCACATGGTCAAGTCATTCGCAACAAAGCAAGATTGGTTGCACAAGGCTACACCCAAATCGAAGGAGTCGACTACGGTGAAACCTATGCCCCCGTTGCTAGACTTGAATCCATTCGCTTACTAATTGCTTATGCATCTACTCATAATATTGTCTTATATCAAATGGATGTTAAAAGTGCTTTCTTAAATGGTCCACTAAATGAATTGGTGTATGTTAAACAACCACCGGGTTTCGAAGACCCTAAATTTCCTAACCACGTCTACTTACTACATAAGGCTCTTTATGGGCTCAAGCAAGCTCCACGTGCTTGGTATGATCATCTCAAGGAGTTCTTAGTAGACCGTGGCTTTGAAATTGGGGTAATAGATCCCACTCTTTTTACAAAAAGGGTAAATGGAGATTTTTTCGTATGCCAAATATATGTTGATGATATTATCTTTGGTTCCACTAACCGTGAATTTAGTGATCAATTTGGCAAGCTAATGACCAAGGAATTTGAGATGTCCATGATGGGAAAATTGAATTATTTTCTTGGCTTTGAAATCCACCAATTTCGAGAAGGAACATTCTTATGTCAAGCCAAGTATATTAAGGACATGCTCAAGAAATTTGATATGAACAATGCCAAGCCATATAAGTTTCCCATGGACTCCAAGGCGGATCTTCACTTAGATCCGGATGGTAAGGAAGTTGATCAAAAGCTTTATCGTTCTATGATTGGATCTTTGCTTTACCTTTGTGCATCTAGACCGGATATTATGTTTAGTGTGGGTATGTGTGCAAGATTCCAATCAAGTCCTAGGGAAAGTCATGAAACCGCGGTCAAAAGGATTCTAAGATATTTGTTGGATACTCCCAACTATGGTCTTTGGTATCCCCATGGTACAAGCTTTGATCTTGTTGGTTATTCGGATGCGGATTGGGCGGGTTGTAAAATGGATAGAAAATCAACTTCGGGTACATGCCAATTCCTTGGTAGGTCCCTTGTGAGTTGGTCTTCCAAGAAGCAAAATTGTGTGGCCTCGTCATCCACCGAAGCCGAATACATCGCCGCCGGTAGTTGTTGTGCACAATTATTATGGATGAGGCAAACTTTAAAGGATTATGGTGTCATTTGTGACAAAGTGCCTCTTTTATGTGACAATGAAAGTGCTATTAAAATTGCACACAACCCGGTTCTTCATGGCAAGACCAAGCACATTGAGATTCGGTATCATTTTATTCGAGACCATGTTGAGAAGGGTGATATTGCAATCAAGTATGTCAACACCAAGCATCAACTCGCCGATATGTTCACGAAGCCTCTTGGTGAAGCAAGATTCAAGGAGTTGAGAGGAGAACTCAATGTGGTGGACATATCCAATTGGATTTAGTGGATTTCTTGCATACCTACCCATATTAGACGATACTTATTTGGTTTAGGTGTAGGCATGGACATAGGGGGAGTGCGGTCCTAATCCATTGGGCTATCCCTCCCCCCATTATGCCGATAGTAAGAACTCATTTTGTCTCTATATTTTCATTTCATGAATTGTGAGCTTAAATGACGAGTAGTGGCCGTGAACCCGAGATACATCTTCGCGGTGTCACACCACAAACTCATACATGGTGGCCTTGGCCACCGCCCTCTTCTTTATGAAGAGTTGGTTCTTTTCGGTCTTAATTGAAAATCATTTGGAATTTTGGTCCTATTGTTGGTTTTATGGGAAACCCACTCATCTTGGCATTTCCGTGTTCGATTTTTGCAAGTTTGAGTGTGGAGTACCAATGTCAGTTTGACAATCTTATCCCAAGCCTATCTTCCTAAAAACACTTCATCTTATGCACACAAGTCCTATTTTGAAACTGAGGAGAAAGGGTGTAGCAGGCCAGAATTTCTAACGAAATCCTGAAAATCGGATTATCCGATTCTGACTTGCTCGGATTATCCGACTATCGGAATATCCGATCCAAGTCAAAATCGGATTATCCGATTTGGCGGTTTGTCTCCAAATAGAACAGGGGTCGGGGTGAAGGGCTCATTCGAGCATCTTTCTCCACCCCCGACCCCCTCTCTCCACCAACGCCGCCCCTCTCTCCCGGCTCCTCCCCGGCATCTCCGGCCGGATTTGGTGCTCCTCCTCCCCGGGAACCATTCACCGAAGCTTTTTCCTCAATGGACGAGGGTAACTTCTTCTCTCTCATCTCCTAGGTGTTCCTCACCTAAATCTTTGGAAGAAGTTGTTTTGGCTGGTGTTGTGGTTCCCCTTGGTACTTAGAACACTAGGCTAGCCCCCCTTATTGTCGATCTACTGCTAGACCTAGGACTTGAATCACTTTGTTGCTGCCAGATCCAGATCGGATTTTCCGATTCAGTCTGAACCGGATATTCCGACCAGTCGGATTATCCGATTCATACTGAATCGGATTATCCGAAATTGCTCAGTGCTATTTTTCAGCCACATCTTGATTTGTCCAGGACTTAGTAGACTCAACTTAGGGATGCTCTTCTAGTGTACATTGTACCATTCCTTGCTCTGTGACTTGTGTGTACTCATCTATGCTATCCATCTATTATTCTATCTCACAGGTGGTTCCGGCAGTCGTGATTCGGGTAGTCCTCCACAGAAACATGCTAGAAAAGGCAAGCAACCCATGAAGAAGAAGCAAGTTGCTCATAGAACCAAGAAGCTCAAGGAAACTCGCCCCAACTATTTGACCATGAACCCAATTGACTATGCCCGAGTCCGTCAGTCCAACTGGTATACGAGTATGCCAAGAGATGATGATATTGAAGATCCCAACTTCTGGTGCATGGAGCAGATATATATATACAATGACATCTATAAGCACTATAACCATCCTATTCGCCCGATGCAGCCCTACAGAATGCGAGATATCAAGGCCAAAGCCAGTTATGCTCAAGCTGCAGATGTGATTGAACAGATGGGCTTGGTTTCACTCATTGAAAGCAATGCCCCTACAATGTGGAAATGATTCTGCAGTTTTTCTCCACCTTGGTGATCGAGACTGACCACATAAAGACCATGAAGTGGATGACGGGTCGCACTCAGTGCACATCCTCCTTTGCTCGGTTGTCTACTCTTCTTGGCTATGCACCCTACCAGAGCAACCTCCTCCCAGTGGTTACACTATGCACACTGTTGAGAAGTTCAACAAAAACATAATGAAGGATATGTATGGGGCTGGTGCAATTATTGGTGAAAAAAGGGCCTCCTGCCCCTCTATGACCAGCTTGCGATCATCTTCCGCTCAACTATTGCTCCCAGTGGAGGTAACAATGACAATATAGTTGCTCCTCTTGCAAATCTGCTTTGCCTTGCTAAGAAAATTGTTGAGAATGAAAACCCTGAAGAGGATTTTACAGTGGATGTGATGCATTTTATCTTTCGTGAGTTGTATGACTCTTTGGTCAGTGGGCTCACTATTCCGTATGCTCCTTACATCATGATGCTCATCAAGGACACTCTGAAGAACCACAACTTCAGCCGGTATGATATGGAGCCCCATACGTACAAGAAGGTTTATCAGAAGAGGAAAGAGGTCATTCCATCTTCTGCTGCTGCAGCTCCTGCCCGTGGTTCCTTCATGGGTGATGCTCGTCGTGGTGCCACTCGTCCGTCTCGGTTCCTTCCTTTGATCCGCCCAAGAAACTCAACTGGTTCCAGCGGAACATCCTGTGCATGAATGCTGACATCCGGAGGGGACAATATGACACTTATCTTAGGCAGGAGAACATTCTCAAGCACCTTCCTCGCCTCCCAATGATCCTCCAGAGTCTGCTCCTCTCTCTTTTGCTCAGTGGAACGAGGGCTCTCAGTTTCCATGGACTCAGCTTGAGTCTCATCTGCTAGAGACAGCGTCTGCCGGCCCTTCCCGCCATCCTACACTCGTGCCCGTACTTATGAGTCTTCAGAAGAGGATAGTGATGACACTGATGATGATGATGCCTCTGCGACGGAGTGATCTACTTGGGTCGTAGCATCGCTCTTTTCCCTTTTTGGCGTTTCGATGCCAAAGGGGGAGAAGTAGTTCTATTAGGTCTCCGTGTGGGATTTGCATGGGTTTCGGGCACAAGCATATGCTTTTACCATTCTTGTTGCGCTTGTGTCCATTTATGTCGAACTTATTCGTGAACTTATTTGTGTTGTGTTTTCATGTGGAACTTATGTGTGTGAACCTTTAAGTTATGAGACATATGGATTTCTAATATGGTTATGAGTTGTATTCTTGTGCTAAGGTTCATTTCTACTCTATTATGCACAAGGTATAGTCCACTATCGAAACTCAACCTATTTTGATATGTCTCCATCTAGTTTCCTCAATATTTGGAAGTGTCCTCCTCCTATATGTATTGCATTTGTATTCCAATGCAATTTAATTATATGCACACATTCAGGGGGAGCTTCTCATGACTTAAGCTCGGGAATCTAGATAATATATAACTATGCTTTCCTTGCAAATCCTAGTGTTGTCATCTAACACCAAAAAGGGGGAGATTGAAAGGACATTTATTAATCCCTTGTGTTTTGTGTGTTAGGCAACAACACTAGTGACAATTTAACATGTGAATCAAGTGATGCAGGTTTTAAGTGTGTAAAACATCTTTGCATCGAAACCAAAAAGGGAGTTGAAAAGAGCCAGTTTTGTTGCTGAAGTAAACCGGATTATCCGATGTTGAAATATCGGATTATCCGATTGCAGATTTCGCTGGAATTCTGCTAAGGACTAGAAGAAATCTCACACTGAAGTTGTTCGGATTATCCGAGTTGCAAAATATCGGATTATCCGATGATCAAGATTTCGCTGGAATTCTGCTAAGGACTAGAAGAAATGTCACACTGAAGATGTTCGGATTATCCGAGTTGGAAATAATCGGATTATCCGATGATCAAGATTTCGCTGGAATTCTGCAAGGACTGAAAGAAATCTTCACTGACGCTGTTCGGATTATCCGATGATTGTCTGATCGGATTATCCGATTCCATCGGATAATCCGATGATGACTTGAATCGGATTATCCGATTTCCTGTCTGCAACGGCTAGAATCTGGGGGCAGTATATAAAGGCCTTCTCCTACATTGGAGAGGGCACCACGACCAGAAATATCTCCCCACCATTGTTGCAAGCTTAAACTTGGTAGATCTCTCTCCCTAGCCACTCAAACACCTTGTCCTTCTAGGACTTGGGAGAGTTGACCTAGATCTACCCTTCCACCAAAGCGATTTGATTTCCATATCCATTCCTTAGAGGAACTTGTGCATCTTGGGTTCATTGGAACCCGAGACGGTCGTTGGTCGTTCTTGTGGCTTTGGGAGCCGCGGGGACTAGCCGGGAGCCTCCAATTCGGTTGTGGAGACGTGCCCCGGCCTTGTGATTCTTGCGGCTTTGGAAGCCGTGGGAATTGGTGAGAGCCTCCAATTCGGTTGTGGAGTGTGCCTCATCCTTGTAAAGGTTTGTTGCCGACCTCGAGGGCATCATATAGTGGAGGAGATACGGTGTGCCATATCACGGCTATTCGGGGATCACTTGTGACCCCGCACCGCTCCAACGAAGACGTAGCTTCCATTGGGAAGTGAACTTCGGGAATCATCTCCGTGTCACCGTGTGCTTATCCTTTTTATATATACCTTTACTTGTATTGCTAGCTTACCTTGTTTAGTATATCTTGTTAGCTAGCTTCTTGCTCATCATATAGGATTGTTCACCTAGTTGCATATCTAGAGAACTTATATTTGAGCAATTCCTTAACTTGTTGAAAAGAAAATTAAAATTGGTAGTTGCCTATTCACCCCCCTCTAGTCAACCTACTCGATCCTTTCAAAGGGCGAGAGCGTCTAGGTTGTTCCTGGCCACGCGGCGAAAGGTAGGTAGCGTCTGCGTCGTCCCCGCCGTCACGGAGAAACAGGGACAGCATATGCGCTTCCAGCCGCATGGAGGAGCGGCGGAGGCGGCGACGCCGTCCCGTCGTGAGGAGGATTGGTGCTGGCGGCGGTGTGTCCCCAGCTCTGGGGAATGACGGCGGCAGGCCGGCGGCGAGTTGTGCGTCCCAGCAGGCTGGAACATGTGTGTCGTCCCCGCCAACGACAAACAGGAATCGGCGAGTGTGGCGGAGCAGCAGGGTCATGGGTGAGAACTGAGGAAGATGGCGGACTCGTTGCATGATGATCCACTGCATAGGATCATAGGCGCGAGAGGAATTGACGGGGCGTGATTATCTCCACGCGTGAAATCAGGGCGTGGGAACGGGATGCGAACGCTCGGGACCACGGCAGAGTTTTCGTCCGCTCTTGTAAAATGCTAAACTCACACAGGTGGGAGTTGATGTTTATGTGGACCGTTAGATCTTGTTAGGTGGCATGATCGTGAGGTGGTATATTCGCCTTGGTTGTCCTGTGTAGGTGTTCTGGGTGGGTTTAGAAAAGAATATGTTTGCTTGTTTAATAGTAGTAGAGAAAAATCATCATGTTAACGTTTCAATCAACTCTAAAAACCTTGGAATGCACAGACGGTAAATGTTTCAATCTTATGTTGTGGTCTGTTTCAGGTGTGCCTAATAATGCCTTCATACAAACAAATTTCAGTTTACTTCTAAATCACTTGTGTTCAGAGAAACTGAACTTATCTTAGACACTATCACTATGCAGCAGGTTAGCCAATATATATGTCTATAGCTTGCTTGCCATAGACTAACTTTCTAGTTTTTGGCTACTTCGTGCCCTGGAACAGCATTCGTATAAATGCCTGAAAAAGGTAAAACATAACTACATAAGTAGTCCAAACAATCAGCGTATTGGATAAAGTAGAGAGGAGAATTTAACCTCATAACCTGGGACTTGCATTGGGCGGGGCGGACAGTGGATTAACCCCTCGCAGATTTTTCTAGCAAGCGTGTATCTTCAGTTTTCGCAATGTAAAGATCGGACCAATCCATTGATATACAAAATGCAGCCGAGCCCATGGCTGCTCGATCATAGGATCGTGATGCTCCGGTCCCACAATCTGCTCCACCAGTTGGACCTCTGCCGGCCGATATCGAGATGTTCACCCCGTGACGACATCGTTGCAACTCTTCCCCCCCCCCCCCCCCCCTACCTGTACCCACAGCACCTCCGCATAGCTCCGCCGCACCCTCATCTCCCTGTGGGGCAGCTCGCCCAGGCACGCGAAGGAGTAGCCGAGGGCCCAGCAGGCAGCAGCCCATGGATCGGTCCCCTGCCGCTGCTGGGCGGCACTAGATACCGGCACACCATCCACTCACCGAAGCACCGGAAGCTGGACCTCCGCTCCACCTGCGACGTCGTCGATCCCAGGAGAGGCGTTCACATCGACCATTGCAGAGCGCCAGCGCGGAGGAAGGGCGAGAGCGTCTAGGTTGTTCCTGGCCACGCGGCGAAAGGTAGGTAGCGTCTACGTCGTCCCCGCCGTCACGGAGAAACATGGACAGCATATGCGCTTCCAGCCGCATGGAGGAGCGGCGGAGGCGGCGACGCCGTCCCATCGTGAGGAGGATTGGTGCTGGCGGCGGTGCGTCCCCAGCTCTGGGGAATGACGGCGGCGGGCCGGCGGCGAGTTGTGCGTCCCAGCTGGCTGGAACATGTGTGTCGTCCCCGCCAACGACAAACAGGAATCGGCGAGTGTGGCGGAGCAGCAGGGTCGTGGGTGAGAACTGAGGAAGATGGCAGACTCGTTGCATGATGATCCACTGCATAGGATCATAGGCGCGAGAGGAATTGATGGGGCGTGATTATCTCCACGCGTGAAATCAGGGCGTGGGAACGGGATGCGAACGCTCGGGACCACGGCAGAGTTTTCGTCCGCTCTTGTAAAATGCTAAACTCACACAGGTGGGAGTTGATGTTTATGTGGACCGTTAGATCTTATTAGGTGGCATGATCGTGAGGTGGTATATTCGCCTTGGTTGTCCTGTGTAGGTGTTCTGGGTGGGTTTAGAAAAGAATATGTTTGCTTGTTTAATAGTAGTAGAGATGAAGAATATTTTGATTTTTTCATAGGGAGAGGATGTTTCTTTGAACAACTGATGGCTCAAATGCAAATACATATGACAGGATAAGTTGTCGCCCTATGAGCTGAACAAATACAAGTATGGATAGGCTGGTTTAGCCTCTGCCTAATCACATGTTTAGCACAGTTGTGAGCCACACCATTAAGATCTCTCTTGATGTAAATGGCGTGCTTGGTTTCCTGCATGCTACTTAGGTCATTTGCATCTGTGGCTCTCAGGTCCTTGCTATGAAAAAACGCAACAAAAACCATGTTGTGCATTACATTTGGTTGCATGTGTCGATTTTTTTGCCGACATTTGGGAAACATAAGGTGTCTGGTTGTATTCTCATGTTTCTCGTAGTCTAACCACATGGCTACGTGGTGAACTTACCACACACCACCACAAGGAGCGGCAACCTGAACAACGGCGCGGCGGTGGTTTCGGCGGCGGACGTCATGAAAGGAGGTACCATAAACACGGAGAAATTCATGGCGGCTAGCTGCGGAGGTTGAACGAAAACGACATAGATGTTGAAGAACACACGTACACGAAGCACAGTCTAAACAGCGAGCGGAGGAGGTTACAGCATGAACACGCCGGAGTTGATGACAACGAGTGGTGGAGGTTAGACCATGAACATATCGTAGTTCACGAGCTCTCGCACTTTTGGTTAGACGCAAGTGAGAGAAGATTGAAGAACACGATCTAAATACGCATATATATACCATGCAAGATCTACTCGTATATGTCATGCGAAACAAAAAAAGTCTGAACATGAAAGTTGTGGGATACGATGATATGAATCTACTCGTCAAAGGAAATTCCAAACGGTCGACCGAGTGCAACGTATTTGACAAAATTCGTTAAAAAAAGAGGCAAACATCCGTCCGAAATTCAAAGGTTCCAGATCACGAAACTCGAAATCGAGTACGGGAATGGAACCTACTCATCGACACGCACATATTTTGTGTACAAAATATATATTTTGAATCAAAGCATGGTTATGAAGTTTAAATGGAGGAGTATAAGGGAGGTTAGGAGAGCGTACCTAACAGGACCCACCCACGTTCGCACACTGGCATCACCACTTCCTGGCCACGCGGAAACGGCCGAATCTATCGTTCCTACAATCCTACAGGGCATGGCTGAGTACTGCTTTAGGTGGGCTGGCCCAGGAAGCCAAACAGCCAAAATTTGCACCTAGTGGGCCTAGCTGAGGTCCATGCGGGAAACCAAACACGCCCAAAACTTCCACATCTGAGCTGGATGTGGCCGGGAATCCTACATGTGTGTCCCTAGAGGATGGCTTAAACTTTTGGAGGCCACTTTCTTCGCTATATTTTGGTTATCTATAGAGAAAAGGAAGGCCTATGAATCTATAAGTGTTGCCACCATCCACGCATAAGCTAATGCTTTTGCTTCCGCCTGAAACACATAGGAAGCAAATGGCGCGTAGGCTTTGTATCATTACTATGCACTCCCTCCCTTCTAGCTCGGCTCTGACGAAGACTCAGTCCTCGTGGCCTGAATATGATCGTTTCACAGGATTGACCTGCATTTCCACGTAACATCTAGAAAATAACAGGATTTGTCAAATTTCTATCAGTTTGTATGGTCGCCCCTTGTTGTAGGCCTTGTTGATGGGTTGACCATGTTTGCACCTTGTTCCTTCTTGGAACCTGAAAATCATGGGAAACATCGCTTGGGTATGAACATTAATTTGATATGGCTCCCCTGATTTCGTGTTAAAAAGGCAGTTATTCCTAGACTTCTAAATGCACCACATCAAATTAAGGAAATTTGTAAAAGAAGCATGTGGATGATTCATACTTTGCAAGTTCAAAATAATTTGGTTAGAGAGGAAGAGCACCGGACAATAAATTTAGTACATATATAGATGAAGATACCAAGCTACTTTGACAAAGGGGCGGGTAAAAAATAGGTGAACATAATTCTCGTGTAAACCGGGATCATGAGAGGTACATTATGCCTGTGAAAGCTGAAAGCTTTTCGGAGAAAGAGAGGCAGACTGGAGATGTCCCGGGATGTTAGAAAGTGTTTATGACATTAGTGGATAGAGTCGATGATTTTATCTAAAGTGTTCACAGGGTTCTGGAAGAGTTTCAGAGGAAACTCGGGAAAGGGGGGAGTGCCGGAGGGGGGCATTGGGTGCCCTAGGGCTGCGCCACGCATGGTGGTGCAGCCACATGGGCCCAAGGCCCACCTTGCCCCGCGCACCACCTCCCCCAAGTTTCCTTTTATTCAAATGGTGGGATTTAATTTATCTCATAATTAAATGAAGAGATAAAAGAAAAATATGAGGAGTATTACTGTATTAGGAAAGGACTCCTAGTTGTACTAGGAGTCCAATCCGAATTGGAAAGGGGGGAGGTGCGACCAGCCCTAGGGCCGGCGGCGCACCAAGCCCTTGGGGAAGAGAAATTATGTTCACCTATATAAACCTCCAACCCCCAAGGGTTTTACACATATGTTGCTCCCGGTTTTTGAGGTGTCCTCTCCCGGAGCTATTTCTCTCTAGATCTCAGGTGTTGAGAAACCTTTCTACTATCTCATATAGAACTAATATAGTTGATTGGATCTACCACTACTACTACACTGAAAGGCTGTCTCTCATCGTTGGCGCCGAGTCCTGGACGGCGGAGCGCTGACGGGTTGGCGCAGTGGATGCGTGTATACCAGATGAGGGATTACCATTGTGATCCTTAGTGAGGGAGTCGGCGACATTGTCATCACCCGGCGTGGTCGTGAGAATCTTTATCAGGCTTCACCAACATCATCATCGACAAACACCAACTTTCGCTACGGTGTTTGTAAGTACTAGATGTAGCATATCGTGTGCATCATATCTTAATAGATAGATCTTGACGGTTATGTAAGATGATTTTAAAAAAAAATTCCGCACGAACCTACATAAAGTACTGTGTATCCAACACTCTACTGAGTGTGAGTCTGATGCAGGGAAGAAAAACACTCGGGGGACAAACCAATTGCACGTTTCTATCTAGAAAAGTGCAATTGCACGTTTTCTTTGAACTATGGTTGCACTTTTCTATAAAGTGACAGAGACATAAGAAAAAATAGTAGACTGAGACTTAACAAATCCATTTATTTTTTATCTTTATCTCGATAGCTTGTCATATCATGGTTTAGAAAAATTATAGTATGAGTTGATTGCAATCTATTCTATCGCTCCTTGAGAGCGGTTATCAATGTACTCCTTCCGTTCCAATTTAATTGACTTGCTATCCACCAAATGTGGATGTATCTAGACATGTTAGATGTATAGATACATCCACATGTGATGCATAACAAGTCAATTAAATTGAAACGGAGGGAGTATATGTTACTGGAGAGTTAGCATGAGACTTTTTTTTTACTTCTAGTTATTACATATTTTAGCAATGCAATCTACCTCATACTGATCTCGTGAGAGATAATGACTTTATACTGGGTTCACAAGGAAGAGAAATTTCACATGCAAATTTACATAATTTTCCCGTTGATATATTGTGTGGTTTATCCAAGAACAAGAACAAATTGCATATTTCCATTCTTATGTGTTCATGCTCCTCCCGAGAAATACTCCCTCCGTATCAAAATATAAGACTCTCTCGGAGGGAGTAGAAAAGAATGATCCAATCAAGAGCAGTGGCAAAAGATGGTGAAGGAAAAAAATGTTGAAAGCATGTTTCCATTTTTATGTGTTCATTTTTTTCACGGGGAAATCGTCAGTCCCTCCAATACTGAAATTCTTTAGCCTTTTTTTTGCGAAACACAGTACAACGCAGACTCTCACATACACGTGCACACACTTGCCCCTATAAACGCACGCACGCACACCCTACCCCTATGAGCACCTTCGAAAGACTGAGCCGGCGGTTGGGTCTTAAGATTGACGAAGTCACCACAGACACCTCGCTGTCGACGGGAACGTCGCCTCCCACTGAAGAAAATTCCGTCACAGGCAAGTTCTCCTGAAACTCTTTAGCCTAAAATTATCCAGTAAAATCAATTTACAGTTCAGGTATATTGTCGTTGTAGGTGGGTAGAGAAAGAAAAGCCGCGTCAAACTGGATATCTTTCGCATTCACCTGCCCAGGACCGTCTAGACTCTAGAAGCTGTCCCAAAAGCGTAACGATCTGCAGCGCGACACCTGGCGCCTTCCACCTGTCTGTCAGAGATTTCCCGCGACAATAAAACGGTGGAACACAAAGAACAATAAAGAAAAAAATATCTGCATCTTCCGGGAAATCTCTCGCCAATTCCCCAATTCGCCGCAAGCGGAGGCGTCTCCGTCCATCACAGCACCCCCTCCCCTCCAAAACCTCTCGCGCCCGCGCGAGAATCCGGGCGCGCGGTGGTCTTGGCCGCCGGATCTAGGGTTTCCGCGCGATGCTCTCACTGCGCAGCGACGCGCGCCACCTGGCGGCGCCGGTGGTCCGCGGCGGGGACGCCGTCTGGCGCGGGATCAGCGGCGGGGCGGGCGCGGCTCCTGACGGGCCAGCGGCGGCGTTCCTGCTGCCCCCGGTGTCCTTGGACGCGAGGACCAAGCAACTCGTTGCGGGTGAGCTCCCCTGCTGATCCCTTTCCGCTTTTATGACTCGCTGTGTTGTACCGCTGCTCAGTTAGTGGAGGTTCTACTGAGCTCGGAAAAAGTTCGTTTCTAGGTTTCGATCGCCAGCTTTTCTTTTTTCTGTTATGGTGCGAAGGATCTTAGCTCATTTTTGTTTGCCGAGAATCGAGCTCTGGGTTGTGTTTGTGACTTTGTGTGTGTGGGGTTGTGGCGGTGTATTAAGCTTGCTTATACTGTACGTGATCTGCGGTGCTGGGTGTACGTGTTCGTATTTCTAGGAATCGGCGAGCTATTGAGTCACTGAACTCATGGGAAATTCTAGCCGGTCACTACTTGTTTCCTCGGGCTTTGTTTGGAATTGCTTTGTTTAACTAACTAGGTCCACATAATAAATTTTGGGCATATCAAGTTTAAAAAATAGATACAGTAGAATACTCAATAAGTCAATATGCTTCTCAGGCAAAACTGTAGATACAATTTGAACGTTTTATCAAATCAGATGACATAGAGCTGAATTAACCATAGTAGGATCAAGTGCGCTACTGCGCTTTGATCATTGTTAATTGAATTTTTATCTTGTTTTTTTGTCGTGTCCGAGGTCACGAACACCAGGAGTCAGATGACCCCTTTAGAGATTCGGCAGAGGGGCGCTAGGAGGATCTTGGCGATACAGAAAGTAGAACACACAAGCAGTTTACCCAGGTTCAGGCCGTTGTAAAGTGTAACACCCTACTCTTGCTTGTCTGGATTGATGGTGGTGATATGCGTTTTCGGGCTACAAGGATGTGTTCCCGGGTAACCAAAGATGAAGTCCGGATCTGATCGGGGCTCCTCTGCTAGCTTGTGGCTCAAGATGATCTCTCCTTCTCCGATGGCCTTGGTCCTCCTTTTATACTACAAGGGGATACCACTGTGGCCATACTAGCTGTCCTCTAGGGTTGCTGCCTAGAGTCTACCAAAAGTGACGGAGTTGGTAGGTGGAAGATGCCTCTGTCTTGGATAACGCCAAGGGCTAGCAGCCTTTTCCTTGCTGTGAACCAGTCGCGCACATGCTGTGTCATGGACGATACCGGGTTAGCCCCTTCTCGTTGGACCTTTCATGTGATCAACCAGGGTATCCAGGCCATGAAGACAAGTCAACTAGGTAGTGAACTCCCGGAAAGGCCAGAAGACTTCTCGTCGAGCGTTCACGGGGTACCCGGAAGGGGGGCGCTATCCAACCTCTGTCAATCTTCTAACCGGGATGGACGTCATTCCAGTATGTTGGAGTACTGGTGTAATCCACAGGGTTGACTGCGGTCCACGCTGGGAGAGCCCTTGAGGAACCCCCTTTTCCCAGGGTGCGACATTTTTAATAAAGGGGTGAATTCCACTTTTTATTCCACAGTTGTACATTTGTGACCCTTATTACCCCATTTAGTGAAACAAAATCAGAGATACACCATATATAAAATTTTAAACACGCTTTTATCCCATTTTTGCATTCTGCATGTTTCGTTAGAATAGAACTTTATGTTAGATCTGTGTGGTGCGACAAAATATGTAAATATCTGAGGATGTTATCTACGAAAATGTCCAGCCTTACTTGCTAATAAGGGTATTCTTCATGAATAAACTTGTCTGATTTATAATAATATTCTTTGTAACACCCTTGGCAGATTTAGTACACTGCATGGTTTTTAATGCGTCCCTAAGGCGACGCTTTGGCGACTCTTAAGCGCTAAGACGCCCCCCCTCCGCCTTAGAAAATCGACCGCTTTAGGCGCTAAGTGTCCGCTTAAGCGTGGCTTAGGCGTTAGAGCGCCCCTCCTCCGCCTTAAGACGCTTTACCGCCTTAAAAACCATGGTATACTGATAATTGTTTGAACTTTGCGGAACACCTATGCATTTTAGTGGCGTAAAAGTTAATTTTCCTCACTGTTTTTTGCTCCCCACCTCTCCACTTGTAGGTTTATGAGTAGGTTGGAGAAAAATGGTGGCATAATTCATGATTTGTGGATTAGTACACGATTTAAAGTGTAATTTGTGCAAGTATTGTCGAACCTGCACATTACTTTGGATTTTTTTGACATTGTATCATCAATTTGATTGGAAAAGCTTACCCATTTTAAACACATTGAAATACAAATTTATGGCAAGCATGACGTATCATGGATAAGTATTTGTGGGCTTGATTTGAACCTACATAATTCAGTGAAGTGATATGCTATAGTTCTGCGAAAGGGCCACGGGAGCAAAATTAACGAAGTTGACGAATCTTCTTGATGAAGAGACTCCACTCTGCATAGATTGATTTCGTTATTTCTACATTATTTTTTATGTGACAATCATCACACAGTTCTTCCCTGACTACCAGAAAACACATGGTGCTATGATATACTGAAGTTGCAAACATATACAGTAGTTCTGTAACTCCTTTTTCATAAGTTCAATAGTGTTCAAGAAATTTCAAAATCTATCAAGACGGAGCAAAGTAATGTTTGTCCCTTCGGAAACTATTTCCTAAAGAGAAAACAGGAAAGCAGACTTCCCAAGTTTGTGTGAAACTTACCATTTACTTGAGTTGATGAAGTGAGAACAGTGTGTTTGCGGACACGTTGGTGTTGGCGGCCTGCTGTGGGGGGCGGCCGCCGTTTAAGTATCAATCTATTGAGAGAAACTAAGATGCCTAGATTTTTATTGTTGTTAAGATGGTTGCTTTCCATTGGGAATTTGAGTGATGCATCGTCAGGATCTCCTCCAGTTGATACCTTAGTGACAAAGCTTCTAGGAAGTAGGAACTTAGAAATCATGTATGCATCTCAGGGAAGCACTCCAGCGCTCAATACTCTATATAGGTGCATGTATCTATTTGACTTGTTATGTTCTATTCAAGATCGCCACTGTTCATTGTTCCCGTCCAAAGCAAGCAGCAGGGCCCCTGAAATGGAAGCGTGAAACATACAAAACATGTTAGAACTTAGAACTGATCGAGAGGGATTTGCATATTTTGGCATGAAATAGAGGCACCTTTGTGGATGCCGGAGCAGTTTTTTTGTCGTTGAGCAGTACAATTCATGGCGGCTCACCGATCTTTTCGTCAATTTGTATGCAATTACAGTTAAAGCACGTTGGTATCTTGTTTAGTAGAACAACTGTCAGTTTTGATTGATCCAAGACATCGGTGCAGGGGCGTCTGGGTAGCAACGTTTCCAAACTATAAATTGCATGTGTTCTTTCAATTAGATGCTATGGCTTAGAACTCCAGATGTTCTTCTAATTAATCTGATGGCTATTGTTTCAAAAATGACGTGGCTCAGCATGTAATCAGCATTATGTGTCAGTTTTAGAATAAAGGAGGATGAGGTAATGAGCCATGTCCTTTCCACTATTTGTAGCATTTTGATTCAATTCACCTTTTAAATTAGGTATTTGGGTATTTTATTAGTGTTATGTCGTGAGTAATGAAGGTTTCGTGTGAAATTTCATTTTTCTCCATCGATTGGACTGGGCACTTTTCTGGAGTCGTGAGTGTGGCATACATTTTAAGTCACAAAATTTTGATACGTGCATGAGTACGTTCTGATCGTGAAGGCAACTTGGTGTACCTTATTAGAAATCTAAAGCTATTGGAGTGTACCTGTTGCATCGTGTGAGATTAAGTAGTGTAGCTATGTAAATGAATACCCACGTTGAAATTGACAGTTCGATATAATTATCCACCTTCGCAACTATCATAGATCTGTACCTTCTAAATTTTACTATCTTTTCGATATTCTCACCGCGTTATCTTGGTTCTTCAAATGGTTTAGTTGATGAAGAGGGGCACTTGGCTCTTGCACATCAGAGCTACAGCTCAGGAAAATATAGTCAGGCACTGGAGCATGGAAATGCTGTTTATGAGAAGAACCCACGTCGCACTGATAATCTACTACTTCTTGGGGCTATTCATTTCCAGGTTAGTACTATTGTGATGCTTTGGCATGTTTTTTATTCTTCAAGACCATTACTGAAAGTTTTGTTTCCTCTGTAGCTTCGTGATTATGATCTGTGCATTGCAAAGAATGAAGAGGCCCTGGTTATTGATCCACAATTTGCAGAGTGCTATGGCAACATGGCAAATGCCTGGAAGGTATGTTGAACAGTAGAAAAATCTTTCGAGAAATGAACACGAGTTTTTATGGTCCCAGAAATTCGTGGAGCGATGCATTTTATTTTGTCATGCAGGAGAAGGGCGACATTGATCTTGCAATTCGTTACTATTTAACGGCTATTCAGGTGTGTTTGTTTATATTTTCCCAGCTTTAACTTCTCTTCTGCTTCCTTCCCAGTTTTTTGCCATTAAAGAACATTGCCTTATATTTAAATATGACCAGAGCCCCTGTTATGTTGTTGTTTTGGGTCTAGACACTAAATAATTTTCTGATTCTGCAACGTTTTCACTTCATTTATGAAGGGGATTGCATCGCGGCTCACGGAACTTGCCATAATGGTTCAACTAGCTCACTGACCTCCCAGACTGCAGAGTTTAGTAATGGTCTTCTCATGTCATACCCTGCCAGTCTGGTTCTAACTGGTGACAAATGCCACTGTGGGGTGAGGCCATGTAAGGTGCAGATAAAGTGCCATGTCTCGCTCCTTGGATAAGTGCCAGTCTTATCGTGTAGGATCACGATAAATATAAATGCTATCTCATCTAACAAAACCATGTAACCACAATAATTCAACAATACTCATTATCCTGAACCAAGTAATCAGCAGAAGCACTGCTTGGGACTAAACCAACTAACCAAGAATTTACCAAAGAATAAGATTCCGTCAACAAACAAGAATTACCAACAATCATCAACAAGCAAGATTATTTCAAACTACCAAGGACCCATCGGCATCCAAGAATTGACCAAGAAGAGAATTGTCGTCACGTATCCAAGCAGTCTTGGCCAAAGTGAGAAGGTTCATGGCAGGGAAACAAAGAAAACAGTCATCCTGTGAATAGTCTACCAGTGTACTATTCACAGCGTGATCTGCCCTTTTGTTTCATGATTTGCTGTGAATAGGGTCTACACAGTGTACTATTCACAGCGTGATCTGCCTTTTTGTTTAAGGGAAAATTTGCTCCTGGACACCGTTATTTCGTGTCCTTTGCCTAGACACACTGAACTTTTGTGCCTTTGCTCAGCACCATAACAATTTCGTGGTCATTTGCTGTAACACACCGCACATACTAAAACAGAAAGGTTGACCTCTTTGCATGAATTGACCATCGTACCCTTTCGGCTTATTCACATAATTTGGTGTCTCGGAGTCTAGTACGAGTCTACTTCCACGCAGAGGAAAAAGAACCAAGGGAACCGGAGGCTCCCCGCCCCACTGCGCTTCCAGCCATGGTTTTTAAGGCGTACACCTTAGGACGCTTAGGCGTCAGAGCGGGGGTAGAACGCCTTAGGACGCCTTACCGCCTTAAAAACCAATGCTACGCTTCCCCGCCGCGTCGCAAATCAAGTAACCTTTCCGTTTTAGTACATGCGGTGTGTTACAGCAAACGACAACAAAATTGTAAAGGTACTGAGTACTGACCAAAGGCACAAAAGTTAAAATTTTCCCTATGTTTAATGGTGTGTGGATTGAATTTGGAATTTTGTGCTGAGCTAGACGCATGTTGTGTCAATACTGCCAAATTTCAGAATTTTGTGTGACCGTTAGTGGCGCTAATTGACCCTTTAGTACATTAGTATGCCTCATATGGCTAGTGCACACAATATGTCCCTGCTCTTTGCTCTTTCAGTCCAATAAAATTGTATACCTTTGGCCGTTTCTAAGATGAACTATCAATTGCAACATTGTAAAAGAGATAGGGTGGTCTAATTGTGAGCTTCTTTTCTTGTAGCTACGTCCAAATTTTTGTGATGCATGGTCAAACCTTGCAAGTGCATATACGCGCAAAGGAAGATTGAATGACGCAGCACAATGCTGTAAACAAGCGCTTGCCCTGAACCCACGTTTGGTATGTGTATTCCAATGTTACCAGTAATTCTTATTTGCTTTGTGAACTGACATTTTGTTATTCTATGATTTAGGTTGATGCACATAGTAATTTAGGGAATCTAATGAAAGCCCAGGGGCTTGTGCAAGAGGTAAGCAAGTTGTGTTCTAAGCTTCGGCAACAAGTGGTACTGTTGAATGATCCTTACCATTTAATCTGATCACATCTTCAGGCATATAGTTGCTACCTTGAAGCCATACGAATAGATCCGCACTTTGCAATTGCATGGTCAAATCTTGCCAGCCTGTTTATGGAGCTTGGGGACCTCAATAAGGCTATGCAGTATTACAAGGTAAATATCACAATGGTGCTAGCTTTTGGTGGAAATGAGAAAAATATACTAGTATGTGTATTAAGAATCCTTCAACCTGAATTATATATACTTCAGGTCAATGTATGTGAACAAAACAATTGTATGTTGCCACCTTCTTTGGTTAATAAAGTTTGAGCTTTAGTGGTTTTAAATGTTCGACGTGTTTGTATGCACAACTAGTTCATTACTGTAGACAGGCAAAGTTGTAGATCATTACTTGATTAATCCGGGAGTGGGAAGAGAAGTATATCATCTACTTGTCTATGTGGGTGGTCGAACAGCCGAATTTGTCATTGATACGTTATTGAGTGGCAACATAATGAGCCGTACCTGCCTTACAAAATTAATGAAAAAAGAATGTGTAGGTTTGTGAAAAACAACCAAGCTCATATTAAGTTCCCAAGTGCCACTGAGATGTTTAGTGCCTCATGAAAGAAGAGAACTTTAGTGAGGAGGTGAAATGAAAGATATCATGCTTACTACTCTTATTGGTCTTAAGACTAAATTTTCTGGGCAAGATTATGTTTACAATTGTAAAACCTTAAACCCTTTAGGTCCTTCCTGGATACTCTATAATTCTTCGAGATGCCATCTACGGGGCAATGGGCACTGGTGTTGCAAACAGGCGATGTGCCCATTTTTTAAAATACCGCTAATCTAATATGGTAACTTTTATGTAAGAATAAAGATAGAAATTATGGTCCAAGCGATTGCAATTATAATTCCTATTCCTCCTAACTGTCTGAAATGAATATTGCTTTTAGGTTTGCCCATTAGTATATAAACATTCTGTAGATTCGTGACATTAAGTTTGTATCAGGTTCATTGCGAAATATGCTTTCATGCTGTACACCTTGTATCATTTGTAATAACACATTGAGCTAGCTTATAGAAAATAAATCGAGGTATAAATTAGCAGTCAAAGTACTGCTGTGGAAACTTAAAATACCCAAAATGTATTATTTGTTCGAAGTAAATTACCGTGCAGGGTCAGGCCCAACCATCCTTATTTCCGTTTCTCCTTAATCTGGGCAAGTCCTGTTTTGAGTCCACATTGAAGCAGCACAAGGCTGTGGAGGAACAGCTCCACCTTGCTGCTACAACGTGGACAGCACAAATGTTGAAGGAACCACTTCAACGTGCTGCGCTAGATATCGCTCTAGAGGCGTGGGCTGCCAAGAGTTCAATCCAAACTCTTTAACACACAAGATCTAATCCAAGATCTTTAGGACAGAACACAAGTTCTTATTATTGATAGGTAGCGTGTACATAGGCTGGTTACATAGGTAGAGGTGAGGACCTCTATTTATAGGCTCCATGAGCTTCACTACTTAGCTCTACTTAAAGCTAGAAGGTTCTAGAGTACACTACTTAAAGCTAGGAAAGCAAATACAAACAACCTAGTTACTACTCATGGCTGGAACACTCTAGAAACCACTACACAACGTATGGCTATAGTGCCAAATTATGTAGAATATAGTAGAAGTGTGTAGAAGCCATAATGAATTTGACTCCAACTTTATTTTTATTTTTAGTTTCTCTACTGTCCCTCATCATCCTCCCCTGGTTGTTTAGAACTCGACCTCGAGTTATCCTCATAAAGTGCTTGTTCTGGATGATAAAGAGTCAGGTCTGCCACATTGAATGTGTTGGAGATTCCCATGTCATTTGGAAGATCTATCACATAGGCATTGTCATTTATCTTCCTCAGAATTGAGAAGGGTCCATATTTCCGCTGCCTAAGCTTCCCTTTGATGCCTAAAGGCAGTCTTTCTTTACGAAGGTATACCATTACCTTGTCACCAACTTGGAATGTCTTCAACCTCCGTTTGCAATCAGCTAGCTGTTTGTACTTCTGATTTTGCGCCTCCAACACATGGCGAATTTCTTCAAATAGTTCGGTGTAGTTATCAGCAAAGGACAATGCTGCTTTTGAGTTTCCCTTTGATGGTAGCTTCACTAGATCCACCACATGTGTTGGAACTTTAGTGTAGACAATAGAGAAAGGACTCCTGCCTGTTGATCTATGCTTGGAGTTGTTGTAGGAGAATTCAGCAAGGGATAAAGCTAAATCCCATTGTCCCTTTCTATCTCCACAAATGCAACGGATCAGATTACCCAAAAACTTGTTCACAACTTCCGTTTGCCCATCTGTTTGTGGGTGCGCAGTACTAGAAAATTTTAATTCAGTGTTGAACTGCTTCCACAAAGTGAGCCAAAATGCAGCTAGAAACTTGCTATCACGGTCCGAGACGATGGACCTTGGGACCCCATGAAGTCTGACCACTTCTCGAAAGAACAAATTTGCCACATGATGCGCATCTGTTGTCTTGCGGCATGGAATGAAATGAGCCATTTTAGAAATCTGTCCACCACGACAAACACTGCATCATTCCCGCGCCTTGTTCTTGGCAAACCCAAGACAAAGTCCATAGAGAGATCCTCCCATGGAGCTTCAGGAACAGGCAAAGGCATGTACAACCCTGTGTTCGTGACTTGGCCTTTGCAGGTTTGACATACGGGGCATCGCTGAACAAACTTTCCAGCATCTCTCTTTAGTTGTGGCCAAAAGTACGATCCTCAGGTTAGCGATAGTCTTGTCGCGTCCAACATGGCCACTAAGATCACTAGAATGGAGCTCTCTAATTAACTTGTCACGTAGAGAACTTCTTGGGATGCACAAGCGATCATTCTTGAAGAGATAGCCATCTTGCACCAAATAGTCGTCACCTAATGGTTGGCCTCTCATGTGCTTTACCCAAACATGGCCAAAGTCTTCGTCCTCCTCATACAACTCCTTTAGTTGATCCATGCCGGGAAGTTCAGCCTCAAAAGAAGTCAAGAGGCATGCACGCGACTCAAAGCATCGGCTACTTTGTTGGTGGCTCCAGATTTGTGCACAATGAGATAATTAAACCTCTCCAAATATGCTGCCCATCTTGCTACATGCGATCCACATGCTTTTGATTCCTAAAATGCTTCAAGGATTGATGGTCAGTGTAGACAATAAACTCCTTAGGCAACAGATAGACTTCCCAAGTCTTTAAAGCCCTAAAAACAGCATATAATTCTTGCTGATAGGTGCTCCACTTTTGTCTTGCTTCGCTTAGCTTCTCACTGAAGAAAGCAATGGGTTTTCGTTCTTGAGATAGAACAGCCCCAATGCCTACTCCACTAGCGTCGCACTCCAGCTCAAAAGTCTTACTGAAATCAGGTAGCGCCAAGACTGGTGCTTGTGACAATTTTTCCTTTATTTCCTTGAAACTAGCTTCAGCTAATTCGTTCCATTGAAATTTCCCTTTCTTTAGACATTCAGTGATTGGTGCCATGATCGTACTGAAATTCTTCACAAACCGCCTATAGAACGTTGCAAGACCATGGAAGCTTCTCACCTCTGAGATAGTCTTTGGAGTTGGCCATTCTCTGATTGCTTCAACTTTAGAGTCATCAACATGAATGCCTTCACTTGTTATGACAAACCCCAAGAAAATAAGTCGTGTTTGAAGGAAAACACATTTCTTCAAGTTCACATAAAGTTCGTTTTCCTTTAGTACCCATAGCACCTTACGGATGTGATCCAAGTGTTCATCTTCATCTTTACTATATATCAAGATATCATCAAAATAAACCACAACAAAGTGGGATAAGAAGGGTCGAAGTACCTGGTTCATCAAGTGCATAAAGGTACTTGGTGCATTTGAGAGTCCAAATGGCATGACCATCCATTCAAACAACCCTTCCTTTGTCTTGAACGCTGTTTTCCATTCATCCCCGGGTCTAATGCGAATTTGATGATATCCGCTCTTCAAATCGAGCTTTGTGAACACTCTTGCGCCACTAAGCTGATCTAACATGTCATCCAAACGGGGAATAGGGAATCTATACCTTACGGTGATCTTGTTGATGGCTCTACTATCCGTACACATGCGCCAAGACCCATCCTTCTTTGGCGTGATCAAAGCTGGTACGGCGCATGGACTGATACTTTCTCGAATGTGCCCCTTTTGCAGCAATTCCTCCACCTTTTCCTTCAGTATAGCATGCTCTTTTGGGCTCATCCGGTAGTGTGGAAGATTAGGAAGACTTGCTCCCGGAATTAGGTCAATTCGATGTTGAATTCCTCTCATCGGCGGTAGGCCTTGTGGCTCTCCAAGTATGCTCTGGAATTCAGCTAGTAGGCCATGTACCTTTGCTGGAATTTCAACCACCGGTTGCTCTTCACCTTTCACAATAAGTGCAGCACACACATTTGCCTCCTTTAAGTCTTCCATAAACTCGCTAGAGGTGTGAGAAATAGTTAACATGTTCTTCTCCTCCTCCTTAGAGGTTTTGGCATCTGATTGGTTTGGTACTATAATGATCTTTCGCTTATTCCAAGTGAAAGAGTAAGAATTTTCCTTCCCTTTGTGTGTAGAATCCACATCAAACTGCCAAGGTCTTCCAAGAAGAACATGGCTGGCATCCATATCAACAACATCACACAAGACATTGGAGCGATAGTACTTACCCAACGAGAGTGGCAGGTTGCATTGTTTGGTGATCCTCATATTCACCCCTTTCTTGATCCATCCAATATTGTAGGGATTTGGGTGATCATGAGTCTCAAGCTTTAAATGGTTCACCAAATTCTGAGAGATAAGATTCTCACAGCTGCAACTGTCAATCACTAATTTGCATACCTTGCCATTCACGGTACATTTGCTCTCAAATATTTTCTTCCGTTGTGTGTTGTCGGGCTGTGGTGTCGAGCACAAGAGACGTTGAATCACACACACCACCTCTTCACCTTCTTCTTCACAAACATCTTGTCCTTCTACATCCTCAGATTCATACTCTTCGTCATCTCCATCATCATGGATAGTTGTGTTGGCGAATTTCCTCAATGGGCAATTGCTAGACACATGTCCCTCTTCACCACATTTATAGCATTTTACCACCGGCTTTGTCCTACTCTTGCCAGCTTGCCTTGGGCAGGTTGTTTTGCCTTGGGTTGAGCGGACTTCTCTTCCACTGTATGGGAGTGACTCCTAGATGAACCTTCAGTATGAGGAAATGGAGCCTTACTTGCCTTTCTTGTCCTTGCCAACCTTTCAGCCTTTAATGCAAGAGCTTGTGCTTGGTCAATGGACCAAATTTGTTGCATCATCAAACGATCCTGAATAGTATCATTGAGACCATTGATGTACCTTGCAACTTGTTGATCTTCAGTTTCAGCAAGGTTGCACCTCACTTGTAGCCTTAGAAACTCTTCTGTATACTCTGAAACAGTCCTCTTTCCTTGAGCACAGTTTTGAAACTGAATAAATAGGATCTGATCATAATCTGCAGGCAAGAATCTCCCTTTTAAAAGACTCTTCATCTGCCGCCAAGATCTCACACGAGGTTCTCCTCTTAGTCTGCGGTCTTCTTGAAGGCGATGCCACCATGCACCAGCTCCTCCTTTCAACTTGTATGCGACCAAAGAAACTCTACGGTCTTCTGGAATATTCATGACCTCAAAGAAAGTCTCCACTTCATATAACCAATCAAGGCACCCTTCAATATCAACATTTCCATTAAAAGTTGGGATCTCAGCTTTCACCTTGTATGTATCCCTTGCATATGTAGGGTTGGGTACTCTTGGATATGCATAGAGATCAGGTTCTTCAAGGGTCTCATCATATTCCTCATCTCCAGAAGCTTCAGCATAAGTTGGCCTTCTTGAGGTACCTGAACAACATGTCGTTGAGGTGTTTTTACTTCAAGATGACCTCCCTTCCTTCGCTGCCGAATATCTTCTTCCTCCTTTGATGAATCACCTTCATTGGCAGTAGGAGGAACACCCTTTCTTATCATCTCAACCAGCTGATCGAATCTCCGGTTAAGATCTTCACGTAGCGCTTGGATTTGTTGTTCTGCAGCATCTATTCTCTTTCCCAATTCCTCCATTGCTTGCTGCAGCTTACTTTCAAAGAGTACACCAAGAGCTGGAACGGATCAGCAAGGCTCTGATACCACCTGAAGCAGCACAAGGCTGTGGAGGAACAGCTCCACCTTGCTGCTACAACGTGGACAGCACAAATGTTGAAGGAACCACTTCAACGTGCTGCGCTAGATATCGCTCTAGAGGCGTGGGCTGCCAAGAGTTCAATCCAAACTCTTTAACACACAAGATCTAATCCAAGATCTTTAGGACAGAACACAAGTTCTTATTATTGATAGGTAGAGTGTACATAGGCTGGTTACATATGTAGAGGTGAGGACCTCTATTTATAGGCTCCATGAGCTTCACTACTTAGCTCTACTTAAAGCTAGAAGGTTCTAGAGTACACTACTTAAAGCTAGGAAAGCAAATACAAACAACCTAGTTACTACTCATGGCTGGAACACTCTAGAAACCACTACACAACGTATGGCTATAGTGCCAAATTATGTAGAATATAGTAGAAGTGTGTAGAAGCCATAATGAATTTGACTCCAACTTTATTTTTATTTTTAGTTTCTCTACTGTCCCTCATCACACATGCCCCTCCCCTTTCATCCCCCTTTTCTTGCTTCCAACACCCTTTCATCCCCCTTTTCTTGCTTCCAACACCCATATTGACCTGAGTGCACTTCCTTCTTGCACTTTGTTCGCATAACTGCAGAGCGCTGCAACCATCCCGAGCACCCATCCTCCAGTCCCCCCTTCCACTATAAATGCTTGGCTCCTCCAATATTTGGGTGCAAGGAAAGTCAGGGAAGTGGCTGTGGTTGGTGCTAAGTAAGCAGATCAGCGATGGGATTCTGCATCCTGTAGATTTGACCTTGATATAAGAAATGTAGTTTCTCCAGCTATACTATTCTTCTAGTGTGCCATCCCTGGGCACTTGTGGTGTGCTGTCCCTGTCATAGACTCATAGCTGCATTCCACCGTGTCAAGAGTTTTTGATTCCTATCTACACACCAGATTAATTCATAGTCTCCTACGGCATATTGAGGCTGTTCTGATGGGATTTCTGTCCCTGATATGTAAGAGGATATAGTATATCAATTTCTAACACGTATTCATGTTGCACTTCCTAATGTGCTACTACCAATATTCCACAATGTAAGCCTTTTTAGCAAGCTACAGAGGGAGTAGCAACCATCTTTCATGGTGTATACATGCAATCAACTCCTGGTTGGTGACATGAAACCTAAATGTTTTTTTTTGGATAATGTAGCATGTAGAGTTCTAGTACAAACCATTTAAAATTTCAACGTCAAATTCAGAATGTACGAAAAGAAACAAAATAGAAGTTTTCTATGAATGGTAGCATTGTTCTTGTTTCTATGTTTTTTATTTTCCTTTAATTTATCATGTCCTAGATTTTCCCTTTTTTGTTACTCAATATAGAATGAATTTGAACCAGAAATGTTACATGGTGGAGTAAATTGACCTACTCCATGCTGTAGATTTTTTTGGGAATTTTCCTTGTCCACGAATGCCTAAACCAAAGACAATTGCATGAGTGCGGAAAACGGTGAATTGCATAACAAGTGTTGCCTGTATGTATGGTAGCTCCATGCCACCATATGTTGCTTGCTTGTTGTGTTCTTACAAAACATATGATTGATTTGCTTTAACCTAACTGACTATCATTCTGATGGGTGATGTCCAATGCTTTGAGTGGTACCATTGCTTTATTTTTGGTTAAAAAATCTTGCAGGAAGCTGTTAAACTTAAGCCATCTTTTGCTGATGCACATCTTAACCAAGGGAATGTGTACAAGGTTAGTCTTATCAACTATGGCAGTAGCTTATGGCCTGGGAAGTTGTCAACAATTGGTTATGGAGCAAATGTTTTGGTTTGTCCAGGCCATGGGAATGTTCCAGGAGGCAATTGCTTGTTATCAACGTGCTTTGCAGGCGCGCCCTGACTATGCAATGGCTTATGGTACGCAGTCTTGCTTTGTTATCTGTGTGCAAGAATGTATGGTAGGTTTGGTTTGTGTCCAACAAGTAAAGTTCTAATTTCCAAGTATGGTAGGTTTAGTTTGTTTCCAACAAGTACAATTCTAATTGCCAAGTATAGTAGGTTTGGTTTGTGTCCAACAATTACAGTTCTAGTTGTTGGCAACTCAGCATGGCTGTATTTTCTTTTTGATAAACCAAATGGTACCAGTCTTTTGGAGTTAAATTATTTGCAAGAAATTCTAGTTCCACTTGCCATGGAGAAATCAAGAGGGGAATTTGGTTCCAAAAGTAGCTAGAATAATATAAGGTAAACTTAATATTAATCAACTACCAAACAAGTATAGATTTCGGTTGCTATGGCTGCAAATTGGTATGGTACTTGTTGGATACTGACTAAACCTACCATTAGTTCTTTTTCTTAGGATATTGCAAATTTTCCGAGTACAAATACTAATTTAGTTACATTTTCCTTCTCTAGTCCATTTATTTAGATGTTCATCATGGGTGAGATATGTACAAGCTTTCAAGAGAATGGTCCTTTCTTTACCTTCAAAGTAGAGCCTTAGTATAGCTCGTAATGCAAAGGGCGGGGGGACATTTTCATGCAGGTAATCTTGCTACTATCTACTATGAGCAATGCCAGCTTGATATGGCAATTCATTGTTACAATCAAGCTATACTGCGTGACCCTCGGTTTGTGGAAGCATACAATAATATGGTAAGTTCTTGAAGTACTCACTGTTCATAACTGATTCTGACGTAGTTATGTTGGTAACTTGGCTAACGTTGTCTATCTTTGATAGGGTAATGCACTTAAAGATGCTGGGAGAGTAGAAGAAGCAATCAATTGCTTCCAAGTATGGTTTACTTCATTGCCTGTGAATTTCCATATTTTGCTCTAGTTCTAATCCACTCACTTTTCTTGGGTGCAGTCGTGCCTTATGTTGCAGGCAAACCATCCGCAGGCTCTTACTAACCTTGGAAACATCTACATGGAGTGGTAGGATTTCCATACTTTGTAATCTTTGATATCCCACAATGTTGATGTGCTTTTACTATATAGACTGATTTTTTCTTTGCAGGAACATGGTAAGTGTGGCTGCTTCATTCTACAAAGCCGCAATTGCTGTTACATCTGGGTTGTCTTCTCCACTCAACAATTTGGCAGTCATATACAAGCAGCAGGTACTAGCTTGAATATTTTGTAGTGGATTACACTTATTACTTTTGTTGTTTTGACATATTTTTGCGTCCTCAATTTTTGACCCAGATTTTGGTTACAGTGCGTCAGCTATATTTGTGTACCCTTGTTTTTCGTCTGATATTCTTTTTCTTTGTGTGCATCAGGGAAGCTATGCTGATGCTATTGCATGTTACACTGAAGTCCTTCGTATAGATCCTACTGCAGCTGATGCGCTAGTTAATAGAGGAAACACATTTAAGGAGTTTGGAAGAGTAGCTGAGGCAATTCAAGATTACATACAGGCTGTGACAATCAGGCCAACTATGGCGGAAGCTCATGCGAACTTAGCCTCGGCTTATAAAGATAGGTACTATTTAGCAATCAAGATAATATTACAGTATGGGTATTACGATCCAGTTTTATTGTGGTCAGATGGTAAATTTTAATTTTGTGAAATGTGATCGTTCCCTGTAGTGGACATCAAGAAGCAGCTATAGCTAGCTATAAACAAGCTCTTTGTCTCCGTCCTGATTTTCCAGAAGTAACTTGCAACCTTCTGCATACTCTACAGGTAAAATCTATTCCACATAATTATCTAATTCATCCAACAAACCACAGAAGCATACCATCATATATAAAACTTGATACACTCTCCATGTGTTAACAAGGCCACGAGAGCTAATTTTATATCTTTACTCTCTTAGCATATTTCTTGAAACCAAAGTACCGATAAACTTCCTTACAATATACCTTTTTTCATGTAAAAGTTATGATGGAGTTTTTATTTATTAGTTTGGATAATTCATGTTTAATGTGCCCAGAAAGCAAATTCATACAATTGCAGCTATGCCCAGGAAAGGATACTAATTTAAAAAGTGCTGCCCATGTTTGTTTCACTGCAGAGTGTTTGTGACTGGGAAAACAGAGAGACTATGTTCCATGAAGTTGAAGATATAATTAAACGGCAGATTAAGGTGCCCCTTTGTTATAAATTTCATTTTACGAAGTAATGGTAGGAATAAGATAAAGTTGAATAGTGGACATATCCTGAGTCATGACGAAGCTTTGGTTATTGTTCAAATAGATGTCACTTCTGCCAAGTGTGCAGCCATTTCATGCTATTGCTTATCCTATTGATCCATTGCTCGCCTTGGAAATCAGGTATATATCCTCTTGGCTCTTCATTCGCAAAAAAAATCATGTCTCTTACTGCGTTGCTATTTGCACTATTGGTGGTATTTTTTAGTTCGTTATTTGCATCATATATTTTTGCTTTGCAGCCGCAAATATGCAGTCCAGTGCTCGTTAATTGCTTCTCGCTTTGGGTTGCCACCATTTGTCCACCCACCGCCTTTACCTGTGAGGGCAAAGGGTAAACATGGTCGACTCAGGATTGGGTACGTACCTAAAGGCACTTCTATCATATTTGTTGGGTTCCATCACAACTGGGTAATAGGCATCTCATGGATTTTGCAGATATGTTAGTAGTGATTTTGGTAATCATCCGCTTTCCCATCTCATGGGTTCAGTGTTTGGAATGCATGACCGTGACAATATTGAGGTTGTCCACTTCCCTTTATTCTCTTTTTACACCTTATGGATTTATTGTATCAACAACTCATCAGTTGGTATACCAGGTTTTTTGCTACGGGTTGAGTCAAAATGATGGCACTGAATGGAGACAGCGCATCCAAGCTGAGGCAGAACATTTCATCGATGTGTCTGCCATGACATCAGACGTGATTGCCAAAATGATAAATGAAGACAAGATACAAATTTTAATCAATCTTAATGGTTACACAAAGGTAATGCTTAGACTTCTCCTTTTCACAGCCTGTATCTTTGTTCTCATGCTCACTTCTGTCCATTGACAAGCTCATGCTGTTACTCTGATATTTTCCCTGAGTTTTTGTCTTTTAATTTTATTTGCATGTATTGTATATTCATATTTGGGTGGACATGTGCAATTCTTGAAATCGCTAGGTGGTATCACTAAATATCTTGAAATATACAATCTAGAGTGTTTCTAAACAAGCGGCTCGGCAGCTTTGTGGGCGCTCAAGCAGCTCTTGTTTCGGTCTTATTAACTTAGTCATTCTGTTAAATGCATTTAACTTTAACAGGGTGCAAGGAATGAAATTTTCGCGATGCAACCAGCACCTATTCAAGTCTCATACATGGGGTTCCCAGGGACAACGGGCGCTTCTTACATAGACTACTTGGTTACAGATGAGGTCTGTATTTTTTTAATAATAACCCGACTTTTGATGCCCAATAGTTTCTTAGCTTTATGTGTACTAAATTGACCTTCTTGTTGTTTAACAATGTTTGCAGTTCGTTTCTCCAACTCGCTATGCACATATATACTCTGAAAAGCTTGTTCATCTCCCACACTGCTATTTCGTCAATGACTACAAGCAGGTTCACTTCATGTTGCACTATGTTAATTTTTGCTCTCTTTCATTCATTTTGTTTTTTACTAAGACTTCTATCCCAGAAAAACTGTGATGTCTTAAGTCCCGTGTGCCCACATAAAAGATCAGATTATGGATTACCTGAGGATAAGTTCATCTTTGCATGCTTTAATCAGCTTTACAAGATGGATCCTGAAATTTTTGACACTTGGTAACTTTCTGTCACCTTTACTTTTTTAGCAGTTTGTCGAAAGCATATGTTCGATTCATTATGCTAATGTTTGTTGACTCTCTTTTGAAGGTGTAATATAGTCAAACGTGTTCCAAACAGTGTGTTGTGGCTCTTAAGGTTTCCAGCCACTGGTGAAATGAGAGTAAAAGCACGTAAGCAGATTAAATATTTCTTTGTTACCTGAGCTTTTCATCTGGAAAAGAATAATCACATGAACCAACTGATTTCAACATCCGTAATACTGAAATGCTATTTTATACAGATGCTGCTGCAAGAGGAGTGAGCCCCGATCAGATCATATTCACAGATGTGGCTATGAAACATGAGCACATCCGAAGAAGCGAATTAGCAGATCTTTTTCTTGACACGTATGCACTTACCCGTCTGTTTCATTTGTTATGCATGATAATAAGCACATCAGTTCGAACTGATGTTTGGTCTTTAATTTCTGTCTTGGTGAACTTCCTGCATGGCAGTCCCCTTTGCAATGCACATACATCTGGCACTGATATTCTATGGGCTGGCTTGCCGATGATCACACTTCCACTAGAGAAAATGGCAACCAGAGTAGCTGGTTCCCTCTGTTTAGCGACTGGGCTTGGAGATGAGATGATTGTTAGCAGGTAAGCATTGATTAGAATCTGATTATGCTGTCTGGATGGTATGTTCATAATTATTCCTTCCTTTTCTGATTGTAGCACGAAGGAGTACGAAGACAGAGCAGTTGAACTGGCAACAAGCCCAGCAAAACTACAAGCACTAACCAACAAGCTTAAAGAAGTTCGTTTAACGTGTCCATTATTTGATACGGCTCGATGGGTAAGTGATTGCTGTACAAACTCAGGATGTTCCTGTTTGATACTGCTGTGGGTATGTTTCACTTTAGGCAGTAATTTGTGATCCCCTGTTCCTGTAACTGTTTCAGGTTCGGAACCTTGATAGGGCATACTTCAAGATGTGGAACCTTTATTGTTCGGGCCGCCATCCGGAGCCTTTTAAGGTAAAGGAAGACGACAGTGAGTTCCCATATGACAGATGAGGGGCATGAGATACCGGCTGTGTACAAAAGCAGAGTTGTAGCGTAGTACAATCATGTAACTGGTATGTCTGCGCCCTGCCCTGTCCTGTCCTATCCCGTGTACCCAATATAGAAGCATTTTAGGTTTAGCCATCTATTTATGTGTGCCAGCAGAAGATTATAGTTTTTGTTGGTTCCTGATTGTTGTACCATCAACCCAAACTTGTGCTTTGCCAGGATGTTGGTAAAAATTAGCTGTAAGCCTGCAACGATACAAGATGAATATTTTGAAAATCAAATATAATCTGTTCATTGCAGTTGGTGTGGCTTTGATGCTGTTAAATCTGTGTTGGTGTTTTTTTGTGTGTGGGGGGGCAATCTGTGTTATGGTCTCACAAGATAGATACAAAGAGAAGAAGGGATTTGAGAGAGGAAGTGGGACTTGGGAAGAAGCTTTGGGGTCTAGGAAGGATTCGGTTGCATTAACATTCTCCACGATGCCCCTACTTGTGTGGGCAATCTGTGTTTTTTTAATAGCAAATACCATATATATTAAACCAGTAAATAGTACATGATATATTTATATCGATTACAAAAACAAAACTAAAAGAGACGAGCAAATCTTTGAGATCTTCATACCCTTTCTTCTTCCGTGAAACAATCTTGTACTCTTGTACTTTTCTGAAGGCAGTCGTAGAACAACGAAGAATACACCAAACTACAGACCTGTGAATACCAACGAAGGTTCTCCCATACTTTTAATTTTAAGCCGCAATGTCAAGGCTTTGTGCGCGCACGTAGCCATTAAATTAATCAACCAACATCGGCAAGAGCACCAAAACTGATATTTCAGGGAAAAACAACCGAACAACTTTGTCGACGTCGTTTGGAGCCGAGAGAACGAATCACAATTGCTAAGGCTCCAATTGCTAAGGACGTAATAGCCGGGACAGATATTGCGAGGACAATCCTCCTCGCGGCAACCATGAGAAACAATCCAAGATTGATCTGGCGAACCAAGATCTGAAGAAGCATACCTAGACAAACTTAATCTTCCAAAATCACCATTGGCGTCGGGAAGGAGATCTCGCCGTCGAACGAAGGCCGAAAAATTGCTTATTGTAGAAGATATCATCTCCATTGATGAAGACGACGACAACCAAAACCCTAGATTGAAACACTACTTTTATTAAAAACTCCACTCATAGATCGGAATCCTCACCCCTCCCGACGCCGGCAAGGCCGGCCGGAGGAGGGGGAACCGATCTACGGTGGAGGAGGAGAAGTGGCGGCGGCTAGGCTTTCCAAGGCTCTCGTCCGTGGGCAATCTGTGTTAGTGTTATTGTCCACGATATCCCGCTCGGCTCACAGACGCAACGCACGCACGGACGCTCACAAGATGTGTAAAGGGCAGCGCTAGGCGTCCCTCGGGGGATAATTTCCTCCGATCCCCCGGGTGGAGAGGCCGACACGTGTCCCGTGCTGGTCAACGAGAGGAAAACAGATCGCGAAAACAGATCGCGACATCCTCGTTCTGCCGTATCGAACCAAACAAATACCCCTCTCGCCCATGGCGCTGCGTAAACCTTTCCCTGTCCTCCGTTGCACGGTCCGTCGTCGCCGGAGAACGCCGTCGCCGGAAAAGATGTCGTCGCCGGGGAAGACGTCATCGCCGTTGCGCACCATCACCCCACCGCTCCGCCGGCCGTCTCAGGAGAAGACGACGTCGCCGGAGAATACGCCGGTCAGCTGGGCTCCCGACCGCCGTCCAACTCCGGCGAGGGCAGCATCCACGCCGCCGGTAGAATCTGTGCGTGCATCAAGTAGCACCTGTGCATGCAGCAAGTAGCTTAAAAAAGAAAAAAATGCTACAATGCACCTCTTGAAGAGAAGATCGCAGCAAGTAGCATCAAAATAAGAACAAAAAATGCTACAAATGCACCTGATGTGAAGAAGAAGATTGCAGCAAGTAGCAAAAAAAGAGAAACAATTGCTACAATACACCTCATGAAAAGAAAAGATTAAGAAAAGATTGCAGCAAGTGAAGAAAGAAAAATTGCTACAACACTTTAAGTCGATTTGCATCCAAATGAGGAAACCTTTTGCTACAAACCTTTCCAGAATTTGCACCATACTGAAAATTTGCATAAATCTCGTGAACGAAAAATTGCAGAATGTGTGAAAACAACTTTGCTACAACAATTATAAGGATCTGCATTCAAAGAGGAATTCTGTTGCTACAAACCTTTCAAAAATTTGCATCACAAAAAAATATATCATCTGAGGACAAAAATGCTACAATTAGTCAGTTGATTTGCGTCAAAGGACAAATAAAATTGCTACAAAACTTGCAAAAATTTGCATCGCATATAGCAAAAGAAAGAAGAAAAAGCTCTCAGATCTGCACACCCAGCTCAAAACCGACCTCACCGGTGCTTGCCTCCGATTCGTGGCCTACTTGCAGCAACATGGCGTCGCCGGCCCTGTGGCTCGGCCGTGAGGGAGGCAAGGGAGCGGACGGTGCACCGGGAATGGCGCCGGCGTCGCCTGCCCTGCGGCTCGGCCGCGAGGGAGACGAGGGAGACACGGGTGAGCACGGTGCGGCAGAGCACCGGGAATGCGCAGGCGTGGCGCCGTTGGCCTGTGGCTTGGCTGCGAGGGAGAGACTAGGGGGAGCACGGCGCTGGCGTCGCCGTCCCTGTGGCTGGCCTCGTCGGCCGCGTTGGAGACGAGCACTAGACCAGGTGGGCGGCACGGCCGCACGGTGGGAGGAGCCGGGCGGCGCTCCGGCATAAGGAGCAGGGGCTGGCGCGGTGGTGGTCGGAGCAAGGCGAGGCGACGGGAGAGGAGGCGCTGTGGTGCTCGATACGGGAGAAGGTGGTCTCGTGGGGAAGAAAGGAGGCAGAGGGAACAAGTCGACAAGGGGAATTGTGGTGGGGATAAGGTCGTGGTGGTGGACCTCACCCGTAGCGCTGTTTTTCCACCACGTGAGAGGACGCGTGGCGAGCCTGGACCCGGAGGACGCAATCACTCGATCCCCCGGGGGACTACCACCCTTTCCCAGCGCTAGGCATCCCTCGGGGGATAATTTCCTCCGATCCCTCGGGTGGAGAGGCCGACACGTGTCCCGTGCTGGTCAACGAGAGGAAAACAGATCGCGAAAACAGATCGCGACATCCTCGTTCTGCCGTATCGAACCAAACAAATACCCCTCTCGCCCATGGCGCTGCGTAAACCTTTCCCTGTCCTCCGTTACACGGTCCGACGTCGCCGGAGAACGCCGTCGCCGGAGGAGATGTCGTCGCCGGCGAAGACGTCATCGCCGTTGCGCACCATCACCCCCATCGCTCCGCCGGCCGTCTCAGAAGAAGACGACATCGCCGGAGAATACGCCGGTCAGCTGGGCTCCCGACCGCCGTCCAACTCCGGCGAGGGCAGCATCCACGCCGCCGGTAGAATCTGTGCGTGCATCAAGTAGCACCTGTGCATGCAGCAAGTAACATAAAAAAGAAAAAAAAATGCTACAATGCACCTCTTGAAGAGAAGATCGCAACAAGTAGCATCAAAATAAGAACAAAAAATGCTACAAATGCACCTGATGTGAAGAAGAAGATTGCGGCAAGTAGCAAAAAAAGAGAAAAAATTGCTACAATACACCTCATGAAAAGAAAAATTGCAGCAAGTGAAGAAAGAAAAATTGCTACAACACTTTAAGTCGATTTGCATCCAAAAGAGGAAACCTTTTGCTACAAACCTTTCCAGAATTTGCACCATACTGAAAATTTGCATAAATCTCGTGAACGAAAAATTGCAGAATGTGTGAAAACAACTTTGCTACAACAATTATAAGGATTTGCATTCAGAGAGGAATTCTGTTGCTACAAATCTTTCAAAAATTTGCATCACAAAAAAAATACATCATCCGAGGACAAAAATGCTACAATTAGTCAGTTGATTTGCGTCAATGGACAAATAAAATTGCTACAAAACTTGCAAAAATTTGCATCGCATATAGCAAAAGAAAGAAGAAAAAGCTCTCAGATCTGCACACCCAGCTCAAAACCAACCTCACCGGTGCTTGCCTCCGATTCGTGGCCTCCTTGCAGCAACATGGCGTCGCCGGCCCTGTGGCTCGGCCGTGAGGGAGGCAAGTGAGCGGACGGCGCACCGGGAATGGCGCCGGCGTCGCCTGCCCTGCGGCTCGGCCACGAGGGAGACGAGGGAGACACGGTGAGCATGGCGCGGCAGAGCACCGGGAATGCGCAGGCGTGGCGCCGCTGGCCTGTGGCTTGGCTGCGAGGGAGAGACTAGGGGGAGCACGGCGCTGGCGTCGCCGTCCCTGTGGCTGGCCTCGTCGGCCGCGTTGGAGACGAGCACTGGACCAGGTGGGCGGCACGGCCGCACGGTCGGAGGAGCCGGGCGGCACTCCGGCATAAGGAGCAGGGGCTGGCGCGGTGGTGGTCGGAGCAAGGCGAGGCGACGGGAGAGGAGGCGCTGTGGTGCTCGATACGGGAGAAGGTGGTCTCGTGGGGAAGAAAGGAGGCAGAGGGAACGAGTCGACGAGGGGAATTGCGGTGGGGATAAGGTCGTGGTGGTGGACCTCACCCGTAGCGCTGTTTTTCCACCACGTGAGAGGACGTGTGGCGAGCCCTGGACCCGGAGGACGCAATCACTCGATCCCCCGGGGGACTACCACCCTTTCCCAGCGCTAGGCATCCCCCGGGGGATAATTTCCTCCGATCCCTCGGGTGGAGAGGCCGACACGTGTCCCGTGCTGGTCAACGAGAGGAAAACAGATCGCGAAAACAGATCGCGACATCCTCGTTCTGCCGTATCGAACCAAACAAATACCCCTCTCGCCCATGGCGCTGCGTAAACCTTTCCCTGTCCTCCGTTGCATGGTCCGACGTCGCCGGAGAACGCCGTCGCCGGAGGAGATGTCGTCGCCGGGGAAGACGTCATCGCCGTTGGGCACCATCACCCCCATCGCTTCGCCGGCCGTCTCAGAAGAAGACGACGTCGCCGGAGAATACGCCGGTCAGCTGGGCTCCCGACCGCCGTTCAACTCCGGCGAGGGCAGCATCCACGCCGCCGGTAGAATCTGTGCGTGCATCAAGTAGCACCTGTGCATGCAGCAAGTAACATAAAAAAGAAAAAAATGCTACAATGCACCTCTTGAAGAGAAGATCGCAACAAGTAGCATCAAAATAAGAACAAAAAATGCTACAAATGCACCTGATGTGAAGAAGAAGATTGCGGCAAGTAGCAAAAAAAGAGAAAAAATTGCTACAATACACCTCATGAAAAGAAAAATTGCAGCAAGTGAAGAAAGAAAAATTGCTACAACACTTTAAGTCGATTTGCATCCAAAAGAGGAAACCTTTTGCTACAAACCTTTCCAGAATTTGCACCATACTGAAAATTTGCATAAATCTCGTGAACGAAAAATTGCAGAATGTGTGAAAACAACTTTGCTACAACAATTATAAGGATTTGCATTCAGAGAGGAATTCTGTTGCTACAAATCTTTCAAAAATTTGCATCACAAAAAAATACATCATCTGAGGACAAAAATGCTACAATTAGTCAGTTGATTTGCGTCAATGGACATATAAAATTGCTACAAAACTTGCAAAAATTTGCATCGCATATAGCAAAAGAAAGAAGAAAAAGCTCTCAGATCTGCACACCCAGCTCAAAACCAACCTCACCGGTGCTTGCCTCCGATTCGTGGCCTCCTTGCAGCAACATGGCGTCGCCGGCCCTGTGGCTCGGCCGTGAGGGAGGCAAGTGAGCGGACGGCGCACCGGGAATGGCGCCGGCGTCGCCTGCCCTGCGGCTCGGCCACGAGGGAGACGAGGGAGACACGGGTGAGCACGGCGCGGCAGAGCACCGGGAATGCGCAGGCGTGGCGCCGCTGGCCTGTGGCTTGGCTGCGAGGGAGAGACTAGGGGGAGCACGGCGCTGGCGTCGCCGTCCCTGTGGCTGGCCTCGTCGGCCGCGTTGGAGACGAGCACTGGACCAGGTGGGCGGCACGGCCGCACGGTCGGAGGAGCCGGGCGGCACTCCGGCATAAGGAGCAGGGGCTGGCGCGGTGGTGGTCGGAGCAAGGCGAGGCGACGGGAGAGGAGGCGTTGTGGTGCTCGATACGGGAGAAGGTGGTCTCGTGGGGAAGAAAGGAGGCAGAGGGAACGAGTCGACGAGGGGAATTGCGGTGGGGATAAGGTCGTGGTGGTGGACCTCACCCGTAGCGCTGTTTTTCCACCACGTGAGAGGACGTGTGGCGAGCCCTGGACCCGGAGGACGCAATCACTCGATCCCCTGGGGGATTACCACCCTTTCCCAGCGCTAGGCATCCCCCGGGGGATAATTTCCTCCGATCCCCCGGGTGGAGAGGGCGACACGTGTCCCGTGCTGGTCAACGAGAGGAAAACAGATCGCGACATCCTCGTTCTGCCGTATCGAACCAAACAAATACCCCTCTCGCCCATGGCGCTGCGTAAACCTTTCCCTATCCTCCGTTGCACGGTCCGCCGTCGTCGGAGAACGCCGTCGCCGGAGAAGATGTCGTCGCCGGGGAAGACGTCATCGCCGTTGCGCACCATCACCCCCATCGCTCCGCCGGCCATCTCAGGAGAAGACGACGTCGCTGGAGAATACGCCGGTCAGCTGGGCTCCCGACCGCCGTCCAACTCCGGCGAGGGCAGCATCCACGCCGCCGTAGAATCTGTGCGTGCATCAAGTAGCACCTGTGCATGCAGCAAGTAGCATAAAAAAGAAAAAAAATGCTACAATGCACCTCTTGAAGAGAAGATCGCGGCAAGTAGCATAAAAAAACAAAAAAATGCTACAAATGCACCTGATGTGAAGAAGAAGATTGCAGCAAGTAGCAAAAAAAGAGAAAAAATTGCTACAATACACCTCATGAAAAGAAAAGATTAAGAAAAGATTGCAGCAAGTGAAGAAAGAAAAATTGCTACAACACTTTAATTCGATTTGCATCCAAAAGAGGAAACCTTTTGCTACAAACATTTCCAGAATTTGCACCATACTGAAAATTTGCATAAATCTCGTGAACGAAAAATTGCAGAATGTGTGAAAACAACTTTGCTACAACAATTATAAGGATTTGCATTAAGAGAGGAATTCTGTTGCTACAAACCTTTCAAAAATTTGCATCACAAAAAAATACATCATCTGAGGACAAAAATGCTACAATTAGTCAGTTGATTTGCGTCAAAGGACAAATAAAATTGCTACAAAACTTGCAAAAAATTGCATCGCATATAGCAAAAGAAAGAAGAAAAAGCTCTCAGATCTGCACACCCAGCTCAAAACCGACCTCACCGGTGCTTGCCTCTGATTCGTGGCCTCCTTGCAGCAACATGGCGTCGCCGGCCCTGTGGCTCGGCCGTGAGGGAGGCAAGGGAGCGGACGGCGCATCGGGAAATGGCGCCGGCGTCGCCTGCCCTGCGGCTCGGCCGCGAGGGAGACACGGGTGAGCACGGCGCGGCAGAGCACCGGGAATGCGCAGGCGTGGCGCCGCTGGCCTGTGGCTTGGCTGCGAGGGAGAAACTAGGGGGAGCACGGCGCTGGCGTCGCCGTCCCTGTGGCTGGCCTCGTCGGCCGCGTTGGAGACGAGCACTGGACCAGGTGGGCGGCACGGCCGCACGGTGGGAGGAGCCGGGCGGCGCTCCGGCATAAGGAGCAGGGGCTGGCGCGGTGGTGGTCGGAGCAAGGCGAGGCGACGGGAGAGGAGGCGCTGTGGTGCTCGATACGGGAGAAGGTGGTCTCGTGGGGAAGAAAGGAGGCAGAGGGAACGAATGGACGAGGGGAATTGCGGTGGGGATAAGGTCGTGGTGGTGGACCTCACCCGTAGCGCTGTTTTTTCCACCACGTGAGAGGACGCGTGGCAAGCCCTGAACCCGGAGGACGCAGTCACTCGATCCCCCGGGGACTACCACCCTTTCCCATGTGTAAAGCCCAGCTGAACGAGGCCCAAGGCCTAGATCCAATCACCAAAGCTGTCTCGGTTTACACTGTACTGGAGTAACTCAGATGCTATTGCCTTACCCACCAGGCTGCCACTCATTGGTATGTGGGAGCTTGGAGGTGAGGACGTTGGCAACCCTGATTGGATTTTTGGAGGTTTAGCATGGTACTGGGGCGGAGAAACTATGGGCAATCTTTGTCTGGTCTATGAGTTCAGCCTTGCAGGTCCACCGCGTACGAGTGTTCGAGATGCCGTGGTTCGGCCTGGTCCTGCATCTGAACTCGATGTCTTGTTTTCTTCACATCACAGCGATTTTACTTCTGTCTTGGAGAGTGCCAGGGACATACGAACAAATTAACCTCCATTTTCATTGCTCACGGAAGAGAACAAACTAAGCAAGGTAGCATGCATGCATTTGGGTTGGGTCGCCCGTGACCGGCAGGCTGCACATGCGCTTGTAGAATAATAATGCAACGCAAATCCTTGGAAACAGGGACCGGGCACATGTGGATCAAGGTCACTCTATGCCTACGTCTCCTCCTCATGGATTTAGCATTTCAGCCGGTTCATTCATGGGGTGGGGTGGCGCAGACTGTTTGGCCTTCCTAGTTCTCCTAGCTAGGGGTGGCTTGCAAGTAACCCCTAACAGTGTCATTGCCCATCAATACTTATAATTCAGTCGGCAACGCCGTTGCGTGCTGCTAATTTCAGGGACCAGTGCACATTGCACAATCGCTAGAAAGAGAGGGATCACATGTCTAGCTTATCCTGTTCTTGTCCCAAAAATCATAAGGCCACATATGCATCTTACTCCCTCCAATTAAAGCCACATCTACAAGAAGCCTTCTTGGAGATCCAAGATCCCTTTTCATGGACATCATTATCATTCTTCTTTTTCATGGACATTATCTATCAACCCCGCAAAAAAAATGGACGTTATCTATCATTCTTGCATGGAGCATACCCAGCCACGGACGCAGATCGCCTGACTTAGCCATTCCTGTATTGGGTCACTGACACATGGGGCCCACTAGGGCGGCACCCGCCTGTCAGCCACCCAAAGTGAGGGAGCGGTAGGGTTGGGAACGTCAGAGGATACGCTGCCCCAGGCACATGCCACATTGAAGGAAAGGTACGAGAACATGACTTCACGTACAAGGGATGAAGAAACACTAGGCATACAAAGATCAGACATTCACCAGGCAGCATATATACCGAAGGACCCATCAAGACCTCAGTTCACGCCGAAGCTTTGTCATCGACATCCCTCTGTAACACTAGCCTTAAGCCCTAGATACAATCAAAACCCACCAGCCGAGCAATTCTATAACTCGCCGACGTCAGCCTTTGTACTGATCTTGTAGCCACTCCATGGATAAAATCTAAGAAATCTTCATCTACATCATCTACAACTCAAACCCTTTTACCTGCACCATCTGCCGAACGAATAAACTCCCTTCTAATCCTCGGAAGTGAGATTGTCGTGGGATCATGAAAACTATCCTTCAACAATAGGAAAAATTCTTATGGATTGGAATCCTACAAAGTTCCTTTAAAAATCCTTTGAACCGAAGAGCCTTAATTTAGATCCATACAACATGTTATAAACACTGGGCGAGGCTAACAGAGTTGAGGTCAATGATGGGAATGTCACAAGAGATGGAGGCATCAGAGCATCTCGCGCCCCTAATAACGTGTCCTGCACATCTGAAATAGTATCCGCTATCGGGGTGCCGGGCACATGTCCGACACGTTGGGGACGGCTGCCTCCAGTGGGGCACCGCCATAAGATCATCTCTATTGGCCCCAGCGGGGACGCCATATGTACTTCGGAGATGTTGTATCATGTTGATCCACCCTTTCACAATTTGAAGGAATATTTCATACGAGCTAGCTACGGTGTCCCGTAGAGGTAAAAAAAAGTGCTACCTAGTATCAGGAATGAACTGGCAACCTGTTATTTTTTTCCTAGTTGCACTAAGGGCATTTCCTACTCTTTCCATTAAGATTTGTCTGACCTTGTACCCTCCATGCATGCATTTCTAGCTTTCACATACAAGCTTATTAGATAATTAAGAATGCCCGATCGATTTACTATGCACACTCTAGATTGGCTTGCTACACAAGAACATAAACCACGACGAAAAACCCCATAATAGTTGGCATCTCATATATAATGGATTTTGACATGAAAATATCGAAAGTTCCATCTCAATATCACACATGAATTGTAGACCGTCAAGTTCAAGGATTCTAGACAAAAAAAACATGATGTGGGAAGCAGTGTATGTTTTCTTCCAAAACTTATATGGAATCGCTCATTCCAAGCTCTTAAACACACGAATTCTCTCAAATACCAAACCAAAGAGGCCTAACGAAGTATTCCGAACAGTCCTTAGATAAATCTTTTGCAACAAAAAGATCCGAAATCAGAGTGTTGTTGGATATCATACGAAACGTGTGAAAACATTCACACTCAAAGAACCATATAAAAAATGATGCAAGACCCATGTTTGTTTTCCTAGGGAACTCTTATCGAGCATGAATTGCATGCTGCAACTGAATCCTAGCTACTCTAGTTAGCTATTTCCCCAAACTACATCGTATGGAATTTTCCATACGATTTACAAAATTACATTTTTTTCTTCTTTTGTTCATTGAAGATGGACTTCACCCTTTTCAACCTTGTCTTTCCTGAGAAAATGTACGCGTCCTAGGGAACTCTTATCGAGCATGAATTGCATGCTGCAACTGAATCCTAGCTACTCTAGTTAGCTATTTCCCCAAACTACATCGTATGGAATTTTCCATACGATTTACAAAATTACATTTTTTTTCTTCTTTTGTTCATTGAAGATAGACTTCACCCTTTTCAACCTTGTCTTTCCTGAGAAAATGTACGCGTCCTAGGGAACTCTTATCGAGCATGAATTGCATGCTGCAACTGAATCCTAGCTACTCTAGTTAGCTATTTCCCCAAACTACATCGTATGGAATTTTCCATACGATTTACAAAATTACATTTGTTTCTTCTTTTGTTCATTGAAGATAGACTTCACCCTTTTCAACCTTGTCTTTCCTGAGAAAATGTACGCGTAATCTAATTACTCCAGTAATTGCGCGAGGCCGAATGGAGCGGTGACTAGATTTTGGGCAGAGTTTACGCGCACCGGAGCACAGCCTTTGTCGCGATTGGTCACGGAGGCAATCAGCCGGCCAATCATTCCATATCTTCCAATCTTATTTCTTCTTCTTTTGGTTCTCCGTTACTAGTACAAGATTTCCTTCTCCACACTCGGTTCGTCACCAATTTTTTTAGATAAAGGGCTTTTATTACTTAAAAGGTTTAAACATTACACCCGGCCTCTGCATAACTAGGGTGCACACAGCCGCCAGTTCAACAAACGCCAGTCGTTTAGCAAAAAAAAAAACAAAAAAACAAAAAAAAAACGAATTACATATCAAAATGAGAAATTGTAGATCCGCCTAAGGTGCTGGTAGGTCTATCCGGAATCTATGTTGCCACCCATGCCGGGAAAATAACTCCCTTGCCGCAGCCTCCAATCTCGACGCCACTTCCAAAAATAAGTCTCGATACTCCACACGCTGCAGGGCTGACCATGCTCGTAGCGTCGCTGTGCACCGGTAAATAACCTGCATAAGAGAAGCATTTTTATCATTAAAAACCTAGTCATTTCTACATAGCCATAGCGACCAAATAACAGCAATCGCTCCCACCCGACTGTATAGTTTGAACCTAGTATCCACTCCATTTAACCAGTTGCCAAATATGTTAGCAACAGAACTAGGTGGATGTAAGGTAGAACCTATCTGGATGGCTGACCATATAGACCTAGCGAACTCGCACTGAAAGAATAAGTGCGTAATTGTCTCATCGTGTTGACAGAAAACACACATTTTACTTCCGTGCCAATTGCGTTTGGCAAGGTTATCCAGAAAACCCAGATGAAGCCAAATGATACAAGGTGCAGAAAAACCAGAGTACATGCATAGAACAACAAGCAAGCAAACAAAATAAGGAAAATGCAAGCAATTTTGACACGCCAGCGTTCTAAACAGCTGGTACAATCGCTGGATGGAGGAGGAGCAGAGCCAAGCCGAGCCTGGATGCGAACATCCAATCATCGAAGAGGAGACAACCCTTCGTCGACCTACAAGAGCGCTCCTAGTCGACGAAGAGCCCCCCGTCCCCTCGCCCTGGATCGGAGTGCGCTGACCTGCTGACAATGAGAGTAAGGGCTCCTCCTCAAGGCGTGGTCACTACCAACGATGACACACCAAAAATAAGATCATTGTGAGAGAAGAGTCACTGCTAGAGCCAATCAAGTCACCAACTTTCAATCAGCCGGCGAGATGGATTGTGGGAGGGGGATAGGGCCCTCGACGACGCCTACATGGAGGAGACTGTCGTTCAAGGTGTAAGTGTCATCGATCTTACGTTGTCGAGGGAAACTCGAGTGCGTAGCCATAGGGTTGACCATCACATTGAAAAGTGTGAGGCAAGGCTACAATGGATATCACGGAACGAGATATATAGATACAAGGATTACCCAGGTTTGACCCATCAAGGTGGAGTTAAAGAGCTACTCCTGCTTGTATAGAATTATTTGTCTGGGTTACAACGAATGTTCAACTGTGTGAGAGTATGAGTGTGCGATTGTGTTTTATGTTCGTATGATCGTCCTGATTCTGTCTAGAGGGATCCCACGCAGTGCCTTATATAGGGTACCATGCATGGGTTACAATGTTGGCGATTATGGTGGGCAATAACTGGCTATGATTATATGCATGTTAGTGTGGGCGCCGATGGGAAACACCCGTCTTGATGGCGACGTTTGGGGGAGTCTACACTCGGGTGACGCTTGGAGCTGGTCCTCCGGGTGACTCTTCGAAGAGTCAACCCGGGCAAGACGGGTGAAGGACTTGCTCTTGGCATGGGAAGCAGCTTTGTAGGTTACATGGGACACCCTGGCCTGTGAGGCTGTATGTTTGACTTGGTCGTGCTTGGGCCTTCTCATGACTTTGGGTCCACCTCGTGGTGATTCCGCCGTCATTAGCCCCCGAATTTATCGAGGCTTCAATGTTGGAATCGGCTCTTGCCTTAGAGGAGGGTCACTGTCAGGTCGCCAACTTGTGAAGTCTTGATGAACTCTTATAGTCGAAGAAGCTTGTTGATGTAGAACTAGATGAATTCAACAATCTTATTGGTCTCAAGATCAAGCTTGATGGACTCAACAATCTTGTTGTATCAAGCTTGACACTGTTGAGTTGACGAGAGGCTTCCGCTTATAGTCGCCTTCCAGAGAAGGTTGATAACAACGTCGGGTCGATGTATTTTCGAGTGATAATGGGTCGGAACTCCTCGTTGATTCTGCGGCGGGGCAATGATATAACCGCTGACATTGTCAGATTCTTGGTGGAGCGGTCACACTGTCTCGTAGCTTGGTCTCTTTGGACAAGAGCGGGCAATTGGGGCATCACACTCTGGCCTTGGGACAGCACGCGTTGCGGAATTGAAATGTTTACACCTGTAATCAGAGTAGCATTAATTGTGGCTAATGGAACAACAACCCTAAAACTATGGACATCACATTTTTCACAGTCAGATGGTGACTGACAAAAGTCTCTAGGGTCATGGTAGCCAAGAGTTCCTTGGAAAAACATGATGAAATCCTCTTTACCTAGGGATTTTAGTGCCGATGCTCCAAAATCGGCAACTTTTGCATTGTATTCATCATCCAATGGTATATTGAATGATTTGACATCCCCGTGCAGAATCGTGCATGAAGTTGCTGAATGAATGTAAGCAAGAGCCTCTGCTGACTGCGTACCAATCTTCACTCTAAGATCCAAGGGGATTGGAGATCTGCGATCATTGCCATGAAGGAGCTCAAAGATAGTGCCGTTGGATATGAACTCATACACCAACATCGGTACATCTACCTCCAAGCAACAAACGAGTAACCTTTCACAACGTCCATATGGTTAATTTGCGACAATATTCTAGTCATCATCTACCTCCAAGCAACATTGACAAATTCTTCTCTGCAGTCATCATCAATGACTTTGGACTTCTTTACGGCAAGTTCTATGTCATCATCTAAATTTACTCTATAGACCATTCCGTGACCACCACATCCAAAAACTCGATCATCACTGTAGTTATATGTGTCTTACATGATCTGTTCCGTATAAGAACAATATCAACTTTCCTTGGTCTCATTTCATCATATAATTTTAGACTTCCATTTCGTTTGAAGTAATCATCCTTCTCCTGTGCTTTCTTTTTTGTAGTTTCATAACCAACAAGCATGTCAGAGCCATCACTACAACTGCAGAAACACTTAGGCCTGCAAAGTTATAATCTGAGATGATTCAACTCGTACAAATCTGGATACTATTAGCATAAACTCAGGATTCGGAATACTATTAGCATAAACCCCAATGTCATATCCTAGATACTATTAGCATAAACCCAGGATTCAATGAGGGGATGTTATGATGTATCCTTGAAGGAGCTGATCAGAAGCCGAGAAAGTGTAGTAGCTTTGTAACCATTGCAATGTTCATATTGGAGCATAGTTCCTGTTGTCAAAGTAGGAGAGTTCGTTAAATACACGCTAGGCATATATTATTGTATATGACGCAGTTTTATTAGATTATGCAATCATAACTGATTAGATTTATCACAAAGAATAGTACATAAATCACATAATCGTCTGGGTTAAAGACGAACTCTTGACCCAGATCCTAGATCAATCTTCCGCTTTTCATGTTTGGATGATTCAACCAAGAAGGAAGCGAAGCTAAACCGCTTCATGTTGAAACCGGGAGGACCAACTTCCAAGATACATTGTGCGGAAGTCTAGTTGCATATTTTATGTAGCGAGAGCTGGTTGGGGGACATCGACTAACTGATTTTATAGGCTGCCTCAAGAGAGATACAAGTTTTCTACTAGTTTCCGATGCCTTCCAAGTGAAAGTGTATGTTCCCTCATGTGTGGTTTTGGTAATTAATGATAATCTCTATGGACTAATGTTTGCATTGAGATATCTTTATAGATCTTATCCATGTGAAAAGATTGGAGTTCATGTGTTGGACTTTAGAAGATTATATGATGACAAAGGTTCTATCTAAGGGTTTATATGAAGAATGGTCATATAGAGTTGAGCTTATTGCAAGCATGACTTGGAAAAGAAGATTGAGTGAACATTCATGTTTATCTCCAAGTCACCATATAGATTAAGAGAAGAAGATGAAGTGCAAGTTTAAGAGAAGCATCTCGAAGAAATCCTATGCTTGAAGCTTGTCACCCATTTGGAGATAATGGCCAAGTGAAGATGTGTCTAAAAGAGGCTCTCCCATAGTGGTGTATGGGGAGCGATATGTGAGTCTTCACCAAGCAAAGCGTAATCAAGAAAGGTGGTCCACTTGAAGAGATCAAGATCATCATCATCTAGCTCAAGTGGAATGCGCAAGGCAAATGTATGATCTTGATAGGGTTTCTATTTTACCGGTCTCATGTTGTTAGTGGGAGACCGGGTTATAGGATAGACGACGTACTATCAAGAGGGGCTTTCAAGTGAGTAACTTGATCGCATATTTATGGAGAGCTCAAACCTTTGCATAATTGAAATATCATCTTTCTTGTTTCTTATTTGGCTTTTATTCATGTGAGGATTTAGAGCTTGTGTTAATCTCCATACCAAGCTCTAGTTCATCAAAAACGGATTTTATATGCATATCTTGTGTCGTTTTTGATGTTGGAGGTTTTACCGGTTTGTATTTATAGAGAGGTCTTAACTTTCCTCTTTTGGTCTCCTCCTCTCATGATGGACTATGATGTTTCTCTGCATGATCTTGTAAATATCTTCGTTACGATTCCAACGAGCCCAAGTGTAGCACCCCAGATATCAACCTTACCTGAGATGCTACCGCACTACAACAAAATCTACTAAGTATAGAAGGTATTTCAAAATTGGACAGAGTTTCTCAAGTAAGGCAATCCTGGACAAGCTATTGATACGAATCTGATAATGGAACATGTCAGATAACTAGATAAGCCACGGTTCAACCGAGTACTGTAGAAAGCCACTGATTAGTATTTGAAGTTATGTGACGTGCTTAAATATGTAGAGGTGCTACACCCATATCCCATACGTGTCGCTTATTAGTACCTGAAACCAAATGAAAATGCAAGGATGAGTATAAAAATACTCAGCAAGTACAATAAGGAACCACAAACATTAGACAAAGAACATCACTAGAGCTTCACTCGGAATCGCGGAGTTTTCAGAAAACTGAACTGCGGGTTTTGGCACATGTGACGGGGAATTAATCATCATGTGAAGGCAGTGTTGGCTCGGAGTTTACCAACGTGTCGGCTCGGAATTTACCGACCTGCCGCAGTATTGGCTCGAAATTTACCAATCTGCCACAGTATTGGCTCGGAATTTACCAATCTGCGAACCCGTGGAGTTTAGAAAAAAGAATATTGTATCGAAGAAACATCAAGTAAGAACCAAGCTCACTGGAAGCACAACTCATAGCACAACCAAGTATAAGGAGGTGAGGTTCATCATGCACTTGCCTCCTCAACGTTCAACGGAAGAATTATTATCGGCACCGGAAATCCTCACCCAATTAATCAATATAGCAACAACACCTTCAACGCCGGATGGTCTTCGGAATATTGTTGCCAGGACTCCGGCAAGACGCCAATCAGTAGCAGAGATGGCGATGGATCTATGACCCTAGATGCAGAGGAGTCGGCGGTTTGGTGTGGAGACGGTGCTCGGCCTAAGAGCAGGAGATGGGCATGGGAGGTCAGTAGAGGTGGGACTGCTCCGGCAGCAGTAGAGGTCGCCGGCCATGGCTTCTTCTTTTTTTTTTGTCATGGAGGAGAGCACACGAGGGGAGATGAGAGAATGGATCAGGTTTTTCCTCCCCTGACCGCACTCCCTGTCTAGGATAAGTACTAGTTTTTTTTTATCAAACTAAATAGGAATTTCGAATTATCTCAACCCTTCAAATTGAGTAAACCATAGACGATACATTCGGAGTTCGATTTGGGAAAATGAGTAGTCAATTTTGACTAGCTCGACGGGTCCGACTTAATCATGGACTCGGATCTTTAAGAAGAGGGCTTGTTTTGAGAGATCACATGAAGATGGCCATGAAGGATATAATTTCACGATAATATCTTAGAACAAAGAGTACTCCTCAATCAAATATGTCGGAGAGATGTCCTCGACTGTCGTCTACGATTTGAAATTCAAGAATTGACAGATGAAATGATTTTCAACGCTTATGACAAGAACCGAACCTCGATGAAAATATCCAATAAAATACGGGGTATTACACCAAGATCATCGAAATCGGAGTCCGGATGAAAAAGTACTTGCCGTTTCGTGTTGGTGTTGCTGCAGAATTTTCCAGGCCGGAGTCTCCGGTCCCAGACCGGAGTCTCCGGTCTGCGCGGTTCGTTTTTCGTCCCAATCGATGACAGCTACTGGTCCCTGGCCCAGAACCTGCCCAAAATGTCTCCGGAGTCTCCGGGTAGGCCAGAGTCTCCGGTCTAAGCAGACCGGAGTCTCCGGTGTAAGTTTTTCTGCAACGACTCTTTTTCTGGGACCTATAAAAAGGCCCCCTCTTCCCCAAAGAGCCAGCTCTTCCAAGCACGAAATTTCCCCCTCTCTCACCTCCATTGTTGACCTTGGAAAGCTTGCCCCTCTCCTAATTCCTCCGATGATTCTTGCATATCTTTGAGAGATTTGAGAGAGGAGATCTAGATCTATATTTCCACCAATCCATATCTCCTCTAAGTGAGGGGAACCTAGTGGATCTAGATCTTGGAGTTCTTGTGTAGTTTTCTTCTTTATTCTTCCTCTCTTCTCCCCCATAAGTATTAGTTGCTTCTGGTGGAATTTGAGAGTGAAGGACTTGAGCACTTCTTGTGTTCTTGCCATTGCTTTTGCCACTTGGGAGCTCCTAATCCTTTTGTGGGTTGTGCCCTAAGATTGTTGTAAGGAACTCGATTTCCGGCCAAAAGGAAATCAATAGTGGAAGGTGAACCGAGCTTTTGGGCAAGGTTCATCGGAGAATAGCGTGAGGCCATTTGTGGCGTTTTGAGTTTGAAACTTACACCCCTCCAACGAGACGTACTCACCTAAAAAGGTGGAACTCGGGATTACATCCCCGTCTCCGCTTGCATCGGTTATTTCTATACCCGAGCTCTTTACTTATGCACTTTACATTGTGATAGCCTTCGTGCTTCAAGTATATATCTTGCTATCACTTTGTTGTTTGTCTTGCTTAGCATAAGTTGTTGGTGCACATAGGTGAGCCTAGTATATTTAGTTGTTGGCTTGTAATTTAAACACCTAGTTTTATTCCGCAATTATCAAGACTAAACCGGAAAAGTTTTAAATCGCCTATTCACCCCTCCCTCTAGGCGACATCCTTGTCCTTTCAATGGTATCAGAGTCTGGGCTCTCTTTATTGGCTTTACCGCCTAGAGTGTAAAAGATGTCGTTTAGAAAATTAGTGCACAATCCCACTTTCATATTCGATGGCACAAATTATGATGTTTGGAAAAATCGCATGCTTAATCTTTTTAGGGACATGAGTCCAAATTATATTGAGAGAATTGTAGATGTGGTTTTTTCTCTTCCAAAGGATTCCCAAGAATTATCTTTAGAGGATGAGGAAAACTCTCATCTCGATACTCAAATATCTAATGGTCTCATTTGTGTTTTGAGCGATGTAGTTCTTGCATCAATCATGCCTTTCGGAACGTTCATGAGCTTTGGACCAAGCTTCAAGATAAATATGAAGTGTCCAACATTATTGAGGATGATAGAAATAATAAGTTTTACCTTCCACCTCGGGCCGTGAGGATGATTATTCTCCTTCAAGATAAATATGAAGTGTCCAACAGTAAGAGCATGAGCTTCGAGTGTCTCTTGAGGAGAAACTTGAATCTCTTGATGAATCAAATGATCTTATTTTTGCTAAAATCATTAAGGAAAGAGATCATGCTATTGCTAAATATAAAGTGCTTAAAAAGGAAAATGTTGAATTTGGTGTTGGCAATGCAAGACTAATTGAGGATATAGAGAGACTTGACAAAGCTCACAAGGCTTTAGAAAGTGAACACTCTCTCCTTATCAAGTCTCATGATCAACCCCAAACTCAACTATCTAAATATGATGTGCCTAGTTCCTCTACTCCCTCATGTGATCATGCTAACATTATTGAGGAAAATGCTAGGTTGAATGATGAGCTTGTCAAGTTGTCTTCTTCTATTTCTAATATTAATGATGCTTGTGCTACTAACTCCACTTCTCGTGAAACATCTATTTTGAAGGAGAATGTTGAGCTAAGGGCTCAATTTGAGTTGCTAACTAGCAAGTATGGGAAATTGGAAGAAAGTCATGAAAAGCTCTAGCTCTAATGAGGATCTTCTAGCATCCCATGCGAAGCTAAAGTTAGCTCATGAGACTATCACTACAAAGGTAACCGTCGGCCCAGTGAAATCCAGGGTGTGCTGGGCCTGTCCTCTACGGCCCTCGACACTTGATGGCAATTTTCGCTAAGGACCAAGCCTACGGCTTGGAGAGCCTCGCGAGCGACTTGCCTCGCGAGGGCTTTTGAGGCAGCAGAGGCCATATCCACTGCTGCCCCTCTTCAAGGAAATCTCCCCTGGGGAGAGGTCAACGCCGAATTCTCTACAGGGCGCCAAGCCCTCGTGGAGATCGCTTCGCTGCAAAGCAACCTCTGCAGAGCGCACATGGGCTCTGCAGCGGCCGCAGAGTGACGCGCGCCCCTGCGCGGTGACGACGACGCCGCAGTTGCCATTTTGGTGATTAAAGGGGTCAACAAAGCTGTGCCATCCGCACCGGACTACAAGGGTTTCCTCTTTGGTGATAAGGGGACCGGCCGGCGCTACGCTCCACGGCCAACGTCACCTGGGCACCCCCACGTTCCTCTGCGGCCCCAGCTGGCCGTCCTGCATGGACGGTGGTTACTCTGCTACAGGAGTCAGCTTTACGCCCATGGACCGCGTCCATGGACAACCGGGCTGCGGTGCACCGCGCTCCACCTTCTGCGCCACGTGACAGCCCTACCATAGTGCAAGCGCAGGGAGGGAGCACGGGGCGCCTATAAAAGGAGGACGAGCAGCACCGTAGCAAGGGATCGCATTCTCATTCCAGCATAGCCACTTACGCGCAAGGAAGAAGAAGACCATAGCTTCCCTTCCTTGTGTACACCATTGCCAAAAGAGAGCCCTCGGCAAGCTCATTGTACTGTAACCTCTACAAGCAGTGCAATACAGACAAGCAGGAGTAGCGGTGTTACCTCCACACGAGGGCCGTGAACCTGGGTACGGGCTGGTGTTCATCTCTGTCGTGATGTCCCTCCACTTGCTCGACGAGCACCGTCGCCGTGCAGGTTGAGGGTTGTTTGACCAACGTGTTCAGCCCCTTACACGAACTCTCTTCGTGAGCTTGACTATCCCTGTTTCGTGGGAGTCATTCTCCGACAATTGGCGCGCCAGGTAGGGGGCTGAGGCGCGTCTTCAACCTTCATCGACCTCTGCACCATGGCGGACACTCGCGCAGCTCGCGCCACCCGGCGGGCATCAGGCAGGGCAACCACCGAGCCCGCTGCCAACACCACCAACCCTCGCGGCCGTCCCCGTGCCAGCCGTGCCACGGGGCGCAACACCGCTGAACCGCGTGTGGAGCACCCCGAGGACGACGACGGCCACCACGACGACCGCTTCGACGACGACGTCGACCACGGGCACGGCGAGGACGCTGAGTCCTCGCATCCGTCCCAGCGCCACAGCGCCTCCACTCTTGGGCGTCCAGCGCCCAGCCCAACACCGCGCTGCTCATGGCCGCGGAGCTCTTCGCTACCGCCCCACCGCCGAGGCGCACGACAACTGGCTCGGCCGCCTCCAGCACCTCGTCGACATCGCGGCAGCACCGCGCGCTGCTCCTGCGGCGTCGCGCTCTCTGGTGCACCACAACTCCGGACGCGCTGGAACCACCGCGCATGGCGCACCTCCGCCGCCGCCTCCGCCAGGTCCGCCTCCAGCTGCGGCGCACAAGGCCGCATCCCACGCGTCTTCGCCGCGCGATTGCAAATCGTGCAGCGGACACCCCCAGACGCGCGGGTGGAAATGGAGCGCCAGAAGGACCTCCAGAAGCGCATCGTCGAGGAAATCGGCCAAGCAGGGCGACAGAACCGCCGTGCTCTTCAGGGTGGCATCGCCTCGTACGCCACAGGTTGCGCGGCCTTCACCCGCAACCTGCGTCGTCGTCTGGCCACAGAAGTTCAGGCCTGACCTACCCAAGGGCTACGACGGCACGAACAACCCCATCGAGTTCTTGCAGCTCTACACCACCTCCATCCAAGCTGCGGGGGGAGACGACAAGGTCATGGCCAACTGGTTCTCCCACGCTCTCAAGGATTCCGCCTTGTCGTGGCTCCTGAACCTTCCCGAGGACTCCATTGACTCGTGGGAGGAGCTCTGCCAGCAGTTCGTTGCGAACTTCAAGGGCACGTACGAGCGCGCCCTCACCTACAACGACCTGCGAGCTGTGCGCCAGAAGCCTGGCGAGACCCTCCGCAGGTACATCCAGCGCTTCAGCCAAGTCCGCAACAAGATCCCGAACATCCCGGACTCGCACGTCATTGCGGCCTTCAGAGAGGGCGTCACCAACCACAGGATGCTCGAGAAGCTCGGCATCCATGATACCCTCTCCTCCGTGGTGAAGCTCTTCGACATCGCAGACAAATGCGCCAAGGCAGAGAAGGGCTCCTCTTCGTCAAGGTGGGCTCGACAGACGACCCTGTCGAGGGATCCAAGACCCAGAAGAGGCGTGACGAGATAAAGCGCAAGCCTACCGCAGTCCTGGCAGCTGAACCCGACGCCAAGCATGTTCGCGAGGACTCTCCAGAGGCTGGCAGAAAAAGGTGGACAACCGCCCGTTCTGCATCTACCACAACAGGCGCGGCCATGCGACGGAGAACTGCTATGACCTCAAGCAGCTGAGCAAGAAGCGTGAGCAAGAAGAAGGCAGCGGTGGCCGCGGCAGAGGCCGTGGTTACCGCAAAGGTGGACGCAAGGGCAACTTCCAGAGGCCCAGGGAACTCAGGCGAATGCCGCCGAGAAAAACAACAATCTGCCCGACGAAGAGCCTGGAGGCTACCAGGCCCCCAAGGGTGCCATGGCATGCATCCTCGGCGGATCCCAGGCGCCCAAGTCGAACAACCAGTTCAAGCAGTTCGCTCGCGAGCTCAACGCAGCGCTTCCCGGGGTCGAGACGTCCCGCCCCCTCAAGTGGTCCCAGTACACCATCGCCTTCGACGCCAAAGATCACCCCAAGTCTACAAAGACTGTGGGCACCCTCCCGTTGGTGTGCACCCCCACCATCAACAACATCGCCGTCGGCAAGACGCTCATTGATGGGGGTGCAGGCCTAAACGTCATCTCTGTCGAGACCTTCGAGACGCTTCAAGTGCCCTACGAGTGGCTCATGCCCTCCAGGCCCTTCACCGGGGTCACCAGCGGCTCAATCTCGCCTCTGGGGCAAGTGAGGCTCGCGGTCACTTTTGGCACGCAGGAGAACTACCGCACCGAGCTAATTGACTTCGACGTCGCGCACATTGGCCTGCCCTACAACGCCATCCTCGGCTACCCCGCCCTCGCGAAGTTCATGGCCGTCACGCACCACGCCTACAACATGGTCAAGATCCCTGGCAGCGGTGGCACCATCACCATACGTGGTCACGTACAGGACGCCACGCGCGCTGTCGAGATCGCCTACAAGGCCGCTGCCATGGCATTCCCCGCTGACGAGGACATGGAGCCTCTCGAGAGGCCCAAGAAGAAGAAACAACTGTTCACTCAAGAGCAAGCATCTACAAAGAAGGTGTCGCTGAGCACCAGCGGCTCGGGGGCTAGCGTCACCATAGGCGCTGGCTTGCCTCCCAAATAGGAAAGCGCGCTCGTCGCCTTCCTTCGGGCAAATTCTGACATGTTCGCATGGACTCCGTCAGAAATGTCCGGTGTACCAAGGGAGGTGATCGAGCACCACTTAGCCGTGTGTCCAGACGCACGCCCTGTAAAGCAAAAGCGCGGAAACAAGCCCCCGAGAAGCAAGCGTTCATCATCAAAGAAGTAGAGAAGCTGAAAGCAGCAGACATCATTCGAGAAGTTGCCCACCCCACTTGGCTCTCCAACGGTGTGGTTGTCCCAAAACCCAATGGAGGAGGCCGGCTCTGCATCGACTACACAGACGTAAACAAGGCTGCCCCAAGGATCCATACCCCATGCCAAGGATAGACCAGATTGTGGACTCCACCGCCGGCTGTGATCTCCTCTGTTTCCTGGATGCCTTCTCAGGCTACCACCAGATCAAAATGGCCAAGGAAGACGAGGAGAAAACAGCATTTCTCACCCCTTGTGGTGTGTATTGCTACACTTGCATGCCCTTTGGCCTGAAAAATGCCGGCGCCACCTTCCAGAGGCTCATGAGGATCGCCTTGGGGGCTCAGATGGGAAGAAATGCAGAAGCTTATGTCGACGACATCGTGGTCAAGTCTCGCGAGGGAGACACTCTCTTGAAGGATCTCGAGGAAACCTTCGCCAGCCTGCGCAAGGTGAACATCAAGTTAAACCCCGCCAAGTGCGTCTTCGGGGTGCCTTCAGGCAAGCTCCTCGGGTTCCTCGTGTCCCACCGCGGCATAGAAGCAAACCCTGACAAGATCAAGGCTATAGAAGACATGCAGCCACCTCGCCGCCTCAAGGACATGCAGCGCCTAGCAGGATGCATGGCCAGCTTAGGCCGCTTCATCTCCAAGTTCGGCGAGAGAGCCTTGCCATTTTTCAAGATCATGAAGAAATCCGGCACCTTCAAGTGGACTCCAGAGGCTGACAAGCATTTGAGGACTTGAAGAAATACTTGGCTAGCTCACCAGTCATGGTAGCCCCCAGGGCAGGCGAGCATCTGAAGCTGTACCTAGCAGCCACTCCACAAACTGCAAGCGCCGTCCTGGTGGTGGAAAGAGAAGAGCCAGTTCTCCCAAGAAAAGCACTGCCACACCAAGTCCAGAACCTCCCGACGAGGAACAGTCTCTCCAGACCCAGTGCCAGGCCCACAGCCTCAAGTCGAGTCCTCCACGAGCACCCCTGCCGAGGCTCCTCCACAGGCAAACCTCGCCAAAGGTCCTGAGGAGCCTCTCGAGGGAGCCGACGCTGCCGCACCATCAACGACCCTCGTCGAGCATCCAGTCTACTTCGTCAGTACTGTACTGCGAGATGCTCGCGAGCGGTACCCAGTGCAGCAGAAGCTCCTCCTCGCGCTACTCATCGCCTCCAGGAAGCTGCGCCACTACTTCCAGGGCCACCCCATCACGGTGGTCACGTCCTTCCCCCTGGAGCAGATCCTGCGCAACCCCAACGCTACTGACCGCGTCGCAGGATGGAACATTGAGCTGCAGCCATTCAACTTGCGCTTCGACACCACAAGAGTCATAAAAGGGAGAGCGCTGGCGGATTTCGTCGCCGAGTGGACAGACCCAACTCCTGAAGAGCCTCGCGAAGAAGAAACCGCGTCATCGGGAGATACAATGCCAAGCCACTGGACCATGCACTTCGATGGAGCTTTCGCCTGCCGCAATGGTGGGGCTGGCGTTGTCTTAACCTCACCAAAAGGTGACAAGCTCTACTACGCCATCCAGCTGTGCTTCACAATAGACAAGATCTCCAACAACATCGCCGAGTACGAGGGCCTCCTCGCCGGGCTCAGAGCCGCAATCGCCCTTGGCGTCAAGCACTTACTCATAAAGGGTGATTCCCAGCTCCTGGTTAACTTCTCCAACAAGAGCTACACGCCTAAAGACGACCACATGGCCGCCTACCTTGAAGAGGTCCGCAAGCTCGAGAAGCACTTCAGGGGCATGGAGCTCATGCACATCCCGCGAAAGGAGAACCAGAGGCAGATGACATCGCCAAGCGAGCATCACGAAGGCAGGCCCAGCCGGCCGGCGTCTTTGAAGAGAGACTCTCCAAGGCGTCCATAAAGCAGCCACAAGAAGCAGCAGCCGCAAGCACAGACGAAGTACTCCCACCACCTCCTGTAGGTGGGGCACCCAACTGCGGTCCATCCTCAGGGGAGCGTCTGCTGCTGGCTATGGTGCATCAAGAGACAGGCTGGGTTGACGAACTCAAAGACTACCTGCTGAAGGGAGTCCTTCCTGAAGAAGACGCGGAGGCAGAACGAGTGGCTCGACAAGCCAAGTCATACTACATCCTCGAGGGAGACCTGTACCGCAAGCGCCCAAATGGAATTGCACTCAAGTGCGTCCCCCCCGAGGAAGGCCGCATGCTGATCAGAGACATTCACAGTGGAGAGTGTGGCCACCATTCCTCTGCACGCACCCTGGCAGGCAAGGTCTTCAGGAGCGGTTTCTACTGGCCCCAAGTGCTTCAAGATGCCACCACCATCGTCCAGTCTTGCGATGCGTGCCAATTCCACGCCAAGCAAGTCCATCAGCCTGCACTGGGACTCCAAACCATCCCGCTCTCGTGGCCTTTCGCGGTCTGGGGCTAGACATCTTGGGACCCTTCCCGAGATCGCAAGGGGGCTACCGCTTCCTCTTCGTGGCAGTCGACAAGTTCACCAAGTGGGCAGAGGTTGAAGCAGTGCGCAGCATACCGGCCAGGGCGCAGTAAAATTCATCAGAGGCCTGGTCTGCCGCTTTGGTGTGCCTAATCGCATCATCACCGACAATGGCTCACAATTCACCAGCGGCATCTTCAGGGCCTACTGCGAGAGCCTCGGCACCAAGCTCTGCTTCGCCTCGGTGGCTCACCCACAGAGCAACGGCCAAGCCGAGCGAGCAAATGCTGAGGTCCTCAAGGGCCTCAAGACAAGAAGCTTCAATCGCCTGAAGGGCTACGGCAAGGGCTGGATAGACGAACTCCCGTCCGTGCTCTGGTCCATCCGCACGAACCCCACGAAGCCCACTGGTGAGACGCCATTTGCTCTCGTGTATGGAGCTGAAGCAGTCCTCCCCACAGAGATCAAGCATGGATCCGCACGGGTCCTTGCCTTCAACGAGGACGATCAAGCAGACCTCCACAGCGACGACCTGCTGCTCCTTGACGGGTTGCGCCGCCGTGCCGCCCTCAGGGCAGCCAAGTACCAGCAAGACCTGCGACGCTACCACAGCCGCCACATACGTCCGCGCACTCTCGAGACAGGCGACCTCGTCCTCAGGAGAATCCTCTCCAGGGAAGGTCTCCACAAGCTCTCGCCAATGTGGGAAGGCCCCTACAGGGTCTCACACATCGCCAGGCCTGGCGCGGTACGCCTCGAAACGGAGGACGGCATTCCGGTCAAGAATCCATGGAACATCGCGCATCTACGCAAGTTCTACCCGTGATCATAGTCACGCCAGACATTTTTTGTCTCTAGAGGGAAGCACACAACTTCACCTCCAAGCTTCACAAAAGCTTCTCCTCCCGAGGGCCAGCCCCTCTGAGCTCTCCTGATTACGTGCCGCCGCAGGCCGTGAAGAGTCTCAGCCACTGAATGTGGTCCCCATGCCTCGACATGGAAAACTTTATCTTGGTCACACCAAGTGTAATGAACCAATTCGTTTCTCAATGAAACATTGCGCTGAGGCGCCGCTATGTAATATTTTGGTGGTGAGTTTTACTTTTCATCATCTTAGTTCATTTCGCGCTCATATTCTTCCCCATGCGCACCTCGCGAGCGGGGGCTGAGTACGGTGACTGTGCCTCAAGAGCACCCCAACAGCACCGCAAAATCCAAAGGATCCGAGCTCTAGCACGTGAGCACGCTCTCACGCCTGTTACCTCCCCAAAGAGCTCTGGCCCATGGGCTTGCTCCCAAAACACGCCACCTCACCAAAGGACCTTGGTACTTACTCTCCTCGCGAGATACTCATGAGGAAGCCTATAAGCGCGCATGAGTGTTTACTACCATGTGCCTGCTTTGGGTTTGCCTCTCTAACCAATACAGGGAACAAGAGTCCTCCCCAAGGTCGAGAAGTCACGCTCCGACCCCTAGAGGGGCGCACCCCCATCAGGGAAGCCAACGCCCTCTACGAGGCCAAAGTCTCGCCAAGCTAAGTCTAGCGCTCGCGCCCCTCAGAGTTTTTCTCTCACGAGCACCTGTCGTCCCTCGAGCGGTTTTTTCTCTCTCACACTCCATGGACTGCTTGTGCGTCAAAGGGGGCCCTCGAGCACCGCGACTCGAGAGCCCTTACCTCTCCAAGCCTTAAACACCCCCCGGCCTTGCCGAGTCACGCTCCGGCATACCGCAGCGGCGGTGTCATAGCGCAAAGAGATGGGTCCTGACGACGTAGAGCGAAGAAAGACATGGAACAGGGATAAAAGGCCCTTCGAGGGGCACACACACATGTTTGCATACGATCAAAGTATCTTACAAGCCAGCATGAATTAAAACAAGTCTTAAAACAAAGATAATTGCGCCAAGCGCATCTTGTTGCAGGAGTGGCCTAGGCAGAGGGTTCACCATCGCCGTCCTCTTCAGCCTTCTCTTCTTCGGCGCCTTCATCCTCCTCAGCGGCCTGCTCCGCCTCAACCCTCTTGAAGCGGTCGACGTAATCGTTGACTTCTTCTCGAACCAAGTTGGAGAGCTCCCAGGCTTGGTCCCCCTCGACGGGCTCGGTCACTGACTCGAATCGAAGCCGGGTTGAAGGCGCTGGAGGTTGGCGAAGACGCGATCGATCGCCACGGTCAAGAGCTTGCGGCACTCCTCATCAACAACGTCGCCAAGTTCCGCCACAGGGCCCTCGAGCACAGTGAAGAGCTGATCGAAGTAGGCGAGGTATGTGGCGGCGTCAGCGTTCCCATTGACGGGAACAACAGGAGCATCCACTCCTAGCTGCCCCGCGAGAGTGTTCCCCCGGGTCACCAAGGACTTGAACACGCGCTCCCGCTGCTGCGTCAGGACCCGCGCCGCCTGCACGCTGTGCTCATCCTCTGCAGCACGCTCCACAGCAGGGCCCACCTGCGCGTTCAGCTCCCTCATATCAGCCATCAGGGAGGCGAGGTCTTGATCTGCACGTTCGCGAGCCTCTTCCGCGCGGCGACGACCGTCCCTGGCGCGCCTCACCTGGGAGTTCAGGTTGGCGTTCTGGTGCTCCAGTTGAACAATGCGGGCATTGTCATCCGCGCGTTTCTTCTTGAAGCGGTCCTCCTGCTTCCTGAACTTCCCGGCATATTCTTCGGCGACGGCGGAGCGATATTCTTCTGCTTGGCGGCGGCATCCTTCTCAGCCTCTTCCTTCCTCGCGGCGAGCTTTCGGTTGGACTTCTCTACAAGCTTTTTGTGCCTGGCCACCTCCTCGTCATGCTTGCCTATGGCCTCGGCCAGATTGCCCTCCCGCGCCTCAAGATCTGCGCGCTGCGTGGACAGCTCCTTGTCAGCCTGCAGTTGCTGCTCCTCGCGTTTGAGCACCTCCGCTTCGCGCGCCGCCAGTACTTGCTCACGGGCATCCAAGGACACGCGGTGTTGGTCCAAAGACTTCCGCGTAGCCTCCGACTCCGCAGCAAATTTCCCCTCGCGGTCGGCAAGCTCTTGGCGCTGAGCGGCTAGCGTGGTCTCGAGGGTCGCGCGCTCTGAGGCAGCGGCTTGGCGCTCCGCCGCGGCCGCCTCGCGATCTTCTGCAGCGGCCTGGCGCTCTGCCTGGAGTGGCTCCAGGGTCTCTTGAGCCTCGCGAACCGCGCTCTCGCGGACCTCCTTGGCGAAGCGCAGCGCCTCCTCTCGCTGCGCCTGCATGGCCTCGTTGTCGTGGCGGCGTTGCTCCACGACCTCGAAGAAGCGGGTCCATGCCCTCTCAAGTTCGTCATACTCTCTGGCGAGCTCGGCCTCCTCGAGAGCGAGTTGGGCCTCCAGCCCATCCAGTGCACCCCTCGCCAGGCGGAAGGTAGAGCTGCGGCGAGCGCCGCTCCAGCTCTTGCCACCCAGGACCAGAGCCCGCGAACTCCTACGAGACATGGAGGCTCCCTCGTGCGCACTAGTTTCGAGGGTGGGAGTCCAAGCTTGGGCCCGGGTCAACCTTGGCCTGGGGGCTGCGAAGCGAGCCCTCTCCGTCATTGGGGCCATGGGCTCCAGCACCGTCGTCTTCAACCGGCGCCTCCTCTCGAGCTTCAGGGGCTGGGGAAGATTGCCCAGCCACCGTGGGGTCCGCCGCCGCCGAGCCCGCTGCGACCTCAGAAGAAGCCGCCGCCCCCTCAGCATCTGCGTTAGGCGGGGGCGGCGGAGGGACGTTTTCCTCCATCGCGGCGTCGGTGCCTTGGGGCGGCGGAGTAATATTCTCCCCCATCTCAACGTCGCGCCTCCCTTCGCCGGCGAGCCGCTCCCCGTTTCCTCCGCGGCGACCTCCTCTTGCCGCTCTGGTGGAGTGACGGGACGTGGTGGTGTTGGTGTCCGCACCACCGCCTCCTCCTCGGGGCGCGCCTCCGCGGTAGAAGACGAAGTAGCTGCTCCGGCCAGAGGTGTAACCACCACATGCCCTACGTTTCCTCCGCCACAGGCTTCGTGGCCTCCTCCGCCACCGGCTCCGAGGCCTCGGTCACTACGGGCTTAGCAACCTCTTCAGCTGAGGGCTCCACAGGCTCCTCGACGGTTGCCGAGGCCAGGCCCCGGACCTCCGCGGCCTTGCGGAGCCTCCGGCGTTTTGCCGTCACCAGATCCCTAACAAACAAACAATGAAGGCCATCAAGAGGAGAGCAAGAAAACTCTCGAAAGATGCGAAAACAGGGGCCAACGCTTACCCAGATGACTTGGCGCGTGAGTCGACCCACATCGTAGTGGACGACCGCCACGACCTCGACGAAGCAGCTCCAGAGCCGGGCCCCTCAGGAGCAGTCTCAGCTTTCCTCTTGAGAGGGGTGCCCACTGGGCTCTTGGCGGCCCTGTCGTGAAAAGCCTTGGAGCGGGGATCGCAGCGTCCCGCTACGGCCTCCTCATCGCTGTCTTCCTCCCCCTCCGCGACCTGGCGCGAAGGGGCCACAAGGAAATCCTCGTCCCCGCTGGACGAAATCTCCAGAACTCTCCCTCGGAGGAGCAGGTTTCGAAGAGCTCGCCTCCCCTGCCGAGGGATTCGCCCCTCCACAGGTGACGCCCAGATCGGCGTCAGATGCGGCGGGTGACTCCGAGGCCCAGTCCTCTTCCACCACGGGCGCCGCGTCCTCCTTCTTCTCCTCCCCAGCCAGGCCCTGAGGGGTGAACTCCGGCATCAGCTCCAGGATCGCGAGGCGCTTCTTCGGGTAATCTGATGGAGTGGCTTCGCGAGCTCACTGCGCGGCACAGGAACCTCCGGGGCGGTGAAGAGGATGCCCATTATGGAAGCTACGACGTCGGGGAGGTGGGAGCTGCAGTGCAGCCGCATTGCGTCCGCCGGGCCTGAATACATCCACATCGGCTTTGTGTGCTTCTGGAGAGGAGCGATACGGCGCCTCACGAAGTCCTCAGCAATCATCTGCCCCGTGAGGCCAGCGTCGCGGACGAGCTTCATGCGTGCGACCAAGTCAGCAATCTTCGGGCTCTGAAGGTTGCACTCGACCAGTTCGAGTTCTTCAGCGGCGGCGCCTCAGGGACGTCGAAGAAGGAATTCTGCGTCTTGGCGTCCACGAGGAACCACCGCTGGCGGAAATCGTCCACCTTCTTCGTCACCCGTGTGACGGGTTTGTCGCCGTCCCAGGACATGGGGATGTAGATGCCTCCCATCCCATCCGCGATGCGGAAGGACACACAACCAGACCGCTCGCCAGGCGCCGTGGAGCGGAGCGCGTAGAAGCTCCGGAAGAAGGCCACGGAAGGCATCACCCCCAAATACGCCTCGCAAAGATACGCGAAGATGGCGAGGATCAAGATGGAGTTGGGGTGCAGATGCAGAAGTTGGATCTGATAGAAGGCCAGAACCTCCTCCAGGAAAGGGGAAAATGGCGGCACCAAACCGGCGAAAATGGTCTGGAAGAAAATGGGATACAGCCCCGCCGCGAGCTTGCCAAAGCGCGCCGCCTTGAGAACAGTGGCGCCGTGCTCGTTGTTCTTGCCTGCGGCCATCAGCCGGATCTTGTCCAGCGCCTCCGCCGTGTGGATGCGAGTCCCCACCAGCGCCGGCGCGAACTCGTCCTCCTGCTGCGCCTCGGCCGGTACGTTCGCCATTGCCGCCTTGTCCTTCTTGGGACCCATGGTCGAAGAAAGAAGGGCGGCGGAGAAGCTCGGTGAAGGAGGAGAGCGTCGGAGGCACAGGAGCGCAGACGTCAAGAGCGAGGAGACGGGCGCGCAAATGATGCAGTAACTGCTGCCTGAACCGGCGCTGCAGGCTTTATTCCCCTCAGAGCAGTTACCGAGACGTGGTGGGACCCCCCACTACGCCCATCTCTCCGAGGAGAACGTGTCGTCGCGGCGTAACTGCCCTACACGTGTCTCAGGCCGGCCGGACACTTTGGGCCCATGACGATTCGCCTGCGTCCATTGGACTACATCGTGCCCATCATGGGCCCGGGGGCTACTGTCGGCCCAGTGAAATCCAGGGTGTGCTGGGCCTGTCCTCTACGGCCCTCGACACTTGATGGCGAATTTTCGCTAAGGACCAAGCCTACGGCTTGGAGAGCCTCGCGAGACTTGCCTCGCGAGGGCTTTGAGGCAGCAGAGGCCTGCGGAGGCCATATCCACTGCTGCCCCCTCTTCAAGGAAATCTCCCCTGGGGAGAGGTCAACGCCGAATTCTCTACAGGGCGCCCAAGCCCTCGTGGAGATCGCTTCGCTGCAAAGCACCCCTGCAGAGCGCACATGGGCTCTGCAGCGGCCGCAGAGTGACGCGCGCCCCTGCGCGTGGTGACGACGACGCCGCAGTTGCCATTTTGGTGATTAAAGGGGTCAACAAAGCTGTGCCATCCGCACCGGACTACAAGGGTTTCCTCTTTGGTGATAAGGGGACCGGCCGGCGCTACGCTCCACGGCCAACGTCATCGTGGGCACCCCCACGTTCCTCTGCGGCCCCAGCTGGCCGTCCTGCATGGACGGTGGTTACTCTGCTACAGGAGTCAGCTTTTCGCCCATGGACCGCGTCCATGGACAACCGGGCTGCGGTGCACCGCGCTCGACCTTCTGCGCCACGTGACAGCCCTACCATAGTGCAAGCGCAGGGAGGGAGCACGGGGCGCCTATAAAAGGAGGACGAGCAGCACCGTAGCAAGGGATCGCATTCTCATTCCAGCATAGCCACTTACGCGCAAGGAAGAAGAAGACCATAGCTTCCCTTCCTTGTGTACACCATTGCCAAAAGAGAGCCCTCGGCAAGCTCATTGTACTGTAACCTCTACAAGCAGTGCAATACAGACAAGCAGGAGTAGCGGTGTTACCTCCACACGAGGGCCGCGAACCTGGGTACGGGCTGGTGTTCATCTCTGTCGTGATGTCCCTCCACTTGCTCGACGAGCACCGTCGCCGTGCAGGTTGAGGGTTGTTTGACCAACGTGTTCAGCCCCTTACACGAACTCTCTTCATGAGCTTGACTATCCCTGTTTCGTGGGAGTCATTCTCCGACAGTAACATCTTGTGAGCCTCATGTGGACAATGGTACTACTTGTACTCTAAATGCTTTATTGCCATGTGCTAGTCCTTGTGATTTATCCACTCACAAAATTGCTACATCTTGTGATGAATTACTTACCATGCCTTGTGGCTCTAACAATGAAGCATCTACTTCCTCTAGTGTTTTTTGTTGATACTAACCATGTAGAGGAATTAAAAGAGCTCAAGGCCAAGTCGCTGCTTTGAAGAAAGACTTGGAAAAGCGTCATGTTGAGAGGTCTACACTTGACAATGTGTTGAGTGTTCAAAGACGTCGCAATGACAAGAGTGGACTTGGATTCAACTCCAATAACAAGAACAAGTCCAAGTCTATCAAGAAGAACAAGGGCCAAGAACAAGTTAAAGATTCGGCCAAGATTGTTTGCTTCAAGTGCAAAGTTGAAGGGCACCATGTAAGATCTTGCCCTTTGAAGAAGAAGTCCATTGGTGAGAAGCAACAAGGGAAGAGGCCTCAAGGTCAAACTCAAGTTCCACAAGTTGAAGAACGGCCACTTCCCAAGAAGAATCAAGCTATTCCTCCTCAAGTTGAGATTTCAACTAAGAATAAGGGAAAAAGCCAATGTTGCTACTTATGCCGTGAGAAGGGCCACTTTGCTTCTTCATGCACTAATGGTACCTTATCCAACCCATTATTATTGATGATGTTTATTCTCTTCGGAAGGACAAGGTTGGCAATGTGTTTGCCAAATATGTTGGTACTCAAAGTGGTGTCAAGAAAAGCACCATTTGATTTGCCAAGCCTATTGTGACTAACCTCTTAGGACCCAACTTGGTTGGGGACCAACAAGGTAAAACTTGATCAATATGTGTTGTTGGAGGGCATTGGAGACTTGGCTACATCATGAAGAATTAAGGGATCTTCATCAAACTTATTCTCTCAAATCAAGTCATTTGGATTATATTGTTCTATCTCATATCCAATGTTCCTCCTTGCGGTAACTTGAATTTAAATCATATATACTTTGAAGGTTGCTTGCACCCTTGCATGTGTTGGTTTTGTACCTTGCTAGTGTTCGTATGTGTTGTGCTGTCTACTTACTTATCTTGAGAAATCAATTATGTGTATGTTGGTTTGCACAACATTTACTTGTTTTGAGCCTTATTGCTTTGATTTGATATCTTATCTTTATGGCTCTCCTTTTGAGAGATTAATGGACTATCCCATTTTGGGGGAGTGATGTGCTTCGTGCACTTCACAATCCTAAAAATGTGTATACACGAGGAATACCACTTAGTGATGATATATCAATATTATCTATTCTCTATTTGGTATGTCATATCATGAGAAATTCAAATTCTATATGTCCATTAATTATCTCTAGTTTATTTTGCTTGCCTCTTGTTAAGAAAAATTGGATTATCACATTATGGGGGAGTAATAAGCTTTGTGCATATTACAAACCTAGAAAATGTGAACATGTGAGGTATTGCCACCTAGAATTGATATTCTTCATTATCTTATTCCTATGTGGCATGTTTCTCAAACAAGTTCCATATTTGCTTAAATGCCTTTTGTCTCTCTTCTTTGGATCTTGTTTGTGATGGACGTTCTTGGCACGGCTTTCCAAGCTACTCTTTGGAGTTGCTTTGCTTGATCGCGTGAATATTGAAGCTATCAAGGATATCTATCTATCTAAGCATGGCTTTTAATTCCTATCCTTTGCCATATGCTTATTTGTTGTGAAGTTGGTCTTTAATATCATTCCTATATACCACCGAGATTTATCTCCATATACTCCTTGTCCATGACAAGTGATACTCATAATTGTGGTGGAATTTGTAGACCATCTTCATTTTTGGCTCTTGCTTTGAATTGCCAAGGACTTGGTTTGATCTAAAACCTCTTGTCATCCTTGTATCTTTTGGATCCTTGTTGCTCTACTCAAAATTTGTTTTATGATTTCTTGAGTTAGGAAAAGCAATGATCCCATTCTAGTGCATTTTCATTCAAAGTCATACTTCTAAATAATGCACTATTCTTGAGGAAGCTATTCTATATTGAGTAGAACATCATCCTTTGAATTGGTTTTGTATCCTATTGCTTTCCTTGAACATGACTAGTGTTTGAATAATATATATGGAGAGTGATGATCCCATTTATGTGCATTTTGTGTTCAAATGCAAGATCATAAATAATACACATATCTTGGGGGAGCAACCTATATGCTTTCAGTTGTCTTCAATTGATATTTGATCCCGATGACGTGTCTCTTTGGGAGACAAACATTTCTCATCTTGGTACTTTGTGCCATCATGACAAGTGTAGAGGGTTTGGTTTATTACTTGATGGTATTTTCATCATTTGGTATCTTACTTTCGTTTGGTATCTTTTCAAAGTGGTATCTTCAATCATGTGTTGATTTGGGCTTTTGATATAATTTGGACAATTCTCTTTCTTGTCACCCTTGTATGTGCTTTATTGGTTCAAGTGGTGTTTTGTCCAAATTGTATCTCGTTTGGTTCTTGAAAGTCTTGTGCATGCATATTTACTATATGTATATCTTATGTCATGCTTGCTTTCGTTGATCCAATATGTAGGATAAACTCCATCAAATCCTAAATGGCTAAGATGTGCATGAAATTCAATTTCATATCAATATGCACATATTTATGTGGAGTTTGTCCTATGTATTGTAGTTACTCTAACTACTTTGGACCCAATGAGTTTGGGTACCATGTTGTACTTGAATTTGTTTTAGGTACATCGGAGGTGCATTGGAAGCTTGTCTCATTTACAAGGAAGGTGGTGTCACCATGTGCTTATTGGAGCCAAGCTTGGATGATCGTGAACTCTTATCTTCTACATCACCTATGCTATCTCGGTAACGAGTATCTACCTCATGCATACTTTTCTAGCTTTCAACCTTGTGTAGGTTGCTTCTTGGCATGAATAGTTGCAATTGATGTGGTTCTTGCAAAGTTCTTATCAAAAAAAAATATATTGCAAATGTGAGGAAGCCGGGATGATTACATATCAAGGGCGATGTTGATTGCGTGGATCACTCGTTCGTTGGGAGACCCCAAGAGGAAGGTATGATGCAGTGTAGCAGCAGTTTTCGCTCAGTATGACACCAAGGTTTAATCGAACCAGTAGGAGCAAGAAATCACTTCGGAAGGTTGTTGGTGGCGAAATATGGCACGGCACAACACCAGGGAATCCGGCGCCAACGTGGAATCTGCACACAACACAATCAAACTACTTTGCCCCAACGAAACAGTGAGGTTGTCAATCTCACCGGCTTGCTGAAAACAAAGGATTAAACGTATGGTGTGGAAAACAGTAGTAAATTGCAGAGAATGAAAAGAAACAGTGTTTGCAGTTGGTTGTATTATCAGTGTAAAAGAATGGACCGGGGTCCACAGTTCACTAGTGGTGTCTCTCCATAACAGATAACTAACATGCTGGGTGAACAAATTACAGCTGGGCAATTGACAAAATATTGAGCGCATGACAATGCATATATATGACATGATGATTACTATGATATTCATGTGGGCATTACGACAAAATACATAGACCGTTATCCAACAGCGTCTATGACTAATAATCCACCGCAGGTTGTCATACCGAGTTCCCCGTTGGTATTAAGTTGCAAGCAATGGATAATTGCATTAAGTAATGTGCGTAAAGTAAACAAATGCATTAGACCTAACGGCGTACCCTTAAGCTAAGCATCGGTTATTTTATCCCTAGTGGCAACAGCACATCCACAATCTTAGAAGTTATTGTCACTCTCCCAGATTACCGGAGGCATGAACCCACTATCTAGCATAAATACTCACTCTTGGAGTTACAAGCATCTACTTGGCCAAAGCATCTACTAGTAACGGAAAGCATGCAAGATCATAAATAACATATAAGATAGATTGATAATCAACTTGACATAGTATTCAATATTCATCGGATCCCAGCAAACACAACATGTAGCATTACAATAAGATGATCTTGATCATGATAGGCAGCTCACAAGATCTAAACATGATAGCATAAAGTAGAGACAACCATCTAGCTACTGCCATGGACCCGTAGTCCAAGGATGAACTACTCACGCATCACTCCGGAGGCAGGCATGGTGATGTAGAGCCCTCCGGTGATGATTCCCCTCTCGGCAGGGTGCCGGGAAGAGCTTCTGAACCCTCCCGAGCTAGGGTTGACGGCGGCGGCGTCTCTGGAACTTTTCGTGGATAATGGCTCGGGTATTTAGGGTTTTCGCGTCGGAGGAATAAATAGGCGAAAGGGCGGCGGCTGCAGAGCCACGGGGCCCCACACCACCCCACGGCGGGCAGGGGGGCCCGCGGGCCCCATGGTGTGGGCGCCACGTGGCTCCCCTCCGTGTCTCCTCTGGACTCCGTCTTCGTGTTGGAAAAATAGGAGGTTCTGTCCAAGTTTCGTCCAATTCCGAGAATATTTCCAGACTAGCTTTTCTGGAATACAAAAACAACAGAAAACAGGAACTGGCACTGTGGCATCTTGTTAATAGGTTAGTCCCAGAAAATGCATAAAAATGCTATGAAGTGTATATAAAACATGTAACAATTGGTATAATATCAACATGGAACATCAGAAATTATAGATACGTTTGAGACGTATCAAGCATCCCCAAGCTTAGTTCTACTCGTCCTCGAGTAGGTAAAACGATAAAAACAAAATAATTTCTGAGGTGACATGCTACAATCATAATCTTGATCAAATAATACTGTAAAGCACATGTTATGAATGAAGTGATCAGGTCAATGGTCTATAGTTTGCTAGCAAGTAGATAATGAGCAAACAACTGAATCATATAAGCAAAAACTTTTCATGAATAGTACTTTCGAGACAAGCATCAAAGAGTTTTGCATAAGAGTTAACTCATAAAGCAATAGATTCTAAGTAAAAGGTATTTAACCAACACAAAGGAAGATTTAAGTTTCAGCAATTGCTTTCAACTTTCAACATATATATCTCATGGATATTTGTCAACACAAAGCATATAATAAGTGCAATATACGAGCATATAAAAATTGTTGCACCAAAGTTGACACTAGTGTTTGCTTCTAAGATAGAAAGAAGTAGGTAAACTGACTCAACATAAAAGTAAAAGAAAGGCCCTTCGCAGAGGGAAGCAGGGATTAAATCATGTGCTAGAGCTTTTTAAGTTTTTGAAATCATATAGAGAGTAAAAATAAGTTTTGAGAGGTGTTTGTTAATTGTCAACGAATCAGAAAATGGAAAGTACAATATGACCCCTGCCAACCAGACTTTTAAGAGCGGCTCCCATGAAGGACGTTATTTCTACCAGCAAGGCAGATCATCCCTCTTTCTCTTTTGTTTACACATGCAGATATTTCACTGTTTGTCATTGCTTGACTGATAAATCAGGGCAAAAATGTGAAGAGAATTAAGCGGTTAAAGTTGTAATTAATTGGGACTGGGCACCCCATTTGCCAGCTCTTTTTGCAAAATTAATGGATAAGCGGATGTATATGCCGCTAGTCCGGTGGTAAAGTCTGTTTGACAGTTGACATAAAGACATCCACCCCGTCCTCATGAGCTTGGTAAACATTGACACAAAATAGGAGTAATAAGTTTGAATAGTTTAAAGGTAGCACATGAAAAATTTACTTGGAATGGCAAGAAATACCACATATAGGTAGTTATGGTGGACACAGATGGCATGGATTTTGGCTCAAGGTTTTGGATGCACGAGAAGCATTCCCTCTCAGTACAGAGTTTAGGCTAGCAAGGTTATTTGAAGCAAACACAGGATATCAACCGACACAGCAAGGCTTATATGAAAACATATTGCAAGCATTATAAGACTCTACACTGTCTTCCTTGTTAACCAAACCCTTTTACTAGAAAATATCTAGACCTTAGAGATACCAATCATGCAAACCAAATTTCAACGAGCTTTACGGTAGTTCTTCATTAATAGGTTTTAACTACATGATACAAAAGCTTAAACATGAACTACTTGATAACTCAAAACAATTGACAAGTATCAAATTATCCAATACAATGATCTACAAGAATATGTAAGCTTTTTCCATTATACCATCTACCACATGCAACATTTTCTGTTCCAACCAAACACCAATCAATTTATTTCAACATAAACTCTCCAAACAATTATAAGTGAAGCAAGAGAGTACTTTCTTTAAAAGAACTAACAGCTCTGAATAAGAGATGCATGCAAAACAGGAGCTAAAAGCATAGCAATAGCTAGATAAGAATACTCAACAAGTATAAGTGAAGAATAGGAGTATTCATATGAAAAAGCGGAGCGTGTCTCTCTCCCAATCAAGAATGCTGGGGTCCAATCAAGTTGACCATAAGAAAAATAAAATACTGAAAATAAAAGCACACAGACGCTCCAAGTAAAGCACATATGATGTGAAAGAATTAAAATATAGTTTCACTAGAGATGACCTGATAAGTTGCTGATGAAGAAGGGGATGCCTTGGGCATCCCCAAGCTTAGACGCTTGAGTCTTCTTGAAATATGCTGGGGTGATCCATGGGAGCATCCCCAAGCTTAAGCTCTTCACTCTTCTTGATCACATTATATCATCCTTCTCTCTTGACCCTTGAAAACTTCCGCCACACCAAACTCAAAGTAATTCTCATTAGAGGGTTAGTGCACAATCAAAAACTCACATGTTCTATAAGGACACAAACATGACCGTTACTTTTAACATTAGCTACTGCCACTGATGTTATGTGAAGCTCTTCACCCTAAAAAAGAATTCCACTCAACACTAGTAAAAGAGAGAATGCGAAAAATAAAAGACAGAATCTGTCTAAACAGAACAGTCCGCAAAGACGAATTTTTTCGAGGCACTTACGTTGCTCAGATCGAAAAACTTTAAACTAACGAAAGATGCGTACATATCTGAGGATCACGCACAAAAAATTGCAGATTTAAATAATTTTTCTGTGATTTTACAGAATTAAACGGTGAACAGCAGAAATCTGTTCCTGCGCAGAAATCCAAATCTAGCATCATCTTCCTATTAGAGGCAATACTTGGCACAACAATGCGATAAAATAAAGATACAAAGGAATTGTTACAGAAGTAAACAACTCCTTGACTCAAAAAGAAAAGAAAAATTGCAGAAATAAAATAATGGGTTGTCTCCATAAGCGCTTTTCTTTAATGCCTTTTAGCTAGGCTTGATAGTTTTAATGATGCTCACATAAAAATAGAAAATGAAGCAAAAGAGCATCAAGAAGAAAATTCGAAACAAATTTAAGTCTAACCCACTTCCTATGCATAGGAATCTTGTATACAAATAAATTCATAAAGAACAAAGTGACAAGCATAGGAAGATAAAACAAGAGCAACTTCAAAACTTTCAGCATGAGAGGTGTTTTAGTACATAAAATTTTAAAACCATATTTGCCTTCTCATAATAATTTTCAGTAGCATCATGAACAAACTCAACAATATAACTATCACATAAAGCATGCTTTTCATGATCTACAAACACATAATTTTTATCAAGCTCCAAAATTGTGGGATTAAAACTTTCAAACCCACTTTTAACCATTTTATAACAAGATGATTGATCATTCTCAAGAGTATGGGACTCCATCTAGATAAATTCAAGACCTCTCCTATCCCATTTTCATTAGTAGAATACATAATATTATCAAGCAATATAGGACCATCATCTAGAGCTTTATCATAAACATTTTCTAAACAAACTTTCTCATTACCATGCATTTCGAAATTACGCACAAATAAAGGATTATCATAAGATTTATCAAAATAGCATGGATTATCATAAATAACAGTAGCATACTCATTTCCACAAGTTTTACTCATAGGGAATATTTCAAGAGAATCCACAGGAACATAACATTCATCCTCCTTGATAAGGATGGAGGGTGATAAATAACGTAAGAGGTAAAGAGTTACTCTCATTAGAAGGTAGGCATGGGTAGCTAATCCATTCTTCCTTCTTTTGTTCATCACTTCTCTCTTTTTCATCCAATGAGCTTTCAGCTTCAGCAGTAGTTTCTTCTTCTACAGGTTCCTGCAAGACAATGGTCTCTTCTTTTTGAGGATGTCTTTTCTCAAGAAATTCAGTAATATAAGGATTATCATTATAATACTCAAGGCAATATCCAAGCATAGCAAAAGTATCAGATCTATAAGGAGCATCATCATCTTGAATATAACCAGCAATTTCATAGGCACCCTTAAAAACAAAAAATTCTTCAATTTGTTCAAGATTAACAAAGTCATAGTTTCCTTTAGCATAAGCAGCCAAGGTTTCATTATCATTATAATCACATTACAAAGGGAGGTGTTTATGCCTTCTACAACATAAAGATTCATTAAAGCAGTAGGATTCATCATAAGTAGATCACAAGTTTTTAGCAAAATAATTCAATCTACTTATTTGTTCCCATAAATATTTCCCTTTTTGAGATAAGCGGTATTCCTTATAATAATTTTGTTGTTCCTTTGTGAACCCACTTAGCCAATAAGATTTCGCTTCAGAGAGACCAGCCATTGATTGCAAGTGAACAACTAGACATAATAACAAACCGAAATAAACTAAATGCAGAAAACTAATTTTGTGTGTTTTTGATAAATAAAGCAAACAAGACTAGAATAAAAAAAATAAACTGAGCAAGACAATAACAAAGTAAAGAGATTGGAAGCGTGAAACTCCCCTTGCAGAAATCTTCTTGCTCAACCTGCAACGACGCCAGAAAATATGGCGTGTGGAAGGGGAAGCGAGGAGATTTCTGAACCGAAGTGCCTCTGCTACCCGGCAACGGCGCCAGAAAATATGCTTGATTGCGTGTATCACACGTTCGTTAGGATACCCCAAGAGGAAGGTATGATGCAGTGTAGCAGCAGTTTTCCCTCAGTATGAAACCAAGGTTTAATCGAACCAGTAGGAGCAAGAAATCACTTCGGAAAGTTGTTGGTGGCGGAATATGGCATGGCGCAACACCAGGGAATCCGACACCAACATGGAATCTGCACACAACACAATCAAACTACTTTACCCCAACGAAACAGTGAGGTTTTCAATCTCACCGGCTTGCTGAAAACAAAGGATTAAACGTATGGTGTGGAAAACAGTAGTAAATTGCAGAGAATGAAAAGAAACAGTGTTTACAGTTGGTTGTATTATCAGTGTAAAAGAATGGACCGAGGTCCACAGTTCACTAGTGGTGTCTCTCCATAACAGATAACTAACATGCTGGGTGAACAAATTACAGATGGTCAATTGACAAAATATTGAGCGCATGACAATGCATATATATGACATGATGATTACTATGATATTCATGTGGGCATTACGACAAAATACATAGACCGTTATCCAACAGCGTCTATGACTAATAATCCACCGCCAGGTTGTCATACCGAGTTCCCCGTTGGTATTAAGTTGCAAGCAACGGATAATTGCATTAAGTAATTCATACGTCCCAAATGTATCTATAATTTTTGATGTTCCATGCATGTTTTATGTCAATTGGCACATGTTTTATATACACTTTATATCATATTATGACATTTATTAGAATAACCTACTAATAGTTGCCAAAGTGCAAAATCTTCTTGATTTCCTATTTGTTGTGTAGGAATTATCAAAAATACAAAAGGAAACCTTGTTGGAGTCAAATTGGGACTTTCCTGAAATCTGTCTGAAAACTTTTTACGGAGATTGCCAGTTTGACCCTCGAAGATGGCGTCCAATGGAAATCAAATTAAAGAGAAAGTTGTCACAATTTTCCATACGAAGATTTTAAGCCCGAGATCAGCCCAATCGGAGTTCGGACGCGGCCTGTAGGCCCATTTTGGTGGAACCCTAAAAGGGGGTGACGGAAATCCGAGAGTCTATATAAAGAAGGAAACCCTAGGTCGTGAGAGGCAACCAAGACCAGGAATTTTCCTCCTCCTAGGCAGCCGTCTGGGGGAGGAGAACCTCCTCCACACCATCCTCATCACCAAGGGCAGCCGCCGCCGCCACCGTGGGCTGCTGCGGGTCGCCGCCTCCACTCCGGGCTGCACCTCTTCATCAACCTCTCCATCTTCTCCAACGATTTCTCCACCGTCTCCATGATGAAGGGGGAGTAGTCCACCTCCTGGACTTTGGGTTTGTGGGGGTAACTTGATCTAATCTCTCTATGTATGATCATTGTTGGAGTCCATATGATGTGCCTTGCATAAGTATGGATCTATCTATGTAATTCTTATGGTGGATATTGTGGTATAAGATGATTTGTTATACATTTACCGTTGTGTTGGAGCTTTTATGATTTGTCATACTTTGGAGATATTCTATGATACATGTGATGATTTGATTTATGCATAATGCCTTGTTTATCCTTGTCATGAGGTGATTGACACCACCAAGTGTGGATAGATGAGAGAGATGTGGTCATGCACACGGAATATGAATCATTGCACTAGTGTTTAGAATATTGTCCATTATGAAGTATGATGTATGTAGGTACGGGATGGCCGATGTGACAACGGCATATGTATTGAGTGACATGTGCAATACAGCCCAACATCCTTTATCTGGGGGTAAAAAGGAAGAGTATGATGTGGGAGTGAGAGCAACCACGCTAGCCTTACGAGGGTGACCTAGCAACACAAATGAGTACTTCTTTCAACTATGTGTTTTAGGACATATAGCCGTTATAAAAGCTACCATTAAAACATGACAATTGTGTGTACTTTACCTATAACATGATAATCACCGTAGATGAGAGAGAGGATTGAGTGAACCATGAACCCATGTCCATTGTTCCTATAAGAGAAAACCTTTGTCTTGTCCTCTTGCTGGGGAGCGTAGCACTTAAGTTTCTATTCTTGTGTGCACTAGACTTTAGATTTATTTTATCTTGTTTTATATCTTGCAATCATCTAAGGTTGGGAAGGTTCCTTTAAACTTGTTTGGTTGTGAGTTTCTCATTAGTTTTACTTTCAGTTTTATATATCAAAAACCCAAAAAAATTAGAAAATGGAAAACTATTATGAAAACGCAATGATGGCTGCTGAATTTAGAAAATCAAATGAAGGAAAAAGATTAGGAGAATACATAGAGCTTCTAAATAAAATTGCTATTGTGCTGCTTAATTATCATAAGGAAGAAACTTGTTGCTCTAAATACTTTAGACACTTTGAATTCCAATGCCCTTCCAATAGAGAACATGTTATTGCAACTTATCATACATGGAATTATGCTCACTTAGGGATGGAAGAAGTAGAGCAATTTGTTATTTTTATGGCAGCCTATGAATTATACACCTTCATTAATGAACATGAAACCTGCCCTATAGCTTCTCAATTTAAAGTTTTTATTGCCAATATCCTTGATCTCTGCATACTTGAATTTGATGAAAATATCTATGTTGTTGACACAAGGAAGAGAGCTGCCCAAGAAAGGTCTAATATTTAGTAGGAAGAAGATGACAAAAGTTTAAGCTTGGGGATGCCGTGCAACCCCAAGAGGATGATGAAAATGATGAACAACTAGAGAATGAAGAGTTGGATCTCCCAACTTCACCTTCAACAAATGATAGTAACACTCAAGATTTTGTTGATGATAAACTTTGCTTTTATGATTCTGATGATGAGGAGGACTATCAACCTATGCCTAATGAGAACATTATTGATAATAATTTTTAAAATGATGAGGAGTATGGTTTAGATATGCTATATGATAATGCTTTAGATGATGGTCCTATGCTTATTGATAAACCTCCATGTTTAGTTGTTACTAAATTATGTGAGGATAAAAATGATATACTTACTGTTTGTGATGGTACTCTTACTCATGAGAGTCCTACTTTGTTCTTAAATTCTCCTAATTACACCATAGAGGAGAAATTTGCTTATGTTGAGAAATACTTATGTGGTTTGCAATTACCTTTAGTTCCAAATCTTTGTTGCAACCATGATATTAAACTTAATATTGATCTTATTAACTATTTTGAAAGAGGGAAGCATGCTAATGAATCCCATAATAAATTTAATAATCCTTTTTATGTGCCTAAATTATCTAAGTTGAATGATTCTTGTGGTTTATGGTTGAATTTATTTCTACTACTTGCAACTATTATGAAAGAGGAGACGATAAGAACCCTCTTTATGCTAATAATTATATGCTGCAAGTAAATATTGTTAATATGCATTGGGAAACTTCTATTTATGGTGGTTCATTCATATACAAAATGCCAATGCATAGAAAGAAAGTTAGACTTCGTTGTTATTACTTTTGTATTTTGTTTTTCTCTCAACTAGGGTTCAACTTGACTACTATTTTGATTGGTTTGAGAACACCATGGGATCCTGGTATTATGTATGAACACTTTCCAAGGAAGAGGGACACATATAAGTTCCCTCATGAGCTTCAACCTTCATGAACATCAAGTAAGAAGCCTTGCTATATGGCTATAAAGAAAGCACTTTACGGGAGGCAACCCGGTTGTTTTTGTTTCAGATTTTCTTTGAGTCCTCTTGCTGTAACAAGAGAGTAGTTTGTTAGTTTTGTTTCTGAGATTTTTAATAAAGAACCAAGTTTTACCTATTTTGGGTTTGAAAAGTTGTTATTCATTTTCGGAGAGTTTTCTGCCTGCACGAAGTCTGTGCACTGTTTGATTTTTCATTTTTTATATGTAACTCCGATTGAGCTGTAATTTGAACCGTAGCTTCAACTTTTCATCCTCTGCACACGTGATGTTTTGCAGATTTTTCTGACGAGTTTAAGTAGGATAGAAAAATACGTTTTGCTGCTGCTATTTTTCTGGACAGATTCTGTCTTGATATTGTTTGATGCATTCTTTGAGCTTTTTGCTTGAATCTTTTTGATTCAATTGAGTTTATGAGTAGGCATACAACATTATATACTCTCTGGACATTCATATGAATTTTTGCCTAAGGATTTATGCAGCAAGGAACCTATTTGTTTATCACTACTAATATCACCCCACAGAAAAGAAATGGGAGAAATGGTGTTTTGAAGTTTTTTCACAGGGATTAGAGGAGCTGCACCAAGAGCTATCCAAGGAATGGTGAAGACCATAAGCTTGGGGATGTCAAGACAACCCACTAGACCAACACACTCTCGGTTTGCACACGTCTAACTTCTGTTTTTCGATCAAAGCACTTTATCGTATAAACTTGGAGCGTCTGTTTTTTTGTTTTTGTTATTTCGGTTTGTTAATAAGACCACCACTATCATTTATATATGAGAGAGCTACTGGAAGTTTGGGTTGAATTATGTTGGATGCTATTAAATATATTGGGATAGGGATGTTTGAGTTGATTTTAAAAGATACATATAGTTGCATAATTCATGTGCTTTGAATGAATGTTAATTTGCAAGTGTGTTGTCAAGGGCTATCTTTTACCATGTTTAGATGTTGAATTTTAACTTTACTTGGTTTAACATGGATTGATTAGTTCTATGGACACTTATGCATGCATTTAGATGGTCAACTTTCTCCCTATTGCTAGCCCAAAAATTACAACAAGTAAAAAGCTTGTTCCCAACACCTTCAACCAAAGTTTTCCAGTGAGTCCACCATATCTACCTATTAGCTTTATGCTATTCCAAGTATGTTTATCATGTTATATTGTGTTATCTACATTTCTGAATTTAAATGCTTATGTTATTGATTGTCATGGGAAAAATTGGTTAAAAGCTCTCACGAACTTGATGCACAATTTACTTTTATTGCATTTAATAAGCATGAACCATTGTGATTAAAATTATGAAGTTGTGGGCTTGACAATAGTTTTGGTTGGGAGTTAGCCCATATGTGCTGTCACGTGGCAAGCTTTCTACATTGCACTTATTTATATTTAGTTGATGTCATGTACTTTTGTTTATGGATGCCTATCATGGGTGAAATGAATGAGGATACTTAGTAAGTTCAAAGAGTTTGTATAAATGGTTAGAGAAATGCCTGGGCTGCTAATCTAAGCCATGCATCATTCATAGTGGAAATTTACAGCATAACCATAATATTCATTCAGTGATGCACCTCATAATAAAAAGCTATACCCATAGTAAATAAAAGAGTGCTGAGATTGTTCATTGTCTGTTTGTCTTGTTGTTTTGACATGGGCTTGTTCATGTCAAGGGGCAAGAGGTACCCCAGTGCAGTTCTTGATGATACTATTTGACGAGGTGTACCCTCATCAAATCCCATGGTTAAGGACCTAGGGTTGAGATTATGGGGAGAGAACGTGGTAGTACTGGTAGTTTCATCGGCTGACTAGCAGAGGCAAAGATTTACCCAGGTTCAGGCCCCTCGGGTGGAGGTAAAGACCCTACTTCCTGCTTGTCTGTTATTGATCGCTGGAGATTATGAGGTTACAAGGTGGCTCCGATTAGATGACGATCTCGCTAGAGCTTTGGTGGTTTGAATATGGCTTGGTCCTAGATCGGCACCCCTCCCAGCCTTTAAATAGGCTAGGTCTCGGGAGTTTGTAACTGACCTAGTTTACACATAAGGAAAGTATAAACCGACTATGTCTATGTCTAAACTTGGAGGGTACTCCATCTTGTTGGGCCTCTCGTCTTGGGCTTCGAGTCGTCTCTTCGCTATTGGGCCTTTAGTCATCACGTGCACCAGGTACTCTCACGGTAGGGTACCCGAGATGTATATCCTTGTCAGTAGCCCCCGAGTACTTGTCTGACTCGAAGAATCGGGCATGGACTCGTTCGTAAGTGCACGTCATATGCTTTGTATTATGTATATTATAATTGGAATCCTTGTATGAATAGCACATGTTGGCTATGTCGAGTATTTCATCGACTGTGGTTTTTTGCTTATGATGATCAAGGGATAATAGCTTAGCAGGCCCAGTTCACTCAACGAATCAAGACTGGTTAACTACACATTTGGGTAAAACCTTACTAGCTTTCAATCAAACTCGAGTCTCCGGACTCGAATCTGGAACAAACTGGTCAGATTCGACTAGGCCGCTGAGGTCTTACTGAGTCGATCTGAAGTATAACTTTGAATTTTACCCAACGCGTCCGTTGGGATTTTTCATCATGTCTGCTGACACAGAAAGTATAAGGATTGACGTTGCTGAAACGGTCCTTAGCCTAGCTCGAAAGTTCGGCGGGTCTTACCTTTGCACTATGCGTGCAGCATCCGAGGTATTTGTGACGGACGCAACTCGGGAATGTTTCGAGTATGATTGTGCATATGAAGGTAGTCGATATATTCGTCGACTGACCCTTTGACACTATTTTATCGGGTGCGCGACAGCGCTCCCGATGGGAGTAGCCCCCGAGATTGTGCTTTATTGCTTGCAATGGAGGATAATCTCAAAATCTTCTTACCCTACATATGTTAGTCGAAGAAAATCTTTTGCCATAATTCTATCGGGTGCGCGGCAGCGCTCCCGATGGGAGTAGCCCCCGAGATTGTGCTTTATTACCTGTAATGGAGGATAATCTCAGAATCACTTGGTCTTGAGCATCTTCAGTCGAAGAAATTTTTGATACGCTCCCGATGGGAGTAATATGTCTTTGATCAAAGAGACAGTCGAGTGACCATACACTCAAAAACAATCGAGTAATTAATATGCTTTGGGCGAACCCGAAATCTTTTCTGAACAAATCTACTGCAATGACATCAGGGATGACGTTTTATGGCGACTGCGCCACCTGACACGCGGTGGCGTGCGCTATGCTGCGATAGATGGGACGTGACACGTCTTGTGGGCCCATTGTGCAGCCGTTTGGACTGGATTTGACCGTTCAGGCACGATTTCTCCGGGCCATGATGGTAGTTCCTAGATTCCCGTGCGTAGTGGGCGGAGTGGCCGGCGACGGTTGCCCTCCGTGGCTGCCACGTGTATGGTTGGATTTGCTTCTTTGCCCACGATCTCGCATCCACGGTGCGGATTCTTTTGCTTTGAGGTTACTCGCAAGCTGAAGGAAACACAGGATGCGTATGCTGAGTTGCAGTCGAGGCCATCCCCAACTACGGAACGGCAGGCCTTTTTGCTTGAGGAGTTGGAGAGAGTAAATCTGCAACTCGAATGCAAGATATTTTTGGATCATCGAGATCTATTCTTTGTGAGGTGACTCGACTGGGCGATGATGAGCCCTTTGTTTTTCCGCAGGTGTTTGCTCTGACCCGATAAAGGAGGAGGCACGGATACAGGATCGACTCGACGGTCATGCGAGTAGTACTGAGTACTCTGCCCACCCCTTTTGGTCAGATAGGGTGAGGAGCGCCATTTTGGTAAGGCTTATGGACCGGGCTTGGCGCACTGCCATTCGACTGGAGACCTACAGGTTGGCTTTATTTCGAGTCCACGAAGCTTTGTTTCCTTTGAATGAGCAACCACAGGGCCTTGTTGCATTGCTGAAGAAATTCCGGAAAGGCAAGGTGATCAAGAAGTTTGTGCGCGAGCAACTGATTAGCGGGGCTAATGTTGCTCTTGCCTTTGTGCGATCGCACCTTCCGCATCTTGATTTGAAAAGGATTGCGATGGGACCCGCACCCATACCAGGTGGTGGTCCTGTGCCAATGGAGGAGCACTACCAAGAGACACGGGTGGACGCATTGGTCTTAATCCATCGTGTGCTGAAGGAGGAGGAAAAGTGGACCGAGCCCAAAGATGAACCTTTAGATTAGGGTTTTTATGCATAGGGTGTGACCCTCAAGTGTAAAACGCAACACTTGTGAGTATTGTACATTGTTTGTTTACATGTATGCAGCCCCCGAGCCTGTTGAGCGGGGTGTATGAAGCAACTTGCTGTAAAATTAGGACTATCCAGCCCCCGAGTATTCGTGTGCGGCTGTGAATTTTTGCAGTACTTGAAGCTTCACCTGATGCTTCTAGGCTCAACTCCCTAATAATTGAGTGGGGTTGAGCAACTTTTGTGTTTATGTATGATTTTTATGATCCAGCCCCCGAGTATTCGAGTGCGGCTGGGGTATTATGTTGTGAACAAGCGGAAGCTCATGCTTTTTGAGATAGCGCAGCACCCGAGTGCTCGGGTGAGGCTAATTTTGTGAGAACAAGTTATGCGAGTAGTAAGCAGGAAGAATATGAGGAATCATTAATTATATTCCATTTTTGAATGTTAAGCTGCAGGCCGCCTCATTAAAAACCTTCCAGTCCCCTTAGGTACCCTGGTAAGGAAAAGAGCGCGTCTGAAACCTGCAGCATCCGACATATGTGCCTATTACATTGTGCGACTGAGCAATCTAAGCATAGAAACGGCGCAGCTGCGCAACGTTCCAAGGATTATGCGAGAGTTCTCCTGTCTTCGCGTGCTTCAGTCTGTATGCTCCACCACCAATGACCTCGGTGATGATGAAGGGTCCTTCCCATGGAGAAGCGAGTTTGTGCACCTTCTTTTGCTTCAGTCGAAGTACCAGGTCGCCAACCTCGAAGGACCTGGTACGCAGTCGACGGCTGTGGTAGTTGCGGAGGTCTGCTGATAAACAGCTGTGCGTGCGAGCGCCGTGTTACGTGCTTCTTCTAGCAAGTCGACTGCGTCTTCGAGTGCCTCGTATGCATCTTCTTCGTTGTATGCTTCGACTCTTGGTGCATTGAATCTTACATCAGATGGCAGGATTGCCTCTGCCGTACACCATGAAAAATGGGGTAAATTGTGTTGAAGCATTGGGAGTTGTGCGTAAGCTCCATAGCACAGATGGAAGTTCTTCGACCCAAGCACCCGCTGCTTTTGAGTGGGACCAGGAGGCGCTTCTTGATTCCACTCGTCACAAGCCCATTGGCCTTTTCGACTTGGCCATTTGACTGCGGTGTGCCAGATGCATAATTGAGCGTGATATCTTGCTCTTTGCAGAAGTTTGAATTCTTCAGCCGTGAAGTTTGTACCGTTGTCAGTGATGATGCTACTTGGCACACCAAAGCGGTATATGATGGATTTTATGAAATTGACTGCTGTAGTGGCAGTCGAACTTGTGATAGGGACTGCTTCAATCCACTTGGTGAACTTGTCGACCGCCACCAGAAGGTGAGTATGCCCTCCATGGGAGGATTTTTTGAGTGGCCCAACCATATCGAGCCCCCACTGGGCGAAGGGCCAGGCCAATGGTATTGTCTTCAACGCCGATGCGGGTGCGTGCGGCTTTGTGGCGAATTTTTGACAGCCGATGCACCTTTTGACTATGTCCTCCGCGTCTTTGAGTGCTGTGGGCCAGTAGAAGCCTGCGCGAAAGGCTTTGGCTACGAGTGATCGACTGCTGGCGTGATGCCCGCAAGTACCTGCATGAATATCACGAAGGATGGCTTGGCCATCTTCAAATGCTATGCAACGTTGGAACATACCTGATATGCTGCGTTTGTAAGTTCACCGTTGATGACAGTGTATGCTTTAGATCGTCGAGTGACGCGTCTTGACTCTGTGTCTTCGGGTACCTCGCCGCGGAGTATGTATGCGAGGAAGGTTGAGTCCAAGTTGGCTCGATGAGGAGTACCTCGACTGGGGGTCCTCTGTGCTAGGTGTTTGCTCTTGGCTGGTGCGGCTGATGTAGGAGTGCTCGCTTCTTTTTGATGATCTGTGCTCGATGCGCTCGAAGAAGACACCAGGTGGCACTGGTGCTTTGGTCGCACCAATGTTGGCTAACTTATCTGCTTCTTCATTGCTCTCACGCCCTATGTGCCGCAACTCGCAGCCTTCGAAGCTGCCCTCCATGATGTTGTACAGGTCACGGTAGGCGATCATGTTATCTGCGATTGCGTCGCAGGCCTTCATTGTTTGCTGCACCACCAGATTCGAGTCGCCGTAGATCATCAGTCGAGTGCACCCGAGGGCTTTGGCCATCCTCATGCCATGGATCAGAGCCTCATATTCTGCTTCGTTATTGGATGGGAACTCGAACCCATTTGTAGGATGTAGCGGAGCTTGTCGCCTTTTGGTGATATGAGGATGACACCTGCGCCTGCGCCTTCGTTTTTTTGAGCCGTCGAAGTACATAGTCCATGAGTTGGACACATCTGGTGCTCCTGGGAGCTGAGCTTCAATCCACTCGGTGTGGAAGTCAGGTAAAACTTGTGCTTTGATGGCCTTCGGGTAATCATACTTGATGTCTCTTGGTGCTAGCTCGATGAGCCATTTTGCTACTCGCCCAGTTGCGTTGGGGTTTGTGAGGATGTCCCCGATCCCTGAGGTGCTGATTACAGTGATCGGGTGCTCGGAGAAGTAATGCGTCAGCTTCCTTGAGGACATGAACACGGCGTAGCCAGCTTTGATAGTGCGGGTACCGCTGCTTTGATGTGGAGAGCACTTCACTCAAGTAATAGACTGGACGTTGTATGCTTTGGGCGTGTCCCTCCTCCCTTCGTTCGACTACCAGTACGGTGCTACCACCCTGTTAGTTGCAGAGACATATAGGTACAGTGGCTCGCGTTCCCTTGGTGCGACGAGGATTGGAGGGCTTGTGAGGACTCGCTTGAGGTCCGTGAAGGCTGCTTCGGCTTCTGGCGTCCACTCGAATTTATCTGCTTTCTTCATCAGTCGATAGAACGGGAGTGCTTTTTCGCCTAGCTTGCTGATGAATCGACTGAGCGCTGCCACTCGACCCGCTAATTTTTGCACGTCATGGAGCTTTGAAGGCCTTTGCATCGTCAAGATGGCCTGTATTTTCTCCGGGTCTGCCTCGATTCCTCGAGCTGAGACTAGATACCCGAGGAGTTGCCCGGCTGGCACGCCGAACGTGCACTTCTTCGGGTTGAGCTTGATGTGGAAGCGTTTGAGGTTTGCGAATGTCTCTCGCAAGTCATCGAGTAGTGTGTTTTCCTCTCTTGTGGTGATGACGATGTCATCTACATAGACCTGGACGTTTCGCCCAATTTGCTTCTTGAGGCAATCTTGCATCATGCGCTGGTATGTTGCGCCTGCGTTCTTGAGCCCGAAAGGCATTGTGGTGTAGCAGTAGACCCCGAGTGGGGTTATGAACGCCGTTTTCTCTTCATCCTCTTCCTTCATCCTTATCTGGTGGTAACCCGAGTAGCATCCAGGAAGGACAAGCGAGCGCACCCGGCGGTGGAGTCGACGATCTGGTCGATTCGAGGTAGTGGAAAGTGATCCTTTGGACAACACTTATTGAGTGCTGTAAAATCTACGCACATCCGAAGGATATCTGTGTGCTTCTTCTCTACGAGTACGGGGTTGGCCACCCATTGTGATTTCTTGATCTCTCTGATGAATCCTGCTGCGAGTAGCCTGTCGACTTCGGCTTCGACTGCAGTTCTTTTTGGGCCGGATATGCGGCGCATTGTTTGCTTGACTGGTTTAGCATCTGGAAATAACTGGAGAGAGTGCTCGGCGAATTCCCTGGGAATACCTGGCATGTCGGCTGGACACCATGCAAATATATCCCAGTTCTCACGGAGGAATTCGACGAGCGCGCTTTCCTATGCGATAGGCAGACTCGACGAGACATTGACTGTCTTGGTCGGGTCAGTCGGGTGCACCTGATGCGATCTTGTGTCATTGGTGGCATTGAATGCTCTGTCGACTGCCACCTTTTTGTTCTGGCATAAGTGTTCGATCGTTGGAGACCGCTAGATCAGCGAGTGTTGCTTCCATGCCAAACATCTCAGAGATTTTGCTGAATTCTCGGTCACAAGAGTCAGACTTTTGGAAGTTCCCTTGACTGTGATTACTCCTTTTGGTCCAGGCATCTTCAGCTGGAGGTATGCGTAATGTGGCACCGCCATGAATCGAGCGAACGTCGGGCGTCCAAGTATAGCATGGTATTGTGACTTCCAGTCGACCACTTCGAACTCAATCGACTCTGTCCTGAAGTGGTGCTTGTCCCCGAACGTTACGTCGAGTTGTATGGTGCCTTCTGGGCTTATTGCTTTCCCTGGAACGATACCGTGGAAGGTATTTGAAGATCTTGGCAGGTTTTCGACTGACCTGTTCATTTTGCGGAGCGTATCTGCGAAGATGATGTTTATGCCGCTCCCACCATCCATGAAGACCTTGGACATGGCGTAGCCTCCAATTTGCGCGTCGAGTACCAGAGCAGAGTGCCCTGGCGAACAACCGATGGAGGGTGGTCCTCTTTGCTGAAGCTTATTGTAGTTTCGGATCCCTTCAAGTATTCAGTTACCGCAGGAGGTGACATGACCGCCATGTTTACTTGTCGAGTGCGAAGTTTTTGCTCCCTGTTGGAAGGTCGACCTTTCTGTATCATGTACATCTGCCCTTGGGGCGGAGGGTACTGTGGTCGTCCACCCGAGGTATGTGCTGTATGGCACCCGCGAGATTTCCGCCTGCAGCAGGCTGTGGTGGTGGAGGTGGTGCCATCAGAACAGGCACATTGTTTGGCTGAGGCACGGGTGCAGGTGCTTGTGTGGCTGCTGCCTTTCTGAGATTTACGTAATCAGTCGCCATTTGGTCGAACTCCCTGCAGTTTCTCATCGAGTGATTGGAGCGCAGTTTTCCGTCGTCCCCCTTGTACAGGTGGAATCTGCAATCAGCATCCATCTTTTCTTCGAATGATCGCTCAGATTGTGCCCGTGACTTGCGCCAGTCCTTCCTCTTGTAGCTATCACTGCGTTGGCCCGGTCTCGACTGTCCGACGATCATCTCGACTGTCCGCGATCATCTCGACTGTCTCGCCGATCTTCCGACCGTCGGTCGCTTCTGTCCTGGTCATTGCGGGGTGTGGAGAACCCAGCCGCCATGAATTCGGGTCTGTCATCGTCGTAGTGACGTTTTGAACGTTTGCGCCTTCGGTCGTCTCTGTACGAGTCTCTGCGGCTTCGACTGCCGCTTTCATGATTGTCACGGGGTGAGGACCCGCGTGTGGTGCGCGCCATGTCTTCTCCGTCTGCCCACTCAGTCGCGGTCATCAAGAGGTTAGCCACAGAGGTTGGCTTTTTGCGACCGAGTGCTTCTTTGAGTCCGCCTGGCGAGTCCCATTATGAAAGCATCCATGGCCATATCTTCTGAAATTACTCCGACTGAGTTGCGTATCTCAGTCCATCGTCTGATGTATGACCTCAGCGTTTCGTCTGAACGTTGCACGCAGGCCCGCAGCTCCTCGAACGTTTTTGGGCGCTCACATAGAGGCTCGAAGTTTTTGATGAAGTCATCGCGGAAGTGATCCCACGAGTCGTACTTTGATGGAGGTAGGGCCTTGAGCCAGTCGCGGGCTGTGCCTTCGAGCATGAGTCGTATGTATTGCATGGCTGGTGTTTGTACCTCGCTGGCACGCGACAGCCAGCCTGTAGTCTTCCAGCCACCCGAAGGTTCCTGTCGACCCGTGTACTTGGGCTGTTCAGATGTGAGTTTGAACCCTTTGGGCATCCGTGTCTCGCGGACGCGTCGAGTGAAGCACAGAGCTCCATGTGGCTCAGGCTCTCGATCAGAGTATGAGTCGCTACTGTAAGATCTGCGTGATCTGCTCCTGGACCTGCGCCTGCGCGAGCCGCTTCTTTCCTCGAGTGGTGGCGGTGACCACTGTGATTATGCTCTTCCGACGTGCGTCGACTAGGGCACGGTCTCGACTCCCACCTGGAGTTCTTGGAGTTTGGCGTATGGCCTTCGCCGCTAAGGCGAGTGATTTGATTGCTGGCGATGCAGTTTTGCATTGGGGTCATCAGCTGGAGGCTTGATTGCTTCTAGGTATGCTGCAGCGGTGAAGAGGGCACCCGCAGCTGTTTTGGGTACTGGCACTCCTCTTCGTCGTATGTCATGAAAGAGTTGCCTAAGTTGCGGGTGAGTGCCCCCTTTCGTCTGGCGAGAGGTGTGACAACCTTGATCTGGGTCTTGTGTCTGCTCCCGGTGGAGCTCAGGGAGAGCTGTCTTCTTCGCGCACTCGACAAGCTAGCTTGCTTTTTGCGTTCTTCGAGTGTTGCTCTGACCTGCGCAGTCGAAGTGATTCCTGCCAGTTGAAGTACTGGAAGGTAACATCTCCTCTTGTGTTGCGTCTGCTGGCATCATTGTGCACTCCTTGATGACTTTATCTGCTTTTGCTGCCATCTCAGCAGTGATTGTGAGAGTTGTGACTCCGTCCGGCATAGTAACTGTGCACGGGAATTCTGTAGGCCTGCGGCTGGCCGCAGCATCTGATGATTCTGCGGCGATGGTGACGTAAACCTGATGGGGTATTACCCGAGGGTACGTATGTGTGTCTTCGAATCTGTAACAGCCCAAACTTGAGAACCTGAAAAACCTGTTTAAAATTTTCGCTTTTGTGTTTAATTGCATCATGGCATCCATATTAACTTGCTAAACAACACACAAATGGTTTTGGCACCATCTAAAAACAAATGCCCAACTTGCTCAATTACAAATTCAAAACGTGCGACTGGTTTCGAAATTAAAAGAGAAAAGGACTAGTCCGTGTTGGAAACAAAAGAGCAGGGGGCTCTGTGTAAAAAGGGACACTAAAGAAAAGGAGAGAAAACCCCCAACCAGCCCACTCCCTCCATCCTCACTCTCCTCTCCTTTTTCTCTCCCATAGAGCTCCAAAAGCTAGCTCCCATGGCCGAGCTCGCCGCGTTGATTGAGGAGTCCCCGAGCGAAACGAAGACCGCCATTAGCTCCGCCTCGCCGTCCTCTACCTCTCCACCGAAGGAATCGAGCCGGGAAGCCTTCAATCGAGCTCACCGTCAAGTTCTCGCAAACCACCGCCGGAGCTTTCCCGAGCGATTCCGGCCGTCTCCGTCCATCTCGGTCCTTCCAAGCACCCCCACGAGTTCAGGGTGAGCAAACCCTCCAAATGCACCGCTACATTTCCTCCCTTTCCCTCTATTTCGTCGAATCACCGTAGCTCATTTTCGTTTTTGGTCGCGTTGACAAATCCGGTGTCCAACCGGAAATTTCCGGAACTGAACCGGAATCATCCGGTACCAGACCCGGAATTGTCCGGAATCTATACCGGGTTAAGCAAAACGGTACTGGACTCGACCATCTTGGCCGGATCATACCCGGAATTGACCCGGAATTAAACCCGGTGCCAGACCCGGTATAAAACCGGTACAAAACCCGGAATCATCCCAGAAAATTCCGGATTTTAAACCGGATGCTCTCTGAAACTTGTTTTAACACCAATTCTTTTTCCGTTGCCTTATAATTGTTGCAAGAATGTTAACCACCTAAACATTGCATCTCTCACATGATCATGTCATTTCATCTACAAGTTAAATCCTAGGGTCTCAACTACGTTAATCAACAAGTAAAGATGATTCCTTACTTAACTCCACGGTGTATTCGAGGTGTGTCCCCACTAAGCACCAAACTCCGTTTAAATTGAATAGTTGAATCATCCTCCTCTCGGGGATTTAAATTGACATGTCATCATGTGTTTGTGCATTGCATTTGCCAAAGTTGGTGTGGTGATTGATTGTTCTTCCGTTGCTATGCCTCGATAGATCAAGCAGCCGGGGTTACACCGCAATACCCGACGATCCGTACTACCAGTACCCTGAACAAGGCAAGCGTAATCCCCCCTCTGAGCATGTCTTATCCTATTTTCCGCAAATATTTTCTCCACTATAATATTGCATGCGGTTCTAAATGTCTTTTTGCTTGGATTAGAGTATCCTATAGAATGCATTAAGATTCCGATGCCAATGCCTGTTTTCCCCTCCTATTACCATAGGTTTGCATTGTTGGCCTGATATAATTATTATGCTATGCAAGTGCTTAGCCATGCTTAGTGAATTGCCTAGTGGTACTATGGTGGTACATGCTGGAAACAGGTGTTGACTTGTGACAGCGATGTGGATGGTGGAGGAATTGTGGTGACAGGTAATAAGATGCTTAAAGGTGGGGATGAGAGGCCACTTCGGTATGGTGGTGTTTTGTCTCGCTCTCACCGCCTAGGTGCGAGTTCTGGACCTCCTGAACCAAGACTGAGCGCGCTTCCTTTCGGTGGGGTATATGGAGCCCTCGTCGACCGACTAACTTGAGCGGGACTAGCCAGGGTCCTCTAGTTTGGCTTTCCATTTGCGTGTGCGTTGAGATGGTGGCCAAGACTGAGACGAGGATGGTGGTGTTTAGGAAAATGAGTGGCCACAGGGCGGGGTGTGTGATCCTGGCAGCCCTGTCCCACTGATGATCCTGGGTTAGTCCTTAACAAGGTAAAGGTTGTAACCGTTCCCACTCAGCCGGCTTTCCCGGAAGAGAGCTACGTGTAGGCAATGAGCCGGGCGGTACCGAAGGTAAACACAGTGCACCCCTGCAGGGTTAATCTTTTCGAAAAGCCGTGTCCACGGTTACGGACAACTTGGGAATGGACGCTGATCATAGAATAACTTTAACGGAATGATTAAAAACTGGGTACTAGAGATACCACTTCACGATTGTAAGGTGAGCTTCCTCGAGGGTGATTCGGGGAGGTGCCTTTGATGAACAGGTACTGTGGTTGATCATGAAAAAGGTGATCAAAGAAAGAGTTACTTCTTACCCCTCTTTGAAAATGTTCTAATAGTCGATGCCTTTGAGTTATGTTTTCGTAAATAAAATCAGCTTTATGCAAAACAGCCATAAAACCTTGAAAGCCAATCATGGAGCATATATTAGCTCTTAATCTTGCGAGTTCGTCGAACTCAACGTCGTTTGCTTATTTTCAGGAGAGGACTTCACCGACCTCGAAGGTGGGTTCTTTGTGGACGTCGACGAGTAGTCTGGGGTTCCCAGGTGGCAGCTTGGGACATCCTGGAACAGCTGGCGCTGTGATGTTTATTTGCAGGCCTCTTAGGCCATAATTTGGTTCTTGTTGTTTAGAACAACACACTTCGCTTCCGCATGATGTAATGTTGGGTCTGTGACCTCTGGTTGTCATTTGCTATCTTTCTCTATTATAAGAGTTGAACTATATGATTTGTGTCGTAGAGTCTGTGATGTGCCAGTTGTTCCACAGTCTTGATCTCTCTATTATGCTTTGATAATGTGTCGGTGGTATCGGATAACCGGGGACACAGTATCACTGTATAGTAGTCAGGTCGGGGCGCCACAAGTTGGTATCAGAGCAGTACTGCCTGTAGGAAACCCTTCTACTGGTCGATGTTGAGTCTAGTGTTTGTGAAAATATTTTTAACCTAAAAATGAGTTGTGAAAACCATCTTAGGATTCTTTTTACTCCTTATCTGGTTACCCTCTAATCTCGGAGCAATCTTACCTCGATTTGAGTTTAAAGGTTTTACTTCTCACCTGTTACTTCAAAATTAGAAACGTGGGTGGGTTCGACCTTAGTGTTATGTGTCACGTTGCTCCCGCTGCGTTGTCAATCCCAAATCAATTCGATGTTCTACCGAGTTGAGTCATTTGATCCTTTCTTTGGGTTTTAACCCACGGACTTGAACATAAGGTCCCGGATTGTGTCAACTAGAGTGTGTTAAGTTGTGATTTCTTAACTCTCACTAGTAGCACATGATGCTGATCTTTGACCCAAGTTCTATCTTGTTGTTTTCCTTCTCGCAAAGTATTATCGTCCCTAGTCTGTGTACTTGTGTAGACGCTAATGCTATTGTTCGACCATTCGGAGAAGAGACTAACCGTGTCATTGTCAAATCTCCAGAATGGCTCGAGGAGGCCGTGGAGGCCGTGGTGGTCGCGGTAACCACAATGATGATGAGGATGATCTGCCGCCACCACCCACGATGGCTGAGTCTTGATGGCCATTGAGGAGAACCGTGGGCGCAATGAGCGCTTGCTGGAACAGTTGGTGCAGCAGAATGCACGGAGGAACGAGTGCAACACTCTCACCGAGTTCCTGCGCTCACAGCCACCCACCTTTGCTGATGCTAAGGAGCCACTGGAAGCTGATGATTGGCTTCGTGCTTTGGAGCGCAAGTTCTCCGCGCTTCATGTCCCATTGGCGGAGCAAGTCAACTTTGCCACCTATCTCTTGGTTGGTGCTGCTGGCTGTTGGTGGGAAGCCATGTGGCTTTGTTTCCAGCCAACCATGTCTTCACCTGGGCTGATTTCCGCACTGCCTTCCGTGCGGAGTACATTCCCCAGCCGATCATGGACTTGAAGAGGAGGGAGTTCCTGGATTTGCAACAGGGACGGATGGACCTCCGCACTTATGGTCGTGAGTTCAACCATCTTCTCGTTACGCCCCAAGGGACGTGACCAATGATGCTGACAAGCAAGAGCTGTTCCGCAAGGGTCTGAATCCGCAGCTCCGCTATGAGCTATTGCCCTTCAGGTTCCAGACCTATCAGGAGCTGTTCAACCAGGCTTTCACCTTGAGCAAGGAAGAAAGAACTTGAAGCTTCCAAGAGGCCCGCACATGGGGACCACCAGAGTTCCTCGGGTTCTGAGAGCAAGAAGCGCAGGGTGTTTGTCCCTACAGCGCCGTACCTCGTGCTCCCTTCATGCCGAGGGCAGCAGGATATAGGCCACCTCCTCCGCCCCACTACTTCGACACTTGGGGTAGGCGGAAGTGGGTACCGTCCTATGCTACCTGCTCCACCTGGAGTCACTTGCTACATGTGGCCAGGCTGGTCACTACTCCAGGGAGTGCCCCCAGAAGGCACCTCTCGCGATAACTCCTGCACGAGCCCCTGCCACTCCAACTGGCAAGGCTGGACCTATTGTGCGTGGTCGCCTGAACCACGTCTCTGTTGAAGAAGCTGAAGATGACCCCGGCGTTCTTATGGGTGAGTTACGAATCAATGGCAATTCAGCTACAGTTTTGTTTGATTCTGGAGCATCGCATTCATTCATCTCATAGCGTTTGCAAAAGACCACAACATACCGTTCGAGAAAATGAGACGTCCCATGACGATCTCCACTCCTGGTTCCAAATGGCAACCGACGGAGTTACTCCTGAGGTCCAGATTAATATAGGTTCCTTGTCTTTTCCTTATGCCTTGGTAGCTCTGAAGTCCAAAGGCATTGATGTCATATTGGGCATGAACTGGCTAGCCAAATACCAGGCTAATCTCGACTGTGCTGCTAAGAGCATTACTGTGACCGCTCCTTCCGGTGACATTGTGGAGTATTGGCCTGCAACATCAATACCTCCGTCCGCCGTCGTACCCCGCTCACCTGAGATTCTCCTTTGCTTTATGGAAGGCGAATCCCCTCCTGAAATCCAGGACATACACGTGGTGTGTGACTTCCCGGATGTGTTCCCGGAAGAGTTGCCTGGCATGCCTCCTGACCGAAGTGTGGAGTTTGTCATAGATCTACTTCCCGGTACTGCTCCAATTTCCAAGAAGCCCTACCGTATGCCGGTGGAAGAGTTGGCTCTGTTGAAGAGCAAATTGATCAGCTGTTAGCTAAGGAGTTCATCCAGCCTAGCAGTTCACCATGGGGTTGTCCGGTACTCTTTGTCAAGAAGAGGGATTCTACCGTGCCTCGTCTTGTCTCTGACTATAGACCGTTGAATGCGGTGACAATCAAGAACAAGTATCCTATTCCTCGCATCAATGATCTGTTGGATCAGTTAGCTGGTGCAAGAGTATTCTCCAAGATGGATCTGAGGTCTGGGTACCATCAAATAAAGATCAGAAAGGAGGATATCCAAAGACGGCATTTGTTACTCGCTATGGCTCATATGAGTATACCGTCATGTCCTTTGGTCTCACAAATGCTCCAGCTACTTTCATGAGGCTCATGAACTCCATTTTCATGGATTATCTTGATAAGTTTGTCGTCATTTACATCGATGACATCCTCATCTATTCAAAACCGACGAAGAGCATGATGAACACCTTCGTTGGTTCTGACACGGCTTCGTGAACACCGTCTTTATGCCAAGTTCTCCAAGTGTGAGTTTTGGTTGGATAAACTTGTCTTCCTTGGACATGTAATATCTGCAATGGTGTGGAAGTCATCCCGACAAATTCAAGCTATTCTAGACTGGAAAACTCCAATGTCAGTCAAGGACATTCGTAGCTTTCTCGGATTGGCGGGTTACTACCGCCGTTCATCGAAGCTTTCTCCAAAATAGCCAAGGCACTGACTGACCTTCTCAAGAAGGATAAAAGTTTGTATGGTCGGCCGAAGCTGAAGAGAGTTTCCAAACACTGAAAGCCAAGCTCACGTCCGCTCCTGTGCTTGTCCTGCCGGACACAGCAAGGATTTCGTCGTCTTCTGTGACGCCTCTCTACAAGGCTTGGGTTGTGTATTGATGCAAGATGGCCATGTGGTGGCGTATGCTTCTCGCCAACTTAAGCCGCATGAGCTCAACTACCCAACTCATGATCTAGAACTTGCCGCTGTGGTCTATGCTTTGAAGCAATGGAGACCATATCTGTTTGGTAACCGTTGCGAGATCTTCTCGGATCACAAGAGTCTGAAGTACCTCTTCACCCAGCCGGATTTAAATCTCAGGCAAAGGCGTTGGTTGGAGTTAATCACGGACTACAATGTGAGTCTGAACTATCAACCCGGCAAAGCAAACGTCGTGGCTGACGCGCTAAGTCGGAAGTCCTATTGCAACAATCTGATGATTGAGAAAGGCCCAACCCGCTCTTCATGAAGAGTTTGCCCGTTTGAATCTGGAAATTGTTCCCTCCGGCTACCTTGCAAATCTGGAGATCAAAGCTACTCTTGTAGACCAGATTAAGGATGCTCAGAAGCTGGATGAGGGTATCTGAACATCAAGAGAACATTGCTAGTGGCAAGGCCAAATGTTTCTCGGAAGATGAATCCGGTGTTGTTTATTTGGTGACCGCTTGGTAGTGCCAAAGAACCGGAATTTGAGGGAGCTCATTCTCCAAGAAGCTCATGAATCACCTCTCTCTATTCATCCCGGTAGTACCAAGATGTACCAAGACCTTCGACCACAATTCTGGTGGACCGTATGAAACGGAAATTGCAAGTATGTTGCTGAATGCGACACTGTCGACGGGTAAAGGCTGAACATCAAAGACCTGCCGGCACTCTCGCCCTATTGCTGTCCCGGAATGGAAATGGGATGAAATTGGTATGGACTTCATCACCGGGTTTCCCCGATCCCAAAAGGGCAACAATGCAATCTGGGTAATCATTGATCGTCTTTCCAAGGTTGCTCACTTCCTACCAGTGATGAGATTCGTGCAAGTCAACTGCTGACTTATACTTGGCTCGTATTGTTCCATTGCACGGGGTCCCTTTGAGGATCATATCTGACCGTGGAAGTATCTTTGTCTCCAAGTTCTGGCAGAGTTTCCAAACTGCTATGGGGTCCCGTCTCAACTTCAGTACCGCTTACCATCCCCAAACTGATGGTCAGACCGAAAGAGTGAACCAAGTGTTGGAAGACATGCTTAGGGCATGTGTGATCTCTTTTGGCCAGAGTTGGGAAAAGTATCTCCCTTTCGCGGAGTTCTCCTACAACAACAGCTATCAAGCTAGTCTGGGCATGGCTCCCTTTGAGGCTCTTTATGGAAGAAAATGCCGCACTCCTCTAAATTGGTCCGAGACCGGAGAGAGAGCACTCTTTGGTCCGGATGTGATCAATGAAGCTGAGGAGAAGGTTCGAATCATACGGGAAAATCTGAAGATTGCTCAGTCTAGGCAGAAGAGCTACTATGATAAGCACCATCAGGAAATCCACTATGAAATTGGTGATAAAGCTTATCTCCGCGTCTCTCCCCTTCGTGGCGTTCGCCGCTTCGGAATCAAAGGGAAATTGGCCCCTCGCTATGTTGGTCCTTTCACCGTTCTGGAAAAGCGAGGAGATCTTTCTTATAAGTTGGAGTTACCGGTCAAATTCCCAAATGTGCATGATGTGTTTCATGTCTCCCAACTTCGCCGTTGTTTCAAGGATCCTATCCATGGAGTTAATCATGAGGAGCTAGATCTACAAGAAGACCTCACTTATCGTGAGCATCCTATCCGTGTCTTGGATGAAGCTGAAAGAAAGACCCGGAACAAGACTACCAAGTTTCTCAAGATTCAATGGTCTCACCATTCCGAGGAAGAAGCGACTTGGGAACGAGAGTCTAGTCTACGTGAGGAGTATCCCGACTTCTTTCCACAATCTTAGAATCTCGGGGCGAGATTCCTGTAAGGAGGGTAGAATTGTAACAGCCCAAACTTGAGAACCTGAAAACCTGTTTAAAATTTTCGCTTTTGTGTTTAATTGCATCATGGCATCCATATTAACTTGCTAAACAACACACAAATGGTTTTGGCACCATCTAAAAACAAATGCCCAACTTGCTCAATTACAAATTCAAAACGTGCGACTGGTTTCGAAATTAAAAGAGAAAAGGACTAGTCCGTGTTGGAAACAAAAGAGCAGGGGGCTCTGTGTAAAAAGGGACACTAAAGAAAAGGAGAGAAAACCCCCAACCAGCCCACTCCCTCCATCCTCACTCTCCTCTCCTTTTTCTCTCCCCATAGAGCTCCAAAAGCTAGCTCCCATGGCCGAGCTCGCCGCCGTTGATTGAGGAGTCCCCGAGCGAAACGAAGACCGCCATTAGCTCCGCCTCGCCGTCCTCTACCTCTCCACCGAAGGAATCGAGCCGGGAAGCCTTCAATCGAGCTCACCGTCAAGTTCTCCGCAAACCACCGCCGGAGCTTTCCCGAGCGATTCCGGCCGTCTCCGTCCATCTCCGGTCCTTCCAAGCACCCCACGAGTTCAGGGTGAGCAAACCTCCAAATGCACCGCTACATTTCCTCCCTTTCCCTCTATTTCGTCGAATCACCGTAGCTCATTTTCGTTTTTGGTCGCGTTGACAAATCCGGTGTCCAACCCGGAAATTTCCGGAACTGAACCCGGAATCATCCGGTACCAGACCCGGAATTGTCCGGAATCTATACCGGGTTAAGCAAAACGGTACTGGACTCGACCATCTTGGCCCGGATCATACCCGGAATTGACCCGGAATTAAACCCGGTGCCAGACCCGGTATAAAACCCGGTACAAAACCCGGAATCATCCCAGAAAATTCCGGATTTTAAACCGGATGCTCTCTGAAACTTGTTTTAACACCAATTCTTTTTCCGTTGCCTTATAATTGTTGCAAGAATGTTAACCACCTAAACATTGCATCTCTCACATGATCATGTCATTTCATCTACAAGTTAAATCCTAGGGTCTCAACTACGTTAATCAACAAGTAAAGATGATTCCTTACTTAACTCCACGGTGTATTCGAGGTGTGTCCCCACTAAGCACCCAAACTCCGTTTAAATTGAATAGTTGAATCATCCTCCTCTCGGGGATTTAAATTGACATGTCATCATGTGTTTGTGCATTGCATTTGCCAAAGTTGGTGTGGTGATTGATTGTTCTTCCGTTGCTATGCCTCGATAGATCAAGCAGCCGGGGTTACACCGCAATACCCCGACGATCCGTACTACCAGTACCCTGAACAAGGCAAGCGTAATCCCCCCTCTGAGCATGTCTTATCCTATTTTCCGCAAATATTTTCTCCACTATAATATTGCATGCGGTTCTAAATGTCTTTTTGCTTGGATTAGAGTATCCTATAGAATGCATTAAGATTCCGATGCCAATGCCTGTTTTCCCCTCCTATTACCATAGGTTTGCATTGTTGGCCTGATATAATTATTATGCTATGCAAGTGCTTAGCCATGCTTAGTGAATTGCCTAGTGGTACTATGGTGGTACATGCTGGAAACAGGTGTTGACTTGTGACAGCGATGTGGATGGTGGAGGAATTGTGGTGACAGGTAATAAGATGCTTAAAGGTGGGGATGAGAGGCCACTTCGGTATGGTGGTGTTTTGTCTCGCTCTCACCGCCTAGGTGCGAGTTCTGGACCTCCTGAACCAAGACTGAGCGCGCTTCCTTTCGGTGGGGTATATGGAGCCCTCGTCGACCGACTAACTTGAGCGGGACTAGCCAGGGTCCTCTAGTTTGGCTTTCCATTTGCGTGTGCATTGAGATGGTGGCCAAGACTGAGACGAGGATGGTGGTGTTTAGGAAAATGAGTGGCCACAGGGCGGGGTGTGTGATCCTGGCAGCCCTGTCCCCACTGATGATCCTGGGTTAGTCCTTAACAAGGTAAAGGTTGTAACCGTTCCCACTCAGCCGGCTTTCCCCGGAAGAGAGCTACGTGTAGGCAATGAGCCGGGCGGTACCGAAGGTAAACACAGTGCACCCCTGCAGGGTTAATCTTTTCGAAAAGCCGTGTCCACGGTTACGGACAACTTGGGAATGGACGCTGATCATAGAATAACTTTAACGGAATGATTAAAAACTGGGTACTAGAGATACCACTTCACGATTGTAAGGTGAGCTTCCTCGAGGGTGATTCGGGGAGGTGCCTTTGATGAACAGGTACTGTGGTTGATCATGAAAAAGGTGATCAAAGAAAAGAGTTACTTCTTACCCCTCTTTGAAAATGTTCTAATAGTCGATGCCTTTGAGTTATGTTTTCGTAAATAAAATCAGCTTTATGCAAAACAGCCATAAAACCTTGAAAGCCAATCATGGAGCATATATTAGCTCTTAATCTTGCGAGTTCGTCGAACTCAACGTCGTTTGCTTATTTTCAGGAGAGGACTTCACCGACCTCGAAGGTGGGTTCTTTGTGGACGTCGACGAGTAGTCTGGGGTTCCCAGGTGGCAGCTTGGGACATCCTGGAACAGCTGGCGCTGTGATGTTTATTTGCAGGCCTCTTAGGCCATAATTTGGTTCTTGTTGTTTAGAACAACACACTTCGCTTCCGCATGATGTAATGTTGGGTCTGTGACCTCTGGTTGTCATTTGCTATCTTTCTCTATATAAGAGTTGAACTATATGATTTGTGTCGTAGAGTCTGTGATGTGCCAGTTGTTCCACAGTCTTGATCTCTCTATTATGCTTTGATAATGTGTCCGGTGGTATCGGATAACCGGGGACACAGTATCACTGTATAGCAGTCAGGTCGGGGCGCCACAGAATCCCGTCATGGACTCGACATCGTCATCAAGGCTCATGTCGGAGTCGATATGCCCATCGAGTGGTCCGTATGGATGGATCTCGCTGTTGATGCCTTCATCGCCTATGCTCATCTCAGCGTTGACGAAGTTGTTATGAATCTCATAGTCGAGGTTGTTGTTGTTGGTGCTGATCTCGGAGTCGACGTGGTTGTCTATATGAGTTTCGAGTTCGTCGAAGTCGCTGAAGGAGACCCCGCAGTCGAAACTATCCTCGAGTGAGAGATCGAGCTCGGGATCGTTTGTGCGGCATGCTGATTCGGCCTCCTAGCCCTGAAGCTCTTCAATGAGCTCGTGCATCTCTCGTGTGGACATGGTTATCGCAGATGAGCAAGCTTGGAGGATCGACGATGGTATGGACGCAGTTGAGGGATCCGCAGTCGAAGGAACCACAACCGATGGAGCCTCGGGTGCAGAAGTCGCGAGTTGGCGTGGATCCGTCAAGTCCTGCACACCAAGCTTGTTGACGAAAAAATTGAACGAACCAACGGTTAAACCCAAACCTGACTCGAGATCGGAGAAGGCCTCCTGGAATCCTGGCGAGTGTGGCTCGAAATCCATTAGAGGATCTGATGCGCTTTTTGCGGGTGAAGCTGGCGTGTTGCCGTTTGTCGAGTGAGCTGGCGAGTTGTGTGCCGCCTTAGTCGGCGAGTTCTGGTTTGTCGATGCAGGTGACGAGTTGCTGTTTGTAGATCCGATCGCCAAATCGCCGTTTTCCGATGGAACCGAAGAAACCGTGAGTCCAGCACTATTCTTTCCCACAGACGGCGCCAATTGACGAGGTGTACCCTCATCAAATCCCATGGTTAAGGACCTAGGGTTGAGATTATGAGGAGAGAACGTGGTAGTACTGGTAGTTTCGTTGGCTGACAAGCAGAGGCAAAGATTTACCCAGGTTCAGGCCCCTCGGGTGGAGGTAAAGACCCTACTTCCTGCTTGTCTGTTATTGATCGATGGAGATTATGAGGTTACAAGGTGGCTCCAGCGAGATGACGATGTCGCTAGAGCTTTGGTGGTTTGAATATGGCTTGGTCCTAGATCGGCACCCCTCCCAGCCTTTAAATAGGCTGGGTCTCGGGAGTTTGTAACCGACCTAGTTTACACATAAGGAAAGTATAAACCGACTATGTCTATGTCTAAACTTGGAGGGTACTCCATCTTGTTGGGCCTCTCGTCTTGGGCTTCGAGTTGTCTCTTCGCTATTGGGCCTTTAGTCATCACGTGCACCAGGTACCATCACGGTATGGTACCCGAGATGTATATCCTTGTCACTATTATTACTTGCAATGATCTTTATTTGAATTTACTTTGTGGACCAAAGTGAGTAACACATGGTGTAGGTACTTGTATTCAAGGGACATGAGACATTCAACCAATACATTGTCAAGCACACCACCCATATTTGCTTTCACTTTAAACATTAATCATTCAAGATGCTATGATAGGGGTAATGAGAGCTCCACACCAATGACTACCACATTGCAAGCATTAACTTAAGTAGAAGTGTTTGGAAGTTAGATGAAACTTATTCATGCTTTACCTCTACTTATTTATCTATCTAAAGTGTCCACCTTTTATACTCAGTTTTCATAAGAAGTACTCTATGACCACCATAGGATGTTTGTACTTTTCATTATGCATACATTTGGTCCATAGTACTTTCTTCTATGTTACACTTTGTGAATTTATCATTAAACATCTTTACATTGAGTATTTGATATCACTTCATAATCTATCTTGTACATTGCTACTCCTTTGAAGAATGAATCATTTGACTGTATGTAGCAATAACTTCATCACTTCATTCATAACATGTGCCTTACAATATTATATGATCAAGATTATGATGGTAGCATGTCACTTCAAAAATTATTTTGTTTTATCGTTTACATCCTCGAGGACGAGTAGGAACTAAGCTTGGGGATGCTTGATACGTCCCAAACGTATCTATAATTTTTGATGTTCCATGCATGTTTTATGTCAATTGGCACATGTTTTATATACACTTTATATCATATTATGATATTTATTAGAATAACTTACTAATAGTTGCCAAAGTGCAAAATCTTCTTGTTTTCCTATTTGTTGTGTAGGAATTATCAAAAATACAAAAGGAAACTTTGTTGGAGTCAAATTAGGACTTTCCTGAAATCTGTCTGAGAACTTTTTACGGAGATTGTCAGTTTGACCCTCGAATATGGCGTCCAATGGAAATCAAATTAAAGAGAAAGTTATCACAATTTTCCATACGAAGATTTTAAGCCTGAGATCAGCCCAATCGGAGTTCGGACGTGGCCTGTAGGCCCGTTTTGGTGGAACCCTAAAAGGGGGTGACGGAAATCCGAGAGTCTATATAAAGAAGGAAACCCTATGTCGTGAGAGGCAACGAAGACCACGAATTTTCCTCCTCCCAGGCAGCCGTCTGGGGGAGGAGAACCTCATCCACACCATCCTCATCACCAAGGGCAGCCGCCGCCGCCCCAAAGGGCCGCCGCCGCCACCGTGGGCTGCTGCGGGTCGCCGCCTCCACTCCGGGCTGCACCTCTTCATCAACCTCTCCATCTTCTCAAACGACTTCTCCACCGTCTCCATGATGAAGGGGGAGTAGTCCACTCCCTGGACTTTGGGTTTGTGGTGGTAACTTGATCTAATCTCTCTATGTATGATCATTGTTGGAGTCCATATGATGTGCCTTGCATAAGTATGGATCTATCTATATAATTCTTATGGTGGATATTGTGGTATAAGATGATTTGTTATACATTTACCGTTGTGTTGGAGCTTTTATGATTTGTCATACTTTGGAGATATTCTATGATACATGTGATGGTTTGATTTATGCATAATGCCTTGTTTATCCTTGTCATGAGGTGATTGACACCACCAAGTGTGGATAGATGGGAGAGATGTGGTCATGCACACGAAATATGAATCATTGCACTAGTGTTTAGAATATTGTCCATTATGAAGTATGATGTATGTAGGTACGGGATGGCCGATGTGACAACGGCATATGTATTGAGTGACATGTGCAATACAGCCCAACATCCTTTATCTGGGGGTAAAAAGGAAGAGTATGATGTGGGAGTGAGAGCAACCACGCTAGCCTTACGAGGGTGACCTAGCAACACAAATGAGTACTTCTTTCAACTATGTGTTTTAGGACATATAGCCGTTATAAAAGCTACCATTAAACACATGACAATTGTGTGTACTTTATCTATAACATGATAATCACCGTAGATGAGAGAGAGGATTGAGTGAACTCATGAACCCATGTCCATTGTTCCTATAAGAGAAAACCTTTGTCTTGTCCTCTTGCATTGAAGAGGATTGGGACACTTTTACATTCTTGTTTTGTTACATTCCCATCCAATAAATCAACCATCTTGTTCCTTAAACTTGTTTAGTGCATAATCAACTAAAACTTGTGACACTTTAGTTGTAGGGAATAGATAACTTTTCCTTCTTGCTCCTGCGGATCGATACCTTACTTCCACATTGAGAGGTGCTACAGTGATCCCCTGCTCTTGGGGGTTATCAGTAATGTGCGTAAAGTAAACAAATGCATTAGACCTAACGGCGTACCCTTAAGCTAAGCATCGGTTATTTTATCCCTAGTGGCAATAGCACATCCACAATCTTAGAAGTTATTGTTACTCTCCCAGATTACCGGAGGCATGAACCCACTATCTAGCATAAATACTCACTCTTGGAGTTACAAGCATCTACTTGGCCAAAGCATCTACTAGTAACGGAAAGCATGCAAGATCATAAATAACATATAAGATAGATTGATAATCAACTTGACATAGTATTCAATATTCATCGGATCCCAGCAAACACAACATGTAGCATTACAATAAGATGATCTTGATCGTGATAGGCAGCTCACAAGATCTAAACATGATAGCATAAAGTAGAGAGACAACCATCTAGCTACTGCCATGGACCGTAGTCCAAGGATGAACTACTCACGCATCACTCCGGAGGTAGGCATTGTCGTGGGATTGTCACGCAGGTGTCATGGAGATGACTTCGTAGAGTTGGGGATTAAGCGATCGAGCGTCTCCGAGCTAAGGATCACAGGCATGAGGAAGACGATTTTTTTACCCAGGTTCGGCCCCTCAATGTGAGGTAAAGACCTACGTCCTGCCTATCCTAGATTGGTATTGATATGAATATGGTGTTACAAGGGGTTGGCGATCGAATTATCGAGTCGCCTCTCTCTAGATGTATAAGAGCTTTTTTTAGCTTGGCGTTCTAGGTCCTTGGAATCCACCTTATAAAGACGGCGGGTCGCAAGGTTACAAGGAAACTTCTCTCTCAAGGAAAGTATGAGCCAAAGTCCTACTTGGAGACTAATCATATGTCTTGTCTTCCAAGTCAAGTTATCTTCTAGCTTCTGGATCCTTCCTCATGATCTTGAGTCGGCCCATATTTGTGCAAGCCCAATAGTGGTGCGATTGTGAATAAGTCGCGCTTTGCTTGAATAAGTCACGGGATAATTATTCCCCCGACATTAGCCCCAAGCTTCCAGGTGATTCGTAGAATCAGGCGGAAGATTCTGTCTTGATGATGATCTTACGAGCTTGCGTATGTAGTTCTTGCCGACTTGCTGATGATGAGTCACGAGCATATCGGCTTATTGAGACGCTGATGTAGAAGCGACGAGTCGCTATCTTTGCGGTTTATTTAGCCACTATGTTGCCAATTGAGCACTTCTGTCTTGGTCGCATTGGAGCTGCAGAATCGCGGTGAGTTTTCCGCGAAGCACTTGATGAAAACCACCTTTTCCTTTTGGGTGTAAGACTGAGCTGAAATCATAAGAATAATAACTTATGAGTAACAAGATATATCAACCAAATGTGTATAAGGTGCTGAGTCATAGACATCGAAGCATAAAAAGACCATTAGTATAAATAAGCTGGTCAATCATTAGAGTAATAATCTGTCATGTTATCATGACGAGCCATCTGAGCACATGTTGAATCATGGCGGCTCAAGGGCATATAGCCACAACCTGTATTTAAAGATTTCCGAGTCGCTTATTTGACTCGCAAATGGATATATATTCTTATGTGCTGCAAAAAATGAAATCTGCATATAAACATGGTATATGAGTATAATAAAGACTGCCAGATATGGTGGATGTGTAGCCCCGAGGGCCGGGTTGCATGCTTGATCATGCGGCTCGGGACTCAAAAATATCTCAATTTAGACAAAAGTTAATTGTCCTAGCCCCAGGGCATTAAGCAGGCATGCTTTCATTATCCTGCTTGATGGCATATCGTTGCAATTTGATCCTGCAACATATTGACAAATATTTTTGCCACAAGATAATAATGATATAAATTCCACTTGATGTGGCTGTAATTAAATAAATAATGGTGGCTTCATCAGTTAATATCAGGAGATGGTCATCCCAATCATAAAAAATCTGGTCATGCCCGTTCAAACTCATTTGGCCGAGTTATATGTTCCTGAAATTCAAAGGGAAAAGCCCCCGAGGAAACAATGATAATAACTTGATAATAATATGTTAGCCTTGGCAGTTGGTAATAATTATAATAAAAAGTTAGTACTCCGTATAATAGCATAGGGTAACCTGCATGATAGCATAGTATAATCTGCATGATAGTAAATGATATGTCGCATGATAACATGTTGTAATCTGCATGATAGCAAATGGTTGCATAATAGCAACTTAGTTGCATGATAGCAACTGGTAAGATGCATGATAGCATATTGTACGATGCATGATAGCATATGGTACTTGACTCAGTATTTCCCAAATCTAATGTGTGTTCAGGGTCGAGAACGGCCATGATAGGCAGCCATGATAGGCATCAGACTCGATTGACGCCACACGCGGGTACTTTAGTCCTTCTGAATTATCTCTATTACCGTTAAGTAGGTCTTCGCGCGGCTCAATATTTCCCAGGTAAAAAATGCGTGTTCAGGGTCGTTGGCGGCCATGATAGTCGATCACACTCGATTGACACCGCACCCCAGTACTTTGGACGCATAGTGCAAAGATACTTCTGACTTAAGGCGAGAATAACCAGGATTATTGCTTTTATCGGCAGCAATTGCCGTGACGAGCTCTAATTAGCTTTGATGATAACCAGCTCTGATTAGCTGTAGATGTGGTACATCGAGTCACCTGTTTTAACTCAAATATTGATAAGATAATGATTCATTAATGACTCATAAACTGATGTAATGATGAGCTATTTGCGACTCATAAAATGATATGGGGGTAAATCGCTATGCGACTCATAAAATGATATGACAATAAGTCGATGATGATTAGTAAAATGATATGATGATAAATCATGAAATTATATAACGATCAGTCATAAATTGATATAATGATAAGTCGTAGAATGACAAATGAATCGCCAAATATCAATGCTTGAACATGTAGTGGTGATCTTGATATTCAATGTAAGCTGTAAATAGCTAGACTTTGCAATGCGAGTTATAAAGAACTCTAATTTGACGAATGTATTGAGAAGTAGATGTAATTAAATCTACAAAAGCTGATATGAATTTAAAGTCTACGACATGATATAATATGAGTCGCAAAGACATTTAATAAAGGCATAATAACCTAGAAATGCAGCCCTCGAGATAAACTCGAAGGTGAATTTAAACTTATTGATGAAAGTAAAAGGCTGCGAAAGTTGAGTATAATAGTGACTTATCTTATTTTTATTCTCCTGGCGTTGATGTCGCGATATGATCCGTGGACATCACATGTGAATGAAGTAGCCGGGATGATATCCGCAGCAAGTTGGAGTTGTCCATGGTAAAAGTGAAGTCGACCGCGGCGACTCGTCGATGGTCAGTGCAGTGGAGTAGAAGTCGGTATCCTGACACTTTGATTCGCAAGCTGATGGGTTCTTTAGAAGTCGCGTGCTGACACTTTGAGTCGCAAGCTGATGGGTTCTTTAGAAGTCGCGTGCTGACACTTTGAGTCGCAAGCTGATGGGCCGAGCTGATCGCATCTTTCACTCTCCCTTGAATTTTTCACATGAGCTGTTTTCACCGCACACATGGTCATGTGACGAGGCAACAATATTCAATTATTTTTTCCTTTTCCTTTCTTTGAATCTGAGCTAACATGGGTTTGTACATAGCCTTCGCTGCTCTTCCATGATGAGCTAGCAAATCAATTTGCTTCTCTCCTTCCTGAAGTCGCTGCCTTGATCTGAAGTAGGAATTAATCTCCCAACTAAATTAACTCTTTGTCCGATCTGTGGCTTTGACGGCATGGTCGGGACTTGTCTCTTTTTAGCGTGATATTTTTTGCAGCCGTGCCCACATCGTAGTCGGTGAACCATCACTGGATGAAATTCGCTCCTTGTCAAATTTAAGCCACGGGAGCCGACGATGATCATGATAACTGAGCTTGATGGATTGAATTGATGGCATCTTCACGCGGCCTTGCCCTGAATTGCATGTACCTGACAAGAAGAGGTAGTCTAGGTTTTCTCTTTAGCTATCAGCTGATGCATGCCATCCAGATGGCTCCTTGCGCGTGAAATTCTCACACGTGATGTCTCAACAAGCTACCAGCTCTGATTCCTCCTCTGATAACTTCCCTCGATCCATGTGTGACTCAAGGTACTACTTGTTGGTCAGCCGCACATGAGGACGATGTTGATGTCGAGCCCCTGGGCACAGAACATGGTGCGGCGAGTCGCCGATGTTGGAGATGTCACCAGCGGAGAATTCATGAACTCGCCTAGATACAAAACTCGCTGCAGTGCTGCACGATTGTATTCCGCAGGGTTCCACCGGAGGGATCTTCGAATTGATGTCCGAGTCGATCTCGATAATTCTTTTCCCAAAAGTCGCGCGGAGTTCCGTCGGCTTTCGACAGGGCTTCAGTGTTTGAGTCGCCCACGGAGATCTAATCGTTGGAATCCGATGCGCTTTGGACAGCTGCTAGGAAACTCGATTGCACATCTTTCCACCGAAGGGATCGTCGAGATGAGTTTCGAGTCGCCGTCGGTGATGTCCGCAACACGGACGTTGCTGCTGTCCTGCAGTCTAGATGTAGATCTTGATACCACCGAGTCGCTTGAATCGGCGCGACGATAAAGTCGCCGAGATTGTTGAAGTCGCCATGCTTGAATCGACGATGAGATCCTCCGTCCCTGGCACAGATCCAGCGCGGAACATGACGCTCTTGACCGCAGGCCCCACGGTGGGTGCCAACTGTCGTGGGATTGTCACGCAGATGTCATGGAGATGACTTCGTAGAGTTGGGGATTAAGCGATCGAGCGTCTCCGAGCTAAGGATCACAGGCACGAGGAAGACGATGTTTTTTACCCAGGTTCGGCCCCTCAATGTGAGGTAAAGACCTACGTCCTGCCTATCCTAGATTGGTATTGATATGAATATGGTGTTACAAGGGGTTGGCGATCGAAGTATCGAGTCGCCTCTCTCTAGATGTATGAGAGCTTTTTTTAGCTTGGCGTTCTAGGTCCTTGGAGTCCACCTTATAAAGATGGCGGGTCGCAAGGTTACAAGGAAACTTCTCTCTCAAGGAAAGTATGAGCCAGAGTCCTACTTGGAGACTAATCATATGTCTTGTCTTCCAAGTCAAGTTATCTTCTAGCTTCTGGATCCTTCCTCATGATCTTGAGTCGGCCCATATTTGTGTAAGCCCAATAGTGGTGCGATTGTGAATAAGTCGCGCTTTGCTTGAATAAGTCACGGGATAATTATTCCCACGACAGGCATGGTGATGTAGAACCCTCCGGTGATGATTCCCCTCTCCGGCAGGGTGCCGGGAAGAGCTTCTGAACCTCCCGAGCTACGGTTGACAGCGGCGGCGGCTCTGGAACTTTTCGTGGATAATGGCTCGGGTATTTAGGGTTTTCGCGTCGGGAGGAATAAATAGGCGAAATGGCGGCGGCTGCGGAGCCACGAGGGCCCCATACCACCCCACGACGCGGCAGGGGGGGCCCGCGTGGCCCCATGGTGTGGGCGCCACGTGGCTCCCCTCCGTGTCTCCTCTGGACTCCGTCTTCGTGTTGGAAAAATAGGAGGTTCTGTCCAAGTTTCGTCCAATTCCGAGAATATTTCCAGACTAGCTTTCCTGGAATACAAAAACAGCAGAAAACAGGAACTGGCACTGTGGCATCTTGTTAATAGGTTAGTCCCAGAAAATGCATAAAAATGCTATGAAGTGTATATAAAACGTGTAACAATTGGTATAATATCAACATGGAACATCAGAAATTATAGATACGTATGAGACGTATCAGATGTATATAATTATTTTCATGATTGACCTATCCCAAATATGTTAATCTAGCAATTCTTCTCAAAGTCTCACATGTGAAATATCGATGAATTTGCAAAATCATTTGCCCTTTGTGATACTTGTTATCTTTCTCGGAGCATCCCAACTACCTTTGTTCCCTTGTGGATATTTATGGATGCTATGATGAGATTGTGTTGGAGATTCATCTATATCCATTTAAGATTAAATTGAGCTTTGTGCTATGCTTTTAAGCAAAAATCTTAACGGTGTATTTATGACTTCCTCTTGGGTATCATGTTCCTTAACTTAGTACCTATTTTGTGTGTGCATGTTTCTTTGTCGACTTATATCTTCACGTTTGGTGTCTACTTAAAAACTTATACACATGAGAATAGTTACCTCTTTAATTGATATTCTAATTCGTTAGTGACCACCCTTTTTATTACTTTTGATTCTTTGGTGGTCCCTAGAAGGCACAAGCTTTGCTTTTCATTTGCTATTTCCTTTTGGACCTTAATAAGCATGTGGCCCTATTTGCTTCAACTTTTGGGTTGTGTTTATGTAAAGACATGATATGCACTATGTGCCACTTATTTTGAACGACTATGTCGATGCGCTCATCTTTGCATTAGTCTCCTAAAATGTCTCTCCATGGCACACCCATCTTTTTCGGTTGAGCAAGTCTTTATTTGTCGCTCCTTTCTCTTGTTGCTCAACATTTCCTTGTTGCAATTTGTTTTGCTTCTTTTCTATCTTTAAGCCTTCTTGCACTTGTTTGTGTTTCAAAATGATCTAAGAGGGAGTGAGGATTTCATGTTGTGCACACCATATTAAAATGCAAATCCTACTTTGTGCACGTTCCTTGGGGAGTTCCCTATTGATTTTAGAACATTTGGTTGATCTTATCATAATATCTTCTTGTGTCCAATTGTTCTTTCGAATCCTTTGATTGCTTGCCTCTTTTGTTGAGGTATCTCTCCCTTTGCTATTTTGTTGCAATCTTTGGATTCTCAATATAGTTTGATTTCCTCCTATTATTGATCAATGGAAATGCCCATTTGATTCTACTCATTTTATGAGAAAAGTTAAACTTGTGGAGGAACTCTCACTATGTTAGCCTTCAAATCTTTTTGCCCATTTCGGCAATTTTGCTAATGGGGGAGAAGTTTTGGAGGGTTTATGGAATTCGGATATATACTTTGATTGGTTCTTAAGTATTTGCCTTTCTTGCCTTTGCATTCGCTGCTTGGCTTTATATATAGTGGAAACTCCACCACCGGTAATAGTTGACAATATATGCAATGAATTCATGTTTATACACACATGCATAGATTGTGGAGGAGTTTGCACTATATATGTGGTTGGACTAACATCACATACTTTCGTAGTATTTAATGTTAGTGCAAGCGCTCCTTGTTCGTTAAATTCCATATTATAAACCCTCTCAAAAGAGATTGTCATCAATTACCAAAATGGGTGAGATTGAAAGTGCATGTACCCTCATGTGTGGTTTTGGTAATTAATGACAATCTCTATGGACTAATGTTTGCATTGAGATGTCTTTATTGATCTTGTCCATGCTAAAAGATTGGAGTTCATGTGTTGGACTCTAGAAGATTATATGATGATCAAGGTTCTATCTAAGGGTTTATATGAAAAATGGTCATATAGAGTTGAACTTATTGCAAGCATGACTTGGAAAAGAAGATTGAGTGAACATTCATGTTTATCTCCAAGTCACCATATAGATTAAGAGAAGAAGATGAAGTGCAAGTTCAACAGAAGCATCTCGAAGAAATCCTATGCTTGAAGCTTGTCACCCATTTGGAGATAATGGCCAAGTGAAGATGTGTCTAAGAGAGGCTCTCCCATAGTGATGTATGGGGGAGCGATATGTGAGTCTTCACCAAGCAAAACGCAATCAAGAAAGGTGGTCCACTTGAAGAGATCAAGATCGTCATTTGAAAGGATCATATGACACCTAGAGGGGGGGGGGGTGAATAGGTGCTACTCCAATTTTAGTACTTTTTCAAATTAGGCTTGACACAAAAGGTAAATTCTCTAGATATGCAACTATGCTGAATTTACCTATATGACAAGCTAGCAACTAAGAAAGGTACACGAAGTAAAAACAATAAATAAGGATAGAGGTAACCGAAGGTGAAAGCACGCGGAGACACGGATGTATTCCTGAGTTCCTCCTTTTTAGGGGAGTATGTCTCGTTGGAGAGGTGTGAGCTACCACAAAGGTCAACTCAACAGCCACAAAGGCTTCACCTTCTTCTCATATGAACCGCACCACAAAGGTTTGGTTCACCTTCCACTATCGGAAACCTTCAAGGTGGATTCCGGAGCCTTTACAACAACGATCCGGGGGACAACACACAACTGGATTGGGGGCTCCCGAACAGCTACAATCTGTCACAAAGACAATCAACTAAGTACAACAATGAGCTAGGTTTTCCCAATGGAAACCTTAGCAAAGAGGCCCTCAAGTGAATGAGGGGGAAATGTAAATCGGCTTGATGGAGATATAGATCCGGGCCTTCTCCTTCAATCCTCCAAAGATCAACGAGTTTGGGTGGAGGGATTGGGAGATCTAGTGATTCTTGAGCTTGCAATAATGGAGGTCTTCAATTTTGGGCGAGTTAAGCTTTTTGGAGATGAAGCAGTCTTTAAATTGGGGCCCCTGAAAATCGAACCGTTATGTGCAGAAAACTGCACAGCGGTACTACCGCTGGGAGAGCGGTACTACCATTTCCTGATCTCTCAACGGTACCAAGTGCACAGCACGGCCTAGCTGCAGCGGTACCTCTGAGAGGTACCGTACCTGCCAGGACTGGTGGTACTATCGCGGCGCCACCGGTAGTACCGCTGGGATCCTTCGAATTAATTTGAAGGAACCGAACGATAGTACGAGGCGGGTACCGTCAGGTACCGTAGCGAGAATAGAGAGCTTTTTTGGCCTAGCGGTACCACCAGTGGTACTACCGCTGGCTGACACCAGCGGTACCACGCGGTACCACCGCCAGGAGGAGTACCAGCTGAGCTGTAGGAGTCCCGCTCCAGGTGGAGCGGTACTACCGCTGCGCCAGCGGTACTACCGCCAGACACATAAAAGCTCTACTACACAAATTTTCCGGGCCTCTTGTTTCTCGACTCAACGTTTCATGAAGATGTGAATTCTCTGCATTTGTCAAGCACACATTAGACATGTTGATGTGTTGTCATTAGACTGCAAAAGAGAGCTAGAGCAAATATGCTCTTTCAATCTCCCCTTTTTTGGAGTATGATGACAACACATCAAAAATGGCTCACATAATATAGACGGGCTCCCCCTAACGATATGCATTAGTGTAATTTTGCTTTTGAATGCAAAATGAATATAAGTTAGGATCAACACTCCCCCTAGATTTTGGAAACCGAGCAAGTTCATAGATAAGTAATATAGCACAAACTTGCACAAAGGTAAGACAAGAGATAAACAACACACATAGTCTTGCACACATAGATAGTCTTACAAGAATTTAAAGTTCTCACATGTCTTACCCCATGAGTTCATAGAAAGCATAAAAAATAAAAAAAATGAGGAGCACAAGCGAAGGACAAACACCAAATAGAAGAAACAAGCTTGTGCCCTCAACCATGCAAATCCCCCGGAGAACCTAATAGACCACTCTCCCCCTTTGGCATCATGACACCAAAAAGGGAGAGGCGATGCTAACGTCTCTAGTGGAAGTCACTCCTCGTCGGAGGTGGAGGCCTCGGGGATCTCAGCATCGTCTTCGGGTTCATCATCACTAGTCTCAGCATCGTCATCATCCTCAGAAACGTCGGTATCAACATCATGAGCAGCAGTAGGACCAATCTGAGTGCGAGACCATGGAATATCTGGCTGAGAGGTGGATGCATCATCCTGAAGATCGGGATCCACCCAAGTGTGACGGTGGTTGAGCCAAACAGCTTCTGGAGTGATTCTATCCTCAGACCCGGGCTTAACAGGGACGCCTAAATGCTCAAAACGCTGACAGCTGAGTTGACGCTCTTTCTTGTGCCTCACATGTTCTTGATAGGCCGCTTGTCAGCATCTTCTTGGCGGCAAAAGATGGTCTTCACAGCACCAGCCAGCCACTTCTTGAACCCTCTATCTTGAGCATTTGCCTTGGGGGGAAGCTCAAACAAGGGGTCATCATCATCATTGGCAGAGCTTTCTTCTTCAGTTGGAATGAGCGGTGGAAGGTGTTTCTTGATGGACAGTTCTTTGACATTGTGATCTGTGAGCTCCTCCTCATTGTCCAAGAGAGATAAGGGAAGACGCTTCTGAGTCCACTTTTCAATGATCAACGACATAATGTGAGCACCAAAGATGGAAGGTCTCCTTTTCATCACCACACTATACATCTCATGCCAGATGATGTCCATCACATCAAGCTTCTTGCCTTGCCCAACCATGAGAGAGGATTCATACATGAGATCAATGAGCTTTCCATGGATTTGATCAAAGTTGCCCACACGGGGTGTAACGGTGTTGCGGAAGATCCGGTGCATGATATCCCAAACCTTCAGCAAGTTCTTTTGGAATCCTACCAGGGCACGGCCTCGGATGTACAGCTCATAGAGAACATTGGGCTTCATAGGAAGTGAGTTATAGTTGATGCAAAAAAATTGTTGCTTAGCAGCTTCATCCAACTCAAAACCATTGTCAACCAAACCAAGAAGAGAAGCAAACTCACTCCATTTGGCCTCAAGAATTTCATCTTTAGACATCGATTTAATCCTTCTTGGCTCATCGGAGAAGAAGTGAACTGTGGCAAATAATTGCATAACAAGGTGCTCATTGTAATTCTGTTGTAGCCCAATGTAGTCATAAATGCCAAATTCTTGACAAATTTCAATGGCTTCCCCAAAGTACCCACGGTGCTTCTCCATATGATCTGTGTCAATGCAAAAATGTTCACAAAGCTTGGTCTTGTGCTTGGTAAGAACTTCATAGAAAATATTCTCTTAGAATAAGGTGTGAAACCCCAGAGTGGTGTAGGTGCGGAGCTTCAGAGTGGCATAGGGATTCATCCTCCTTTCTTTAGCAAACTCCTTGAGAGGCATGAGGGCGAGGGACTTTTTCTGAGCAGCATTGACCTTGGCAGCATTAGATTTCTGACGGCGAGTGGTCTTTTGAGGCATAACTTCGGGCTCATCAATTTCTTCGGCAATAGCTTTGCCGGAATGAGAACGCTTGGCAGCCCGCTTGGTGTGACTTCCACTACCCTGTTTGCCTGCACCTGTGACAGCATGGAAGGATAGCATAGGGATAAGTATTGCAAAACACGGAGACCAAACAAAGAGAATCCAAATTGCACAGTTATGGAAAATCCCAGTTCCAGCGGTAGTACCGCTGGTCTACGGTAGTACCGTCGGAACGGTAGTACCGCCATGGGGGCGGTAGTACCGCTACCTTCAGATCTAGCGGTTGACTTCGTGGTACTTGTTCGATCTATGGAATTTGCCAACCAAACTTTGCAGCAAGGATCCTAGACTAAGTACCAACACTTTCCTACAACTTCTACCATTAGGGCTACGGAAAAACCTAACTCCATTGCATCTCAACGAATCAACTAGGTTGAGAGGGAGGAGAGAGAGAGATTACCGGAGCACATGGTGGAGGAGAGGAGGAAGGAGAGGGTGCATGAGCATCCCTCTGCCGGAGAGGGGCTATCCAGGCCGGAGGAGGGCTCCCCGACGATGAACGGTGGCGGCGGCGGTGAGTCCTTTTTCGAGATAGGGGGTCGGGGGTGGAGGAGGTAGAATGAGAAACTACCCCTCCAAGCCCAACTTAACCCTGGTGAAAAAGGCCCCAGTGGTAGTACCGCCCACGCTGGTACTGCCGGTAGCCTGCGGTGGTAACGCTCCTAGGAGAGAGCGGTAGTACCGGCCGGCCAGCGGAAGTACCGCTACCTGGTACTATTGTTTCCCAGCAATAGTTGCTGGGAGGCAACGGTAGTACCGGGCACCTGGTGACTACGGTGCCGCTCGTGGCACTGCCATGCCTGGGGGAATCCAGGCAGCGTTAGTACCGGGCACTGTTGCCACACAACGTCGACGGGTTGGTCACACAGTTTTACAAATAGAGAGAGCTGTTTATGGGATAAGATATTGGCTTAGGATAGATGATGGAACTGGGGGAAGAGAGAAAATCCAAGCTTGCAAGAATCAAACAATAAAAGCCAAACTTGGTACTCTCCACAAAATACGAAAGAGGTCTAAAAACCCAAATAAAACCAAATAAGATCAACTCCTCATAAGGAGGAGGGTGGTGGCCTAGGCCACCATGTATGAGTATATGTGGTGTGACACCGCGAAGATGTATCTTGGGTTCACCGCCACTACTCGTCATTAAGCTCATAATTCATAGAAACGAATATAGAGAAGCAAATGGGTTCTGATGTCAGCATAATGGGGGGAAGGATAGTCCAATGTATTAGGACCGCACTCCCCCTATGTCCATGCCTACACCTAAACCAAATAGATAGTCAAAATATAGGTGTGTATGCAAGATAGTCAAGTCAAGCTCCTTGAATCCACGATATTTAGCTCATGCCTCAAATAAGTGAATCTTGCTTCATCAAGTGGCTTCGTGAAAATATCGGCAAGTTGGTCCTTGGTTGGAACATATCCAAGCTCAATATCACCACGGGCAATGTGATCCCGAATAAAATGATGACGAATCTCAATATGCTTCGTTCTTGAGTGTTGCACCGGATTGTGGCCAATCTTGATAGCACTTTCATTGTCACACAAAAGAGGCACTTTGTCACAATTGACACCGTATTCCTTTAAAGTTTGCCTCATCCATAACAATTGAGTGCATGCACTAGCGGCCGCCACATACTCGGCTTCGGCGGAGGATATAGATATGCAATTTTGCTTCTTAGAAGACCAACTCACCAAGGACCTACCAAAAATTGGCATGCCCCGGAAGTTGATTTCCTATCATCCTTGCAACCAGCCCAATCCGAATCCGTGTACCCGGCAAGAGAGAAATTAGTGCCCTTTGGGTACCACAAACCAAACCTTGGGGTATAAACCAAATATCGAAGGATTCTATTGACCGCCTTCAAGTGGCTTTCTTTAGGAGCGCTTGATACCTTGCACACACCCCTACACTCAACACAATATCGGGTCTAGATGCACAAAGATAAAGCAAAGAACCAATCATAGAGCGGTAAAGTTTTTGATCAACATCAATACCTTTGGGTTAAGTTCAAGATGGCATTTGGTGTCCATGGGAACCGCTTTCTTTAGCATTTTGCATATTGAACCTCTTGAGCATGTCTTGGGTATATTTGGCTTGAGAGATGAAAGTCCCTTCATTCAATTGCTTGATCTCAAATCCAAGAAAGAACTTCAATTCGCCCATCATAGACATCTCGAACCTATCGGTCATAAGCTTTGAAAATTCATCATTGAAAGCTTTGTTAGATGAGCCAAATATAATATCATCAACATAAAGTTGGCATATGAAAAGCTCCCCTTTAACCCTCTTAGTAAAGAGAGTGGGTTTACTAGAAGCTCTCTAAGGTGCTCATACCACGCACGTGGAGCTTGCTTAAGTCCATAGAGCGCCTTATCAAGCTTGTAGACATGGTTAGGGAACTTGGGATCCTCGAAACCCGGTGGTTGCTTAACATATACCAACTCCTTTAAAGGACCATTAAGAAAGGCACTTTTCACATCCATTTTTGCAATTTAAAGTTATGATGTGATGCATATGCAAGAAGGATACGGATGGACTCAAGGCGAGCCACGGGTGCATAAGTCTCTCCAAAATCAATGCCTTCAACTTGAGAGTATCCTTGTGCAACCAATCTTGCCTTGTTCCTCACAACCATTCCATGCTCATCTTGCTTGTTCTTGAATATCCACTTAGTGCCTATAACATTGCGGCACTCCTTTGGCTTCTCAACTAAATTCCACACCTTGTTGCGCTTGAAGTTATTGAGTTCATCATGCATAGCTTCCAACCAATCCGGATCTTCAAGAGCTTCAAACACTTTCTTTGGTTCCACCATGGAAATGTGAGCTTGATGTTCACTAAAGCTTGCCAATTGTCTTCTTGTGGTAACATTGCGACTTAGGTCACCAAGGATTCTTCTAGCTTGAGACCTTTATTCAAAATCTCTTGCAACTCTTGCTTTACGACGGGCTTCGATATCTCTATTGCATCTTGGAGGTATCTCTTGATCATCTTGATCATTTGAGTCCCCGTCTTGACCGGAATGTTGACCTTGATCATCATTATGCACATCTTCAACAATAGAAGGAGAGGGTTGATCTTGGTCTTGACCTTGGCTAGCATCAAATGGAGAACTTGGTTCTTGCATAGCAACTTGGTCAACATGAGGAGGGTCTTGAACTTGTTCTTGGGTTGGTGCATCATTTGCTTCCATAGTGGGTGCCGGTTCAACTTGTGATGGTGATGAATTCCACTTGAGTGGAGCTTGGACTTGCTTGAGGAGGGTCACAATGAATCTCAATGGGCGATGGAAACCAATGCCCATTCTTCTTATTGCATCTTGAGGCTCCTCATTATCTACATCACAAACATGAAATTGCGCCACTTGGGAGCCGTCATTCTCATCGAACCTCACATCACAAGATTCTATGACTTTCCCAGGTTTTGTCATAGACTCTATAGGTGTGAGATTCGGCACCGTACCCAACAAAAACACCCTCTAAAGCTTTAGATTCAAATTTAGACAAACGAACACCTTTGATCTTATAGAAACACTTACAACCAAATACTCGGTAGTAGGAGACATTGGGCTTGTTGCCGGTGAGCATCTCATAAGGTGTAAACTTCTTGCCTTTGCGAAAGAATAGCCGGTTTGATGAATGACACGCCGTGGAGATAGCTTCGGCCCACAAGAAGAGTGGAGACTTAAACTCCGCCAACATAGACCTTGCCATATCCATGAGGGTCCGGTTCTTCCTTTCGGCTACACCATTTTGTTGAGGGGTATATGCAGCGGAATATTGATGACGAATCCCCTCTTCACTAAGAAACTCATTTAGGTGTAGTTCTTGAACTCGGAGCCATTGTCACTCCTAATGGACCAATATAGGGACATTGTGTTGGCGTTGAACTTCATTGGAAAAGTCGATGACGGCTTGTTGGGTCTCATCCTTCGTCTTGAAGAAATAAACCCAAGTAAATCTTGAATAGTCATCAACAATCACCAAGCAATATTTCTTCCCACCAAGACTAGGTTGAGGCACGGCACCAAAGAGATCAACATGAAGAAGTTCCAAATCCTCTTTGATGAAATGATGGTCTTGCTTGGATGGGGAGAATCATGCATCTTTCCTTCAACACAAGCCCTACAAAGACGATCTCTAGAAAAGAAACATGTCTTTTAGTCCAAGAATGTGGCCACCCTTGTGAAGACTTTGCAAAGTTCTCATGTTGACATGGGACAAGCGGCGATGCCACAACCACCCACGTCGGCCTTTCCGAATAGGCATATTGCTTGAGTGTTGGTTGACCCCGAAAAGTCCACCACAAACAACTCATTTTCAACATACCCAACGAACATGACCTTTAGAGTCTTGCTCCTCAAGAGTACCACCATATCAATAGTAAAATGGACATCAAATTCATCTTATTAAGTGCACGAACGGACATAAGATTGTAACCGAGGGACTCGACAAGCATGACATTTACAAGGGTGATATCCTTTGCAACTACCACCTTGCCGAGGCCCTTTACCTCCGCTTTTGATTTATCACCATAGGAGACGGATGAGTGATTTATATTTGGTCCCAACTCCGTCATGATCTCCTTGCTTCCGGTCATATGACTAGTGCATCCACTATCAACCACCCATTTCGACCCACCGGAAGCATAGTCCTACAAGAAATCATTGCTTGTTTTAGGTACCCATCTTGCAATGGGTCCTCTTTGGTTAGCAACAAGGGTCTTAGGAACCCAAATAGCAGAGCAACATATCCATCATAAGGACCAACATATTTTGCATAAACATCACCATAATAATCAACATATAGAATGTAGTGAGGGTTAGCATCTCCCGCAAAGTCACTACGAGTGGTCTTGCCCCTAGTGGCATTTCCACTCGCAATGGGAGTCTTGGTTTGTGCGGGCTTGGCCTTGTTGCTCTTCTTCTTTGCCTTGGCTACATAACCAAGACCCTCCTTCCCTTTGTGTTGCTTTTGCTCAAAACATGAGCAACAACCTTTTCTTTACCTTTGGGAATTGAGGTCTTGGCACTAGTGGCCTTGGCAAGCTCAACCTTCAACCTAGCATTTTCCTCAATAACATTTGCATGATCACAAGAGGGAGTAGAAGTGCTAGGTGAGTTAGATTTAGAAAGTTGAGTTTGAAGTTGCTCATGAGACTTGACTAGAAGAGAGTGAGTACTTTCCAAGGCCTTGTGAGCCTTGTCAAGTTTCTCCATATCCTCAAGAGTCTAGCATTAGCAACCACAAACTCGGCTTTCTCCTTTTTAATCACTTTATATTTAGCAAAACATGGTCTCTATCCTTAATGATTTTAGCAATTATTTCATCATTTTTATCAAGTCTTTGCTCAAGAGTAGTTCTATATTCACTCTCTTCTTCAAGAGAAGCATTCAAGGATGCTATGGTAAGAGAGTCCTCTCTCTCAATTTTGCCCTTGACCTCAAGAAGGTCTTCGGGGCACCAAGTTGGCTCATGAGAGCCTCAACATGCTTCTTAGCTTCACCTTGCAAGTTAGCCACAAAGTATCGAAGCAACAAGTTCTTTCTTAATCACAAGACTGAGTTATCATCCATTTCATGCATAGTCTTGGGAGTAGAAGATGATACCTCGGTGACGTGAGCCATGAGGCAACGAGCGGTGTTGATGGAGATGTTCTCATTGGGGGATTCGAAGAGAGAAGGAGATGGAGTTGATACGATGGCTAATGCGGCCACCTCACGAGTGGGTTCTTCTTCTTCTTCGGAATCATCGGAAGGATACTCTTCTTGAGTCATCAACACAATTCTTGGTGCTTTCTTGAAGAATGGCTTCTTCTTGACAAAAGGCTTCTTTTGTATCATGCTTGATTGGCCCTTGGGACAAGCCTTCCACCGTGTTGTTCTCTATTCTCATAAGGACACTCTTTGATGAAGTGATGCTTGTCATGACAATTGTAACAAGTCTTTGTCCTTATAGCAAACTCCTTCTTCCCACTTGGATTGTTTCTTAGATCAACTTGAGCCTTTGCCTTGGCCGGGTCACGCCAAAAGTTCTTGTGGCAAGAGCCACGTGATCATGGTAGGCTTGTTCGAGATCATCGGGAAGAATGTTGCTTGGGCAAGCTTCAACTTCCACACTATCATCTAGGCTCACACTTTGGCCTTCAAAGCAAGAGAGGAGCCTTGTTTCATCCCATGGCCCTAGCACGATTGTCTAGCATTCTTGGTGGCAACCTTGAAGGCTTGCATTTCTTGCATAACTTCATTGATGTCATTTGAAGGTAGTTGTGTCTTCCTTGTAGAGCCTTCAAGTCAACGGGCTCGAAGGGCATGAGAGCATTCACATACTTTTCTTGATCCAAGCATCATCCACATAGTTGCCCCAACATTATAAAAGGCTTGGGCAAGGGTCTTGAGTCTTGCATACATCTCTTCATGAGTGTCACTATCAAGCAGGTAGAAGCCTTCAGTATCGTTGTTCAAAGCATCAAATATATTCCTCTTCATGCTCTCATTCCCAAGGAACACCTCGGATAGGCAATCCCAAGCTTCTTTGGCGGTGGTGAGATGTTGGATGTGATAAAGATCCTTTTCTCCAACGGCAAGTTCAATCATGTGAAGAGCAGAGGCATTAAGTTGCGCATCTGCCACTTCTCTTCTTGTCAAGTTGTTAGGATCCACGGCCTTATATCCCACTTGAATGATCCTCTAAAACTCGATAGAGGAACTGTTGATATGAGATTTCATTAAGTGTTGCCAAGTAGCAAAAGTTAATGCATTAAGCTTAGGTGGTGGACTTAAAGGGTTTACGCGAGCATGATGGATAGGTGGGTCGGGAGAGTACAAGAGGGGGACCTCATGGTACTTGGGCTTCCCACCTTCAGGTATGGTGCTAGATGCGGAGGGTTTCTTAAGATTGGCGTTTTCAACCCCTTTCTTTTTCTCTTTTTCCTCCTCGGTTTCACCGTCATTGGAGTTAGCGGAGTCCTCTAGTGGGATGGTCTCCGAAGCAAACATTGCCACTTGTGAGTTTCATGAGCAAGTCACGCATCTCAACAAATTGGGTATCCATGGACGATTTCAATGATGTCTCCATCGTTTTGAGATCAGCCATGGATACCGGAGTAGCTTGGTCCTTCGAGGAATCATCCTCACTTGTCATACTTCTCTTAGGCGGTTAATCCCAACAAGAGAGTCGAGGCTCTGATACCAATTGAAAGGATCGTATGACACCTAGAGGGGGGTGAATAGGTGATACTCCAATTTTAGTACTTTTTCAAATTAGGCTTGACACAAAAGGTAAATTCTCTAGATATGCAACTATGGTGAATTTACCTATATGACACCTAGAGGGGGGGGGGTTGAATAGGTGATACTCCAATTTTAGTACTTTTTCAAATTAGGCTTGACACAAAGGTAAATTCTCTAGATATGCAACTATGGTGAATTTACCTATATGACAAGCTAGCAACTAAATAAGGTACACGAAGTAAAAACAATAAATAAGGATAGAGGTAACCGAATGTGAAAGCACGCGGAGACACGGATGTATTCCCGAGTTCCTCCTTTTTAGGGGAGTACATCTCGTTGAAGAGGTGTGAGCTACCACAAAGGTCAACTCAACAACCACAAATGCTTCACCTTCTTCTCCGATGAACCGCACCACAAAGGTTTGGTTCACCTTCCACTATCGGAAACCTTCAAGGCGGATTCCGGAGCCTTTACAACAACGATCCGGGCACAACCCACAACTGGATTGGGGGCTCCCGAACAGCTACAATCTGTCACAAAGACAATCAACTAAGTACAACAATGAGCTAGGTTTTCCCAATGGAAACCCTAGCAAAGGGGTCCTTCAATCCTCCAAAGATCAAGGAGTTTGGGTGGAGGGATTGGGAGATCTAGTGATTCTTGAGCTTGCAATAATGGAGATCTTCAATTTTGGGCGAGCTAAGCTTCTTGGAGAAGAAGCAGTCTTTAAATAGGGCCCTGAAAATCGAACCGTTATGTGCAGAAAACTGCACAACGGTACTACCGCTGGGAGAGCGGTACTACCGTTTCCTGATCTCTCAACGGTACCAAGTGCACAGCACGGCCCAGCTGCAGCGGTACCTCTGAGAGGTACCGTAGCTGCCAGGACTGGCGGTACTACCGCGGCGCCACCGGTAGTACCGCTGGGATCCTTCGAATTAATTTGAAGGAACCCAACAGTAGTACGAGGTGGGTACCGCCGGGTACCGTAGCGAGAACATAGAGCTTTTTCGGCCTAGCGGTACCCTGGCGGTACCACCAGCGGTACTACCGCTGGCTGACACCAGCGGTACCACGCGGTACCACCGCCAGGAGGAGTACCAGCTGAGCTGCAGGAGTCCCGCTCCAGGTAGAGCGGTACTACCGCCGCGCCAGCGGTACTACCGCCAGACACATAAAAGCTCTACTGCACAGATTTTCCGGGCCTCTCGTTTCCCGACTCGATGTTTCATGAAGATGTGAATTCTCTGCATTTGTCAAGCACACATTAGACACGTTGATGTGTTCTCATTAGACTCCAAAAGAGAGCTAGAGCAAATATGCTCTTTCATCATCATCTAGCTCAAGTGGAATGCGCAAGGCAAATGTATGATCTTGATAGGGTTTCTATTTTACTGGTCTCATGTTGTTAGTGGGAGACCAGGTTATAGGATAGACGACGTACTATCAAGAGGGACTCTCAAGTAACTTGATCGCATCTTTGTGGAGAGCTCAAACCTTTGCATAATTGGCATATCATCTTTCTTGTTTCTTATTTGGCTTTTATTCATGTGAGGATTTAGAGCTTGTGTTCATCTCCATACCAACCTCTAGTTCAAAAAACGGATTTTATATGCATATCTTGTGTCGTTTTTGATGTTGAAGGTTTTACCGGTTTGTCTTTTATTGAGAGGTCTTAACTTTCCTCTTTTGGTATCCTCCTCTCATGATGGACTATGATGTTTCTCTACATGATCTTGTAAAGCTCTTCGTTACGATTCCAACGAGCGCAAGATCATCGAAATCGGAGTCCGGATGAAAAAGTTCTTGCCGTTTTCGTGTTGGTGTTGCTGCAGAATTTTCCAGGCCGGACTCTCCGGTCTGCGTGCTTCGTTTTTTGTCCCAATCGACGGCAGCTACTGGTCCCTGGTCCGGAACCTGCCCGGAATGTCCCCGGGTAGGCCGGAGTCTCCGGTCTAAGCAGACCGGAGTCTCCGGTGCAAGTTTTTCAGCAACGGCTCTTTTTTCGGGGACCTATAAAAAGGCCCCCTCTTCCCCCAAAGAGCCAGCTCTTCCAAGCACGAAATTTCCCCTCTCTCACCTCCATTGTTGACCTTGAAAAGATTGCCCCTCTCCCAATTCCTCTAATGGTTCTTGCATATCTTTGAGGGAATTGAGAGAGTAGATCTAGATCTATATTTTCACCAATCCATCTCTCCTCTAAGTGAGGGGAACCTAGTGGATCTAGATCTTGGAGTTCTTGTGTAGTTCTCTTCTTTGTTCTTCCTCTCTTCTCCCCCCATAAGCATTAGTTGCTTTTGACGTGATTTGAGAGTGAAGGACTTGAGCACTTCTTGTGTTCTTGGCATTGCTTTTGTACATCGGTTTGTGCTCTCCACGGGGATTCGTGGAAGTAAAAGTTCGTGAGCTTGTTACTCTTGGGTCTTTGGACGCTAGACGCCTTTTGTGGCGGTTGAGACCTTTTTGTGGCCAATTGGGAGCTCTCAATCCTTTTGTGGGTTGTGCCTCAAGATTGTTGTAAGGGACTCGATTTCCGCCCAAAAGGAAATCAATAGTGGAAGGTGAACCGATCTTTTGGGCAAGATTCATCGGAGAATAGGGTGAGGCCATTTGTGGCGTCTTGAGTTTGAAACTCACACCCCTCGAACGAGACAACTCCCCTAAAAAGGAGGAACTCGGGAATACATCCTCGTCTCCGCGTGCCTCGGTTATTTCTATACCCGAGCTCTTTACTTATGCACTTTACATTGTGATAGCCTTCATGCTTGATGTATTATATCTTGCTATCACTTTGTTGTTTGTCTTGCTTAGCATAAGTTGTTGGTGCACATAGGTGAACCTAGTATATTTAGGTTGTTGGCTTGTTAATTTAAACACCTAGTTTTATTCCGCAATTATCAAGTTTAAACCGGAAAAGTTTTAAATTGACTATTCACCCCCCCCCCCCCAGGCGACATCCTTATCCTTTCACCAAACCCTATACGAAAAGCTAGTGGTAAAGAATCTTAGGCTATGATCCTCTCTTGCTAACTTTGCTCTTGGATTACTTGCTTGGATTGAAATTTTACTATCACTTTCTTATGGGTTGGTTTATATAAGTCCCCACTTGACATGTTCCAAAGAAAGGTATTGACGACTTTCGATCTTAGTACGATTCCACCAAGATTTTCATATAGTAACACATGCCTGATTGACAAGCACTATATTCTACGTGGTGGTGTGCTAGTCGGCGGCGCTGTGGTGGAAGCGGTAGTGCCGGAGTGGCGTTTGTTGGCGGTGGTCTTCTCCTCCGTTGGTGCGGCTCTGGTGGAGCTTCGCCGCGGATCTGGCGTCCTGCCCTCGTTCACGACTCCACAGAGTGCTCGAGAGGGTTTCCCCTTCGCCGGAGTCCGAGAGGTGGCGGATCTAGCGGTTGACGATCTGGAAGGTGCGGTTGCTGCAGGCCAAGGTGGTGCCGCCATCCGTTGCGCAGGGTGGAGGTGCTCTGGTAACGAGGAGCGTCGACTTCCTGTCCGCGATGGGGAGCCTCCCAGTCCAAGCTTTCGGAGGTGGTGCGGCAGGTTTCGCCGGCGTAGCGTCTTGCTCGATCAAGACGATGCCAGAGCTCAAAGGGACCTACTTGTAATTTCTTTGTTTTCTGGGCTTTTCTGTAAGAATCTTGGCTGGCTGTAATTGTGACTTCCCTCGCAAAAAAAAGTTTTTATCACAGCATTGGTACAAAGTTCACATGAGTTCGACTGCGAAATATGAGGGGGAGTGTCGAGTGCATCCTGCTCCATACTGCTAACTCGGGAACATATATGGGCTAAGATCTACACTCAGGTAGGGAAACTTATGTAACTTTGACTATGTTAAACTTGCGCTAAGATCTACGCTCGGGTAAGTTCCATTTCTTGTCTAGAACTTTTTCCCCAGGAATTGAGTGTACAATCAATGGCTAATCCCGTCGATTGAGATTTGTATAGGAATGTCTAAATTTTGTACTAGTAACATGCTTATGAAGATCCCTATGAAAAAACCACAGCCAACGTTAAGACTTTGAAGCTCCCAAACGGATGCCAGCCTTTGACTGGTCTAGCGACATATCGTCCAGCTCGATCAGGATAACAGGAACAAGAAGGTCGATCTCAGACAACTCCATGCAGTCAACTCCTCCCGCCCACCTAGTAGTAGTACATTTGCATTTTCCCTCGAAAGACATTTTATATTTCCTTTGCAAATTGCTCGCATCTCCTTCCTCAAATTCTGAGGTTCAAAGTAGGAAATCATCCCTCAGTTGAGTCTCAACTCGGACAAAGGTTAGGCAGGGTAGCCACCCTGCTTCTTGAGCTGGACCGGAGGCGCCTGTGGGGAGACCCAAAGGCCGGGATCCCCTGAGGCCCTCAGCCCTGACGTGGGCAATCCTGCCTTTGAGTCGGCATGGATCCATGTCCAACTCTGCAGTTGCTCTGAACTTTCCGAAAGAATGGAGACAACGAAGCTGCGTACCCGATCGTTGGATTCCACGTCAGCGAGGATCAACAGCTACGAGATTTTGTTACCGTTCACACGCGTCTCTTCTCAAGTTTGCCTTTATCTGAATCTCATTGTTCTCACGCTGTAATTAGTTCTCTCGGATACAAGAGCCGCTGCCTGCAAATAAAACTTACCATCTTGTTCACCATGTTTGTGTACTTTTGAGAACTGGGTGCTAACCCAGTGGCAAAGGCTGCGAGTGCGCACCTAGCCGGGCCGGATTCGAGTCCCAGCTGCGCCTAAATGGCTGTGCCGAGGAATACTCGAATAAACCGGACATCTCACCTACCTAACAACGTAAAGTCAAGGGAGGGATCATTCCCCGTTGACCACGTTTTTAACTGGCATCAGAACAAGTGAGATCTCAGAGCACACTTGTGACTTTGTGAGTATCCATGTGGGCACCCTGGAAGGTGAGACGAATCAATGCTGGCATCGAGGATCTTCAAGATAGAAGTACACGGCTACACACGTCTGTTTTTTTCTCTCTTAGTAGCAGCGTTGATTCTGAGATGAAATAAGCTGTCAGATATTAAAACAGTTAGACCTATAACAGAACATTTGAAACTCTGAACTGGATGCTGATGAAGCCCATCTCGCTAGACCCCCAGCTATATATTGACGCCTCTGCCAAACGGGACAGGCAACAGAGCACTTAACCCCATTACCCATCCCATCCAAATTGCTCCTGCTGAAAATGAACGTATGTAACATCCCAAGTTTTTCAAAATTTTGAAAAATCAGAAAAAAAAACTTTTGAAAACTCTATAAACTTTGATTTGAAAAATAAAATCATGCATGCATTCATCATCTTGTTGCATTGTTTGCCTTTGAAAATTTCAAAAGTTGAAATTTTATTTCCACTTGAAAACATATTTAAGAAATTATTAAAAAAAGGGCAAATTATGTCCTATATATTATTTTTGACTTTTATGGTTTTAGTTGTTTTGCTTAAATTTGGTTGTGACTTGATTGTACCCAATTGGAAAATAAGTTATTTTCAAATGTTTACTTTTGTGGTATTTTATTTGATTTTATTAAAGTCACAAAAGATTTGTTTTAAAACCTATTTTCTTAAAATTCGACATTAAGTGTCAATTGTGCTTTTAAACATATTTTGAAAATTTGGATTTTTAAAAAGTGTGGAAAAGTTTGTTGATTGTTTAAAATGACAGGTTTTGATTTTACAAATTTTTCAAAATTGGTTTGACTCGATTCCGATTTCAAAATCAAAAGTTATATAGAAATCAGGAAAAAGAAGAAACAAAAAAACGTTTCGGCGCAGCCATTTGGGCCGCAGCCCAAGTGAGCGCGCAGCGCACGCGCGCCTCGCAAGCAGGCCGAATCCGGCCTAGCTTCACAGCCTCCTTTTTCTCTTTCCCTTTTCATTTGTTTTTTTTCCTGGACGTGGCATCGCTCCAGATTTTCCTGGACGCGTACGAGTTCCTTCCAGTACCAAACTCTCCGAAAAATCTCTGATTTCCGTTCAAATCTTTGCCTCCTGCCCACGAAACTCTGCCCATAAATACCCCACACCTGTGCGGTTTCGTCCCCGCAAAAATCACAAACCCTAGCCTCAAAACGAGCTCGATTTTGAGCTCGGAATCCGCCGTCGCCGCCACCACCATTGTTGCCACTTCCGACCTCGACGCCGCCGCAACCGGAGCAAGGGAGGAGGAGCCGAGGACGCAGGGAGGACCGGAGCGAGGAGCCACACCCGGGGACGTCGTCGCCAAGGCCGAGGAACACCGGAGCGCCGCCGCCATCCGCATCCGATCTCGCCGGAACCACCGTAGTTCTGTTTTTCCGGTGAGAACCATCGATCCCAGCTCCAACGGGTTCAGTCCGTACGATCTAAATCCGACGGATCATATTAGATCACTTACCCAAGGGGTACCGGCCTATCCGGTGCTGCCACGTGTTTTAATCTTTTCTGTTTTTGTTTTAAGTTTCAGAAAATTGTTAGATCTTGTAAAATCCATATCTTTTCAACTGAAACTCTGTTTTAATTTTTTTTGTAGTCTATGGTTTCTTATGAACGTGTAGATTACGGTAGAATAATAAAAACATATATTTAGTCGTGCACTAACTTGTTATTTACAGAAACATGTAAAACATTATTTTATTAATAGTTTTAAACCTATAAGTCCATAATTTGTTAATAAAATATTTCTGGAAAGCCCTTGACCTTTAGATTATTTTAGTATGTTAGATCTAAACCGTTAGATCTGTTTTGTATGACTAAGATTAGATCCGTTAAACGAATCGGTACAAGCGAATCAGGAGCGGCCACGTCAACGCCTCGTCAGCAGCTTCGTCAGCGCCACGTGGAAGCCCCATCAACGCCAACTCAGCGCCAGTCAGCAGTCAAAGTCAGCGGTCAACGCCTACGTGGAGAAGACCGTCAATTTTGCAGAAAGGCCCCTCTAACTTAGAACAATCATTAATTTTTATTGGCTCGGCCAAATTTTGCAAACTTTATATTTTTGGAAAGCTTATGACTTGTAGAAACTTTCGGTATAGTTAGTTTCATGTTTTGACAAATTTAAATAAGTTCAAATTTTCAAATTGTTTATTTAAGTAAATTTGACATAACTTGAGTTTTAAAAATTATTTTTGGGCAAATCCAATTGCTATAACTTTGTTTAGTTAATCTTTAGCCGTAGGAACCTTCCTAATATTTTTTTAGATTATTTTTCTGCGAATTACTATTTATTTGTATTTATCTCCTTTTTAGGAGGATTTTTAATAATATTTAATTTTTAAAAATTATTTTTCTTCACTTATTCGAGCTATATATTAACTTAGTGATAATTTGGAAGGTTGAGATGCATGACAAGGTACTTAGAAAATATGGCCTCTTAACAATATCATTTTCTTTTGCCAATATTTTTCCTTAGAAAATTTGGCATTTTAAAATTGGTTAAGTATTTCCTTAGTAAAATTTAGCATCTTCTAAATGGTGTACTTTCCTTAGAAATTATTTTGTCATCCTTGGGTTTCTCACATGAAGCTGGAAGGCCAATGAAGGATTTAACCAAGAAAACAGACTCCAGAAGCATCTCTAAGAAGTAAAAGTACTTAGAAGAAAATCAAGAGGAACTTCAAGAAGACCAACCACCTATTTTTCTCTAAGTCTTTCGTTCTTTCTTTTTCTTTCCTCTCCATTTGACTTAGTGGTGTAGCAAGTTAAAATTAAGACCAGCCCTGGTGGTACCAAATGATGAGGTCTGCAAAATCATCAAGTCCTACAAGAAGCAATGGAGTCAGCACACCAAGGAAGGAATGACAAGGAAGATTGAAGATGATCCTTGAAGACCAACTACATCCTTCTCTCTTCTATCCTTTTTTCTTTCTTCCTAATTCTGTCTTTTACTTTGGACATAGACCAAGTCCTTGTGTTTATGACTAAGTCCCTAGAGTGCTAGTTGAAGATTCTTTGAAGACCAAACATGTGAAGACTTGGAGCAACCATACCACCAATTTAAGTTGATTATATCAAGTTTATTTTTCCCAACCTTGACCTTGACCTAGCCAACTTGATTAAGTTATTTTGTCCATGTTCCTCAAGTTGTTTTGCACATCATGCATGTCATATTTCCTTAGAGTATTTTTGCATATCATGCATGGCATATTTTTCCTTAAAAAGAGTTTGGTATGATTGCATGTTTATTGTGGCTTGTTTGATGTGTTAGAAATTTCGGAGAGAGACGAAGTCTTTTGCAACTGCTACTCCTGCTCTCCCTGTTGCCTAGGCAAGTGGCACACCCTCATGAATTTCCTATGTATTTTACCTATGCATGACTTAGTGTATTTTCTATAAGCATGTGTTGGATAGTATTGCTATGCTGAAAACCACACTATATCCTTTTACTAGTTGTCTAGCATCCTATGATAACTTAGTAGAAATATTGAAACTATGCAAATGATGTTTTATTGAAGAGGCAAATTTCTACTAAAGTTAAAATGAAACACCTTGGTGGATTTGGGATTGATTGGATGTATGAGTTGAGTGTCTACTCAGGACCATGTTCATGGGGGTTTTCACCTAAGATAGTTTACTATACTTAGGACCATGGTATGTGGGGTTCTTACCCGAGAGTTCACTTGAGGACGGCCACCCAGGAACAAAGGGACCAAAGTTTTCTCCAAGTGAAGATACTTCCAGTGCAGCCACGTGGTATAATGGCTCTGCCTTGACTTTTCCCCAAAGGTCTCGTCTCATGCTTCTCATTTCCTTTTCACTATATGAGGGTCAAGGACAGAAGGGTTGATTGAGTCTCGTGGTGAAAGTGCACACCCTCTCGAGAGTTAGAACTAAGTACTTAGCCGTGTCCCCGGTTACGAACAATTTGATCAGCTGATCAAAGACGTCAACGGAGGCTCCCAACATTCCAATTTCTTAAGTTAAAATTTTGAAGGTTGAACAAAGTTAGACAAGAGGGTGGTTTTCATGCCATACCTGTTTTGACAAAAGAAAAGTGTTATAAAGAGATAGGAAAAATTGGCTTTATGCAAATTAGCCTTGAACTCCACCAGCCAGATATGCATATAGGTTATTAGAGTTATTCCACTAAGTGTCCACATAGTGTCACTTGCCAGTTCCATTTTTAATGGTTCTGACCCACTCTGTTGCAACATTTTATTTGTTGCAGATTGTTCTGATGACGAGTGAGTTCACGTTAAAGGTTTCGAGTCTGCAACCAACATGTTCGCCTGTGGCGCATGAAGATGATGGAGACTCCATGAAGAATAAATTTCCGCTGCTTTACTCTTTCAAATCTAGCTTTATGCTATGCAAGTTGTAACGAATATTTTCTTAAGTACTGGATCTTCGTGTAATAATTGATACTTGTGATATTCATCTTAAACGGTGTGTGCAAATGAATCGATCCAGTGGTTTGCACTATACACAGGGATCTTGCCAATTTTTAAGTGCAGGTCCGCTACAACGTACGTGTGTATTACAAATCTGAACGTGTGCTTCCAAGTTTATGAAGAACATTGCAATGGGATCGTCTTGGAGGAAATGCTTTTCTTAAAAAAAAATCTTGACTATGATGTCACTTGGGATGGTTCTGTCGAGAACGCACGATTGTCTTCAAAACCTTTCTACATTACTCAATATATTAAGGCAGTACACTTTCGCGCGCTGAGAGCCCTCCAGGCACTGTTCATGGAACAGTAAGTACTGTTCTATGAACAGTAAATACTGTTGCACACTGTTCACATGAACACTATCGCTTCTTTTTTTCCTTTTTTTTTGCGAAATTTTTTTTTTAGCTTTTTTTCCCAAAAATTACATACACGAAATATATGCGCGCCGACGTCGACAAGTAGGTTTCACCCCGTCATCGCTTTCGAGTTTTTGTCGACTCTAACTTCTCAATTTTTTTATCCAAATTCACACAATCATTTCACGAATTTTGTCAAATTTTTTGCAGAAAGGCCCCCGCGTTTACAAAAAACTTATATACATGAATATATGCGCGTCGACGAATAGGTTCCACCACCGTCATCGCTTTCGAGTTTTGTTGACTTTAACTCCTCAATTTTTAGATCCAAATTCGCACAAACATTTCACGAATTTTGCGCGTTCTCCACAAATTCTTCCCTCACGCTGCCATGTCACCGAACACTGTAGATGTCTACAGTACCGCGCTTCTACAATGCCATTTTTTTTATAAAAAAATTCAGAAAATTTAAGTATTTCTATAAATACCCATACCTGTCGGAAAAATATGGAAAATACATCAAAATGCTAAAAAAAATGCTAACTATTTACGGCAAAAAAACAAACATGTTTAGAAATTTTGAGTTGGTGAATATTTCTACAAAAAAACAAATACACTTCCTCTAATTATATGGAGTTAAATTCATTAAATGCTCACATAGTGTACTTCCTCTAATTATGGACTTAAATTGAATATTTTAATTTGGTAAATATTTGGATGTAATCCAGATGAACTTTCTCTTAATATGGAATTCAATTTGACAAATATACATCAAACATGTTTAAATATTTTGAATTGATAAATATTTGGACAAAAAAACAAAATGCACTTTCTCTAATTATATGAAGTCATCAAAATGCTAAGAAAAATAAATGCTAACTATTTATGTCAAAAGCAAACATGATTACATATTTTGAATTGGTGAATATTTTGATAAAAAACAACTGTACTTCCTCTAATTATGTGGAATCTAATTTATTAAATGTTCAAATATTTTGAGTTGGTAAATATTTAGACAAAAAAACAAATGCACTTCCTCTAATTATGGACTTAAATTGAACATTTCAATTTGGTAAATATTTAGATGTAATCTAGATGAACTTTCTCTAAATATGGAATTCAATTCAATAAATGTGCGTTTCCACTCATTATGGTCTTAAATTAGATATTACTGAAAAAAATATAAACATATTTAAATATTTCAATTTGCTAAAAAAAATGGAGGCACTCTAAAATATATCAACATGCTCACAAAAAATATATGCTAACTACTTATGGCATAATGCAAACATATTTGAACATTCAATTTGGTAAATATCTAGATACAATCTAAATGAACTTTATCTAAATATAGAGTTAAAACTAATAAATGCTCATACCATGCATTCTCTAACTACGGAGTTAAATTAAAAATTTATGTCAAAATACAAGCATATTTGAACATTTTAATTCACTAAGTATTTGAACATACTCTATACGAAAAATTCCAACGGATTTCAACATTTTGAATCACAACGGGTGCGGCGTGCCGCCGCACCAAATTCCACTAGTATACATGTAGACTTGGTCGATGAGTGCATCGTTGCACATTTGGTGTCGGGTGCAAGAGATCTTGTTGATTAACTTCAAGTACATCACACTATATTTTGAGAAGTAGGTCTAAGGACATTACCTGGTTTAATCTGACTGGCTTTTGGCCTTTTGCCCAACACGGTGCAGAAGTTGTCCTTGATCTGCACTGTTAGCTTGATTGACCTGAACAAGACCACAAAGTTGGTCAGGGTCTGAAAATGAACGTGAGAAACGATTTACTACAATAATACAATCATTTTTAAAAAAAAACATCACAGAATAAGCTGATTTATGACTTTCCATTTTTTCAGCTATGACAAACTTATTGCAAAACGAAGTGTCTAGAATATCTGTTAACTAACCACATACTGTTTCAAGGGGCTCGCAACATTACAAAAATCACTGTATATTACCATTCGTACTGTTGAAGGGATCAGCAGGAATTATCTGGCTGCCTTGGGCATCTGCAGTTGCATTGCAATTGCATGCATAGATTAAAATACCCATGTGGGTTTTTTGCCATCTATATTTGTCTATAACTGGAACCTTAGCGCAACTAAATCTTGCTTAGATCATATAAGACTAGTGCAATTGGGGATCATCTCGTTGTTACATATGAATAAATAAGCCAGCGATGCTGCACAAATTAGGCTGCCTTGTGTGTGTTCAACCGTCAGCCGACCAATCTGTCATCTGTGATCAGAAACAGATCACAATTCATGAACATTTTGTTGGAGCCTGGAGAGGAGGGTGAAGTGTCAACTATTCTTTTTCCACCACCTAGAAACACCTTTGTATCCGTGCTGTGCAGATGATCCTGCCTGCCTGCAGTGCTGGAAGCATGGCTAGCTAACTGCCACTCCAATACCGGGCAAACACACTAAAAAAAGCAGAAACTTATCGTGTAGATTAGTGCTGTCTGTTTTTTTCAGCTGTCTAGTTGCATCTTCTTTTGTTGTATATAGAGGGAAGCTATAGCCAAGGAACAAGTGACACCATCACAGAAACCAACAACAAAGCACCATGTATTCCGTTGTTATGCTAGATGGTTTCAAGACGCTTGGAGAGGTGTATGACAGCATCGAGAAGATGACACGCTTGGAAGCCCTTGGCTTCTCGAGAGCAGAATTGAGCTTGCCATTGGGGTATCAATTGATCCAGAGCAGGGTTCTCGAACAGCGCTGAGATGATGCAGAAGCTCTGATCCTCTGAGACTGTTGTTCGCCTTCTAGAGCAGAATTGTACTTTGTGAGGTAGATCATAATAAGCACTACTTAACAATGAATGTTCACTGATCCACCAGACAACACACATGGCACAAATACTACTCGGTTAATTACCCATTGAAGAATGTTGGAGCGTGCACACATCACATGACCATCTCTTCCATTTGAGTTATTTGCACTGGTGGTCACACAACTCGACAGCTATGTGCACTTAAATCATACATCTGGATAACTGAATTTTTTGGTCACACAACTCGTCATCTGGTGCACTTAAGTCACTGACCCCACCTGTCAGGCCGTTTTCCGTTGAAGTTGATGCTGACTGGACACGCAATTTTGCAAAAAAACCCCTGTATTTTTGTACATTTGCAAAAACCCCCTGTATTTTTTTCAAAAAAACCCCTAAATTTTTGAAATGTCCAAAAATACAGGGTTTTTTTTTGCAAATGTACAAAAATACAGGGAGTTTTTGCAAAATTACGTGTCCAGTCAGCATCAACTTCAACGGAAAACGGCCTGACAGGTGTGGTCAGTGACTTAAGTGCACCAGATGACGAGTTGTGTGACCAAAAAATTCAGTTATCCAGATGTGTGACTTAAGTGCACATAGCTGTCGAGTTGTGTGACCACCAGTGCAAATAACTCCTTCCATTTTCCCTAAAAAAATCAGAAATACGATGCACCAATAGAGAATCGCATCATCCTGAGATTCAAATCATATCCTGAATGGAACAAACATGCCAGCCATGCTCACCGGATAAACACATCAAGTTGCATCTGAGCCTCGAGGAGAGATCATGAAACTGCTCCTTCAGTCAGCAATCAGGAACCATCTCGCTTCATTGATTATTTTCTGGCACGCTCACTGGCTTCATGATATGGATCTGGCATTAACTGGAACATGACAATATGAAATACCTAGTTAGGAGTTAGGACTGCCTCGTGCATCAAAAGAGAACTGCATCATCCTGAGATCGTAACAATCATATACTAAATGCACTAGCATAAACATGCCAGTGATGCTCAACAGATCAACACACACCATGTTGCGCTGGAGCCTCGAGGAGAACTCAAACTGCTCATTCTCTCATCGTTTCGCTGCACGCTCAAGGTCTCATGATCTGGATCTGGCATCAAGCTATACGCTTGTGCGGACGAGTTTGCCTCCAATAACTGAGACATGACAGGATGGCCATATGCTCAACAAGAAACTCGAGGGGACTGTTAGAGATGCTCCTCACGCTGATCAAACATATAAAAAACACCAGCTTGTCGAGGAGATGGGTGGCAGTTTCCACAGTAGCACAACAGGTCATCATCGACAATATCAATGGCTTCGGCTTTCATTCGTCATATATAGAGGCAAGCCATAGAGGGTCAGCAGCATCCGAGCACAGTTTGGTTTCTCTTGTAATCCATTTTCCAGATAAAAAGAAAGCTCTACGGCTTCTATTCAAGACATGGTTGCCATCTCAGATCCGCCAGTGTTCCTTCCAGCCCCTGCTCCAGTGAAACCAACATTGGAGAACAGCTGCACATCTTGAAGGCAAACATCTCTTCACCTTCCGCGACCATTGAAACAATGCTCGATGGCTTCAAGAGGCTTGGAGGTGTGTACAACGACATTGATGGGGTCATGTGCTTTCCAAGCAGCCAAGTTATCCTTTCCAAGCAACAGCAAAGGAAAGCAGTGGAGGTGGAGCTAGCACACTCTCTTGTAGTGCTCGGCCTCTGCAACGCCATGCAAGAGAGATTTTCTGACCTCAAGACAAGCACTCAGGAGATGCAGTTAGCTCTCAAGAGAGGAGATGATGCAGCTGTGCATGCCAAGATCCAGTCCTATATGCATCGGTGTGACAAAGCGATCACAAAAACAGTTGAAGAAGATCAACAAGAAGTCTGATCCAAGTGACCAGGAGAGCTGCAGAGTGGTCGGGCTGTTGGCTGAAGCAAGAGAGGTTGCTACCTCAATGCTTGAGTCGTCGATTCAGCTTCTGTCCAAGCAAGCTGCGATGCTGAGTGCTACCAAGTGGTCTTTTGTCTCCAAGACATTACAGAAGAAAAGATCTGCATTCGAAGAGGAGCAATTACATTGGAGTTGGACATTTTTTATCTTAAGAGCGGAGTTGAGACTTTGTTGAATTTTTGATACAGAGCAGAGTTTCGCTTCTGAATACTCTGGGCTTTTAGATAGTTATAAAACACACCAACTCTGATCACATGTGATTCCATCCGCCTTTTAGAGGATTCACTGATCACCATAACAATATTCCAGTGTGTAAATGAGAGGCATTGTACAGAAGATTACTCAATTGAAAAACATAACTAATTGTTGGTCCATTTCCTGATGTCTTTTACTTTCATGCATGCTGTCATACATCATCCAAGTCTGGAGCTGCTAGTTCCGATTAACTTCACGGGGAAGAAATTACTGGAAGAATGGAATATGCTTACCCTTGTTGACTGTGAACAATATTCAAGCTAAGCTATGAACTGTTTTACTGTAAGATGCCATGTTATTCAGATGCGATGTGTTGGCTCAACAGCGAGCAACAGATCCTTGTGCGGTGGATCTGCAAATTTCCATGTTATTCAGATGTGATGTGTTGGCTCAACAACGAGTAAAGGATCTCTGCACGGTGGAGCTGGCCATCCATAGATAAAACACTAAAACGAGCCAGCTCCAAGCCACAAGGTTGAGCACTTAAGTAGTATAAATTGCAAAGATTACAGCACATACCCAAAATATTGTGCAATAATTAGATGGTACGCATGGCACCAATAGTTGATGCTCGGTTAGGAATCCATTAAAATATATCTAGAGCATGCAATTATGCCAAGTAAACCAGTAGAGCGAGCGACCCTGCTGATTCTTGTTGCCAATAGATGGAACATCACAATGTGATAGCTAATTGGGAGGGTCGCTAAGACACTAAAAAATTGAATGCACATGAGTGATGACAGATTCCATGTGCTTGTGCAAGAACTAAAATGTTAAGATACAGCCTCTAAGAGATGAGATGGCAGGGTTCTATTTGTCTACCACCCAACTGATGCTGTCCCATACAGTTCTTTTGTATAAATAGGCCTCAGCAGAAAGCTCAAAACATCAACCAAATTTGCTCTCATTCTCATACCCTCATACTCAAGAGCCAATACAGAGGTATCCGTTTTAGCAACAGATATGGCTTGCCATCTAAGATCAATTAGCTTGCCCTCTAGGCCTCACTGTGAAGTTGAAGAGGAGCTACGTAGCCTAGAGGCATGCATCTCTTCGCCCTCCTTGGCCACCGAGACAATCTCTGATTGTTTGGTGAGGCTTGGAGACATTTACTACTCTATCGAGGAGATCATGTGCCTTCCTAGCAACCGAGTGTGCTCCTCCCAGCAAAGGAAGATGTTGGATGGAGAAATGGAATGCTCCCTAGAGCTCTTGGATCTATGCAATGTCATGCAAGCGGACTTTGCTGAGTTGAAGGCCATCATTCAAGACTTGCAAGTGGCTATGAGAAAAGGAGATGATGTAGCATCTCAAGTCGGGATCCAGTCTTACTCCCGTTTAGTGAAGAAGGCAAAGAAACATTTCAAGAAGACTGCAAAGAAGGTTACTTCCTACAAGGAAGATTGCAGGATGGTCACATTGTTGAGCGAGGCTAGAGAGATCACTACCTCTCTGCTCGAGTCAACATTACAGCTCTTGTCGAAGCAAATTGCAACGCCAAAACTGTCTCTCGTCTCCAAGGCATTCCAGAAGAAAAACTCAGTTGTGTGCAAGGAGGAGCAGATGCAGATGCTAGGCTGCTGCATCGGAGATCTTGAGGCTGGAGTAGGACTTCTGTTCCGGAGATTGGTCCAGAACAGAGTTACTCTCCTAAATATTCTTAGCTTATAGATAGTCCTTGAGAGTGTCTTGACACCGTGCGATTGGCATCCGCCTTTTAAAGGATTCGCTAATCCTTCCCATTGTATATGTAGAAATGTACAAAAACTCCATACAGAAAAAGAAACAGAAGTTTTGACCTACGAATAGTGTGAAACCAATTCTTGATTTTGTACATCATATGATCATGTGATGGTGATATCATTACCTTGGTGCTTTATGATGAAATAGCACAAAACCAGATTATGAATTACGAAAGTGAGTGCCTCATAGTACTTTCTTCTTCTGTAATCTTGTACAGTCAACATGATTTGCTATGTAGAACCAAATAGTTACAGTCCAAGTGGCGAACTTTCTAGTCTGGGCTGTATACAGGCTGCCCTGATCCATACCTATTTGTATATTTAACTGGCCATGTTGCCTGACCACTTGCTTAAGCTCCTAATTAGTGATGCACACTCTTCAAGACTTCATTCTTCCTTTGCGTCCGAACCTTGTTCCAAAAATACTAGGGGGTTCAGCATGTTACCTAGCAAATCCATGCTGAAACGATGTGTATAGTGAGTTTAGGCTGAATATATAACCAGTATACCTTACCTTCATGTTGAACCAAGGCCTGGCTGATAGTTCCTGGGAGTGTTGTTTTCCATACATTTCTCTGCTCCAATGTAGCTCTGTACAGCCTACAGTATCTAGATGTTGAATTACTTGCAGAATAATAGGCCTATGTATACAGTTTTGGGTTTTCTAATACTATATTTCTCTATTCATGGGCAAATCACATTTCTATAATTTGTTATATCTAGAGCGCCTCATGTCTTAAGTACCTTGTGTACCAACTGTCACTGCAATTTTATTTTGCCTTTATTTGTAAGTTTTCCAAGTTTGTTAGAGGGTTTAATTTTGCCAAACTCATAGCTTCTGATTGCTCTCAGATTGTAGTACACTATTTTCCTATACTGTATGAATGCACAGCTTTCCTAATGTGTGTGAGCTGAAGATCTCCATGCACGTGCTGTACATTAACAGTGCAGTACAATGGACCCCATGGCCATTTATTGTATAGTGACGCTGGATGGACTGTGTGTCTTCATTACTTGATACCCCAAGGCTGTCCTCAGTGTGCATATCACGCCTATTTATACATCAAAGCTGTTACACTTTGTCCAGAAAGTTGTTTGATACTTTTTTATTTCTTCAGATTTTGTAGACTCCGAGAGTAAGCAGGGAAGAGGAAGAAAGAGAGAGCGTAAGAGCATTAGGAATGGTAACATGGAGGAAAGCTTAAATCTCTTGTTTTCACCTCTAGTGTTGGAGGTATAAATGTTTAGTTTGGTGCTTTCCTAATGTCTCCCATTCCTATGGTTCTTGAGCCCTCCTTCCTCTTCCTTTTGGCTCGTGCAATAGCTTACTGGAAAAACTGTAGATATGTGTGCACATAATTAGATAATGTGAGACTCATGAAGAGGAAGAAAAGAGAGCATGAGAGCAGTGGGAATGGGAATGGGAACATGAGGAAAGCCTAACTTGCTTTGTTTTCACCTCAAGTGTTGGAGGTGATAATTCCATTTGGTGTTTCCCAATGCCTCCCATTCCTATTGTTCTCAAGCACTCCTTCCTCTTCCTTTTTGGCTTGCCGGGTTCTTTTAGCGTAGAAACCAAATATATGTGTTTATGGATGTGAAATCTCAAAAGCAAGCCAGGAAGAGGAAGAAAGAGAGGGCCTAAGAGCAGTGGGAATGAGAACATAGAGGAAAGCCTAACTTATTTGTTCTTCACCTCTTGTGTTGAGGTGGACACATGGTTTGGTATTTCCCGATGCCTCTCATTCCTATCGGTCTTGAGCACTCCTTCCTCACCCTTTTGTTTGCTAAATCTCTTCAGCAGAAAAACCAAAGATATACTGCATATACTCAGATGATACTAGATGTACATTGCAAGACGGGACGAGGAAGAAAAGAGGGCCCAAGAGCGGTTGGCATGGGAACATGATGGAAGGCTAAAGCTCTCAGTTCCTCGTCTAACACTGGTAGAGGCTTCGATTTGAGTTTTCCTAATGCCTCCCATGCCTATTGTTCTTTGGTGCTCCTTCCTCTTCCTTTTGGACTGCACAACATAAAAGGATTCATGGTTATAACACGATTTGGCTCAAGTTCACACGCCCTGCATAGTTGGATTGCTATTTCTGTGTTAGTTTCTTTCTTTTACATGGCTTAATCCATACACAAGAAAAGATGGTGGCTTAATTGGATAACTAGTTTATGCTTATATTTTTGTACTGTAGTTTGTTTTTCAGATTCTACTCGCACAACGAAACAGATGTTTAGCTCTAGATTATTCTGCATGAGATCCGAATCATGCTAAGATTTTTTATTTACATGTCAGGTATTATGTATTATATGAACTATATACATCTCTCTATCTGGAGAAGGCTAGGTAGTCACAAAGACATAAACAAGCACATATTAAAACTTAACAGGATAAACACACAACTCTAGCACAGATAGAATGGTGCATATTCTTCACTAGTTCCTGACATTGAACTCATGCTGGAGACATAAATTAGATCAATGCCACAGCACTGCTATCGCTGTAGCTATCAATAGGAGCGGAAATCAGAGTGAGGTTGATGGTAATTGTCACACATAGCATGTAGAAATAAATGCGTTGCAAATTATTTTTTAGCATCAAATAGCATCCACCCTGATAAAATGTTCCTACAGAGTTCACATATGGGCGTAGCAAGCTAATGGATATCTACAGAGATTTGTCAGCAGCTCCAAAAACATCAACTCCAATGAAATCTGTACATTTGACCATAAACAAGCAGTTATTCTTGTATATATACTCCCTCCGTTCCATAATTCTTGTCATGGTTTTAGTTCAAATTCGATCTAAACCACGACAAAAATCATGGAACGAAGGTAGTATTATTTAGAACTTACGTGATAAGGCTTATGTACCCCACTCTTCAAGCTTGCTGGCTTTTCGCTCGCAGCCTGTGAGAGTTGATCCTTTGAGGGTTAGTGGCTAAGCTACAATGTTGTAAACTTGTAATGGGGAAGTAGTCCCAACGGGTGGAAAAAGTACTGAACACTTTTCAAAACCTCGTTACTAGGTGGTTCAGCGTGTTGCGGTGTTGCCTAATCGATCCTTGCTAAACCGATTTGTATAATGAGTTTAGACCGATTATATGATCAGTATACTTCCTGTATTTTCCTCCAAGGGATTGTGCCCCATAGCTTCCTTGGGTATTACGTTTTCTACATTTCTCTCCTTTCATGTAGCTGTGTAAAGTCTCCCGAATTATTCCATACAGAACAATAGTCCTATATACACTCTTTCATCGTGAAAGAGGCCTCTATATATATGCAGATATGGTATCTCTCTAATTGCGGGCTAATCACATTGTATCATCTGTTCTAGACTTCTAGTGCAGCTCATGTACCAATTGTCACTGCAAGGTTCTTTATTTCCTTTTGTAACTATGCTGTATAAATGCACAGGTTGGGACTTTTAGTCTTTTACTACACACCAGCTTTCACTCTTTCAGATATGGGTAATCAAGCAGAAGATGTACAAGCACCAATGTACATGCTCTTAATTAGCAGTACAACACAATAGGTCAGGTCGATGATTACGTGGCCCATTTTCATTAACTGCCACATGCATTGCGTGCCTTCATTGCTTGCTCTCCCTAAGGTTCTCCACAAAGTGGTCAGCACGTCTATTTATACAGCAAAGTTGGAATACATTGTCCAACAATTGAAGCTTGTTGTTTGAGAGTTTTTGTTTCTTCGGATTTGTAGGCACTAATTGTAAGTCGGGAAGAGGAAGAAAGAGAGTGCTTAAGAGCACTAGGAATGGGAACATGGAGAAACGCCCAACTTGTTTGTTTCCACCTCTAGGTGCAAATATTTTGTTTGGTGCTTTTCTGATGCCTCCCATTCCTACCGTTCTTGTGAACTCCTTCCTCTTCCTTTTGGCTTGCACAATAGCTTTGATGGATAAATCATAGACATGAGTGCACATGCTAGATAAACGTGAGATCTCGGAGGCGAGACAGGAAGAGGAAGAAAAGAGGGCATAAGAGCAGTAGGAGTGGGAACATGGAGGAAATCCTAACTTGCTTTGTTTTGATCTCTAGTGTTAACTGGAGGTGAGAACCTGGTTTGGGGTTTCCGATGCCTCCCATTCCTATTGTTCTTAAGCACTCCTTCCCCTTCCTTTTTGCCTTGCCTAGTAGCTTTATCCTATGAAACAGATTTATATATGCACATAGTTGATGTAAGATTTCAAAGGCAAACTAGGAAGAGGAAGAAAGGGAGGGCATAAGAGCAGTGGGAATGAGAATATGAGGAAATCCTAACTTACTTGTTCTCTGCCTCTTGTGTTGTGGTCGAAACATGGTTTGGTACTTCCCGATGCCTCTCATTCCTATTGTTCTTAAGTGCTCCTTCCTCATCCTTTTGTTTGCTAAATCGCTTTAGCACAAAAGGCAAACATATATGTGCATAAATTCTGATGATATGATATGTCCATTGTGAGGCATGGACAGGAAGAAAAGAGGGCCTAAGAGCAGTGGGCATAGAAGAATGATAGAAGGCTAAAGCCCTCAGTTCCTCGTCTAACAACGGACGAGGCTTTGGTTTGAGTTTTCCTGATGCCTCCCATGCCTATTGTTCTTTGGTGCTCCTTCCTCTTCATTTTGGATCGCACAACATAAAAAGAATTCATAGTATAACATGATTTGGTTCAAGTTTATACACCCTGCATAGTTGGAATGCTATTTATGTTTTTGTTTCTTTATTTGGCATGTCTTAATCCATACAGAAAACAAGATGGTGGTTTAATTGCCTAACTGGTTTACAGTTCATAGTTCAGTGATGTAGATTCATTTTCAGATTCAACTAGCACAACGAAACAAATGTCCAGCTCCAGATTATTCTGCACATGAAACCATATATGCCAATACGTTTAATTTACTGCTAGGTACTCCCTCCGTTCCAAATTAATTGACTTGGTTTTGTCCAAACATGGATGTATCTATACTTATTTGATGTCTAGATACATCCATGTGTAACAAAATGTGTGTCAATTAAATCCGAACGGAGGGAGTAGTATATATGCATGAAGTATGCATCTCTATCTGACTAAGGGCATGTAGTCATACAGACATAAACAAACACATTTTCAAAATTAACAAGATAAGAGACACAACTTTGCCACACTAAATGGTAAATATTCTTCAGTAATTCCCTGTACTCAACTCATGCTCGAGAATAAATCAGATCAGCTGACAACAGCTGCTAAGAGTAGGAGCGTTAGTCAGGAGAGAAAGGTGGCAATTAGCTCACATAACATGTAGCAACACATGCATTGTGGATTATTTTTAGCATCCACCCTGTAAAAATATCTAAATTGGATAACTTGTCCCAGCATATTTCGCACCAGGGCATACCCGATTAATAGATTGAAACGTAGATTAGCAAGAAACTATCATGACTCTGGCAAGATTTATCTGCAGCTTCAGAAACTCTGAACTCCAATAGAACTCTCTAGTATTTAGACATGCGGGATAAGGCTTATTGCCCCCGCTCTTGAATCTCAGTGGGTGTTTGCGTGATTGATCAGAGGAATGGTGGCCCAGTTAGGCCTTGTTTACTTATAGTGTATTCAAGGGATTGGAGGGGATTATCCTGCACCCCGAAAATCTCATAGTTCGTTTACCAAGCCGGTTTTGGATGGGATAATTCCAAGATATCGTCCACAAACCAATCATTTTGTAAATTAAAATACTCCACCATAGTAGTGGATTGAGGTGGAAGAGTATTTGAGTGGACAGGGTGAAAGGAAGGGTTTCACCAAATCCCCATTAATCCCCGCCCCCCTTGGGTAAGAAATTACACCTGTAGTAAACAAGAGCTTACCAAGTTGTAATTGGGTGGAAGAAGTACCAAACTCTCTTCAGGACCTCATTCTTCCTTTATGTCCGAACTCCCGTCCATGTTGTGCCTAAAGAATTTAAATATTAAGTTACTTACAAAAACATTATTAATTGCTTTCCTCGAGAAAATCGAATATATATAACTTATAATTTGCTGACAATATATCTCTATAATTATAGGATAATCACATTCACTAGTAGGAAATACCCTAGTAGTGGCGTGCCCAATTTGCTACTGGTGGCTTGCATTGGGCATGCCACTGGTAATGGTTACTCGTGGCGTGATGAAGACACGACATTGATAAGTTTTACCAGTGGCGTGCACAAGACACGCCATTGGTCAGAGTTAGCAGTGGCGTGTAGAATGCACGTTATTGGTGCTGACTTCAAACCAAAATTCGTAATTGAACTGGAATTTAATTTTTAAATTGGAATTTAAACCGGCGAATTTCATTCAAATTTTAGGATATATTAGGGTATTTTGAATGAAATTTAAAAAAAACTAATCTAAACCCTATATCTAACGGTGGTAGTAGCGCTGTAGCAGTCGAATACGCTCCAGTCCAAGCCATCCCCGCCACCGTCTCCACCGTCGTGCCTGTCGTCATCGTTGTCGCCGCCATCGTCGACGCAGACGATGCCGCATTGCTCCACCGACCACCTTTCGACGGTGCGAGGGGAGGCCGGCTGCACCGTGTTCACCGACACAGTGAGGGCGGCGTGGAGGCCCGGGTCGTCTGGGTGGCGCAGCAGTAATGGGACGCGGAAGTCCACCATCTAGTCAGGCGGCTCCATGTATGCCGACGCAGGCTGCGGCGCGGCGGGTAGTGCCACCAGTTCCTCGATGGGCTTCTTCTCCTTCGGCCGTCGGAAGGAAAGCAGCCCACCGGTGGTGAAGGTGGCCCCTCATCCTTGGGCGTGCGAAGAGGATGCCTGACGCCGAGACGAGGAGGGAGCCGACGAACCCTCTCCGGCTTGGGGACGAGGAGAGAGATCAAGGCACACGCGGAACACGGGCCCGCGTGAAGACGAGGCACCTGTTGCTGGCGCTGGCACTGGTGAGCGCCGTGGGCGTGGGGCCCGTCGGGCCAGGCAGTCGTCGAGGAGGGATGGGGCCCTCGTAGTGCATGAAGGCCGCCTCCGTTTCTGCCGCCGGGATGTGCGGCCACATCCTGCTCTTCGGCGCAGGGTCATCCCGCGGGTATCGGGGAGCTCCCTCCACCTCTTGTGGATGAGGAGCTCCATGGTGGTGGAGCCGATGGTGGGGAGTGGGGGCACGGCGAGGCCTCCCTCACTCATGTGCCAGGTGCGAGGGAGCCGTGTGTCAGTTGTGGGGGAGGTGGGGACGAGGAGGCCATACTTGGCAAACTCCTTTCGGAGGGTGCGCGGCCACGGGTCGTAGCCTGAGTGGCTGCCGTCGGCCTCGTCGTTGTGTGCCATGGCCTTGGAGGGAAGAGAGGAAAACGGCGCGGAGGGGATTTAATTTTATAGAGGCGGGCATGCGGGAGGACGGCCATGGCATTAACTTTGGCGTGTGAAACTGGCCAAGCTTCTGGCGTGGGAAGCTGCGCCGTCGCGCGTGGATGACCTCGCCGCCAGCACGTGTGATAACAGCAGACGAGATAACGGCAGACGCCCGTCAGGGGAATGCGCGCGCCTACTCAGCGGTGAGAGGTTGGCGTGCCATTAATAAAGTTTGCCGCTCGCTCGGCGTGATGAGACACTGGCAGGTGGGCCATCCCCAGCCAGCACGTTTACACGCCATGCTAGCGGTCAGCTCTATTAAATGTGCGTCAGTGACAGTGGTGTGTCGTGGCAAAAACACGCCACCACTAGCCAGATACTAGTGCGTGCACCGATACTAAATTACTGAGACACGCTGCTGATCAATTTCGCTCGAGTGGACGTCTAGGCCCACTTGACTGGTGGCGTGCTAACTGGCTCGGCATGCCACTGGTAGACCTGGAGTGGTTACGTGCCCGAATTCTGCACGCCACTAGTAAAATCAGTGGCGCGCCACTAATAGGTTAAGCTATTTCCTACTAGTGATTCTATCATCTGTTCTACTGCAGCTCATGTCTGAAGTATCTTTTTTTTTTGGCTGCTGATGTCTGAAGTACCTTTTGTACCAACTGTCATTGCAATGTTCTTTACCTTTGTTTCATTTTTTCTTAGCTTATTTAAAGGGCTTAATTTGTCCAGGTTCATATTATATTTAGCTCATAATTGGGATTGCTACCTATTTTTGTACTGTCTAAAATGCGCAGGTTGATACTGTTACTATACACCAGCTTTCAGATATTGGTAATCAGAAGATGTCTATGCACGTGCTTTAAACTAGCAGTCCAGGACAATAGACAGGACCCGGTGATAGGTGTCTTCATTGCTTGCTCTCCCTAAGGTTGTAAACAGAGTGCCCTGCACGTCCTATTTATACCACAAAGCTGAAACATTTTATCCATCAATTCCAGCTTGTCATTTGTAACTTTTTGTTTCTTGGTTTGTAGGCACTAAGAATAAGCCGGGAAGAGGAAGAAAGAGAGAGCTCAATAGCACTAGGAATGGGAACATGGAGGAACGCCCAACTTTTTGTTCCACTCTAGTGTTGGAGGTGAGAATATTTTGTTTGGTGCTTTCCTGATGCCTCCCATTCCTACCGTTCTTGTGCACTCCTTCCTCTTCCTTTTGGCTTATGCAATGGCTTTGACGGAGAAACCATAGACATGTATGCACAATTGCACATATTTAGATAAATGAGCAGAGTTTCGCTTCTGAATAGTCAACTTTTAGATAGTTAAAACACCAACTCTGATCCCATGTAATTGCCATCTGCCTTTTAGAGGATTCACTTATCAACAGAACAATTTTCCAGTGTGTAAATGAGAGGAATTGTACAGAATTTTACTCAACTGGAAAACATAACAAATTGTTGGTCCATTTCCTAATGTCTTTTACTTTTCATGCATGCTGTGATACATCATCCAAGTCTGGAGCTGTTAGTTCCGGTTAACTTCACTGGAAAAATTTACTAGGAAGAACAGAATATGCTAACCATTATTCAAGCTAAGCTATGAACTATTTTACTATGAGATACCATGTTATTCAGATGTGATGTGTTGGCTCAACAGCGAGCAACAGATCCTTGTGCGGTGGATCTGGGAATTTTCATGCTATTCAGATGTGATTTGTTGGCTCAACAACAAGCAAAGGATCTCTGCACCCACAAGGTTGAGTGCTTATGTAGTAGAAATTGTAAAGAATACAGTCCATACCCAAACTATTGCGCTACAATTAGATGGTACACATGCACCAATAGTTAATGCTTCGGTTAGGAATCCATTAAAATATATCTAGAGCATGCAATTACGCCAAGTCAACCAGTAGAGCAAACTACCCTGCTAATTCTTGTTGCCAATAGATGGAACATCATAATGTGATAGCTAATTGGAGGGTCACGAAGGCACTAAAAAACTGAATGCACATGAGTGACGACGGATTTGCTGCCAGAACTAATATCTTGAGAGACAGCATTAAGGAGATGAGATGGCAGGGTTCTTTGTCTACCAACCAAATGATGCTGCCCCATACAGTCCTTTTTGTATAAATAGGCCTTAGCATAAAGTTCAAAACATCAACCAAATTTGTTCTCATTCTCATCCCATCAAACAAAGAGTCAATACAGAGATATCAGTTTTAGCAACAGATATGGCTTGCCATCTAAGATCGGTTAGTTTGCCCTCTAGGCCTCACTGTGAAGTTGAAGAAGAGCTACGCAGCCTAGAGGCATGCATCTCTTCACCCTCCTTGACCATCGAGACAATCTCTGATGGTTTGGCGAGGCTTGGAGACATTTACTGCTCCATCGAGGAGATCATGTGCCTGCCTAGCAACCAAGTGTGCTCGTCCCAGCAAAGGAAGATGTTGGATGGAGAAATGGAATGCTCCCTTGAGCTCTTGGATCTCTGCAATGCCATGCATGTGGACTTCGCTGAGTTGAAGGCCATCATCCAAGAGTTGCAAGTGGCTATCAGAAAAGGAGACGATGCAGCTGTCCAAGTCGGGATCCAGTCTTACTCCCATTCAGTGAAGAAGGCAAGGAAACATTTCAAGAAGACTGGAAAGAAGGTTACTTCTTACAAGCAAGATTGCAGGATTGTCAGATTGTTGAGCGAACTAGAGAGATCGTTACCTCTCTGCTCGAGTCAACATTGCAGCTCTTGTCCAAGCTAATTGCAACGCCAAACGGTCTCTGGTCTCCAAGGCATTCCAGAAGAAAAACTCAGTTGTGTGCAAGGAGGAGGAGATGCAGATGCTAGGTTGCAGCATCGGAGATCTTGAGGCTGCACTAGGACTTCTGTTCCGGAGATTGGTCCAGAACAGAGTTACTCTCCTAAATATTCTTAGCGTATAGATAGTCCTTGATATGAGTGACTCTTGACACCTTCGATTGGCATCCGCCTTTTAAAGGATTCGCTAATCCTTCCCAGTGTATATGTAGAAATGTACAAAAACTCCATACAGAAAAAGAAACAGAAGTTTTGACTTACGAATATTGTGAAACCAATTCTTGATTGTGTTCATCGTACGATCATGTGTTGCCAATATCATTGCCTTGGTGCTTTATGATGAAAAGATAGCACAAGATCCAGATTATGAATTACGAAGAAAGTGCCTCATAGCGATTTATTCCTCTTTGTAATCTTGTACAGTCAACATGATTTGCTCCGTAGAAACAAATAGTTACAGTCGAATTGCAAACTTTCTAGTCTCGGCTGTATACAAGCTGCCCTGATTAATACAGTAACTGTTTGTATATTTAACTGCTCATGTTGCTTAACCCCTTGTTTAAGCTCCTAATTAGTATACATGGTCCTTGTTCACAGGCTTTGTTGTCTACCAATAACACATGCCAGATACAGGCTGGCCAGAACGTCCTGTAATTCACAGAACATGTTAGCTGGTCGGGTTGGCTCCATGATTGTTGCACAGTCTGGACATATTCTTCCATTATTTTTCTAGACGATATGGTATATCTTTGGTGAGAAACCTTGAGAAAGAAGAGGTACGCTCTGTTCAAGGAGGTAACTGTTTTATTCTTTTCCGGAAGCTACTTAGGTGGTTAAGAACCACCCAATGACTCAATGAGTGGAAATTTTTATATGCGAACAAGCTCAAGGCACAATTCACACATAACGTGGCTAAATCGAGAGCTGTGTATTCTTAAATATTTTAGTAGGTCCAATAAACCATGACGTTCAAGCATAATGTACAGTGGCAAAACAGTGCTGACCTGACTGTATGTCCATTTTACTGCCTTCTGAGACCACCAACAGAATAGGTTGGACGAATGAGAAAGTTATATACAAAATTCCCGATCGAGCATCAGAGAAATTGGAACTGAAGTTAACTTTTAGCATCAACTCTGCACAACACAAGGCACGAAGTTCTCGCCAACCGCAGAAATAGTGCACTGATCCGTTAGGTCGAGTATGTACCAGCGGTGCAAGATTGCTGACAAAACTAGGGCTATAGGCATCATACCTCGCGTAATGAAGGACGCTGGAGGCTTGCTTGACTTCAGTCGGCGGCGGCCGGACATCCAGGGCGAGGCTCTCAGGGGGGCGGCTCCGCCTGGATTTATTTCGCTCTCCGGTGGTCGGGCCAGGATTCGGGGAGGTGTGGCGAGACGGACGTGAGAGACGAGGTCAGGTAACTGGCCTCTGGGCCTTCAGTTTTTCTCTTTCGAGGGGACCCTGGGCCTTTTGTTGGGTCCTGCAAGCTTCGGCCTTGGACTTTGTTCTCCTCAAAAGGCTGGCTGGCCTCTGTTCGAAAAATTACTGCCTGTGTCTTAGGCCTCTTTGGATCTCTTTTTTTGTGTGAATCAGGAGCATTTCATTCAATATGAATAGTAGAGTTACAATCATGTTGTAGGCAATCAGTAAGGAAACTTGGAATCATGTTCACCCAAATACACCTTTGCCTAGCAGCTAAAGCATTTTTTGCACATAGGTGAGCAGCAACATTAGCTGTTCTATGAACAAATTTGAAATGAAAACTAGAGAAACCTCTACTTAGCTCCTTGAACTCCCTCAGAATGGTGGCCACTTCCGATCTGTCTTCTTCAGGCTTGGCCCAAAGGTTGACAAGCAACTGGACATCGCTTTCCACCAGGACTTTGGTCCTCCTCAAATCAGCAGCCACCCTAACACCATCCCTAAGAGCATTAGCCTCCATAACAAGAGCATTGGGAGCGGCTTGGTAAAATCTTGATCTTGCCATAAGGAGGCCACCATATCAGAGCATCAACATTGATCTTCACATAATCTCCATAAGGAGGTTTCCAAAATTCAACACATTTTGCCTTGTCCCCCTGTCCATTTTCAGTACCAGCCTTCCACAAGTTAAAGGCAACATCGACAACCCATTGGACACTGGTTTTCACCGATTTCTCTTTTGCATCATGAGTGAGAGAGTTCCTGGCATTCCATACAGCCCAAAGGACACACATGATAAGACAAGATTCCCGGTCAAAGGAGGCTCTACAGGTAATAAGATCCGCAACCCATGAATTAGGATAGAGAGATGGCAGTTTGACAGAAGTGAGGTCACGCAGGGTATTCCAGAAAACCTTTGCCCAAGTGCATCTAGTGAGAGCATGAAAAATTGTCTCATCTTCCCTTCCACGGATCTCAAAGGTGGCCATATGTTCCAAGTGTCTTTTCTTCATAATGTCACTGCATGGGATAAAATCTTTGATGATTCTCTAATAGAAACATCCGAATTTCGGTGGAACCTTGAATTTCCACAACTTCTTATAGAAAAGATGGGTATCTCCAATGGAAGAAGAGGCATGCTGATCATTCGGATTGCCAACCAGGAGCTTGTAAGCAGACCTAACCGAGAAGCAGCCATGCTTTCATAAGCCTAAGCCCAAAAATCATCAGAAGAAAAACCAAAGGGAATACTGTAGATGGTCTTCACATCCGACCCCGAGAAATTTGCAGCAACCTTGTTCACATGCCACTCAGAAATACCTTCCACCAACATGTCATTGACCTTCACAGCTGTAGCACCTCTTTGGATCTCTCGGTTTTTGCTGGTACACATATCCAGATTTGCATATATATTTTTGAAATGGAGATTTACGTATATAGTTTTTGTGAAAACAATAATTTAAACTAAAATATCTTTTGAATCTACCCGTCTAAATATCAAATCATTTTCGTGGGTGTGTTCCGCCACATCTATATCCTCAACCATATCATATGTTGATAGATTTGGGTGAAAAGAAATTGGGGGCACAACCATGCTTCTGTTATGGTGTTAGTGGATGTATTTTATCGCGTTAGTGTGCGCACTTCTGATGTTAGGATGTGTGTGAAATTCTAAGGTTACTGTGTGAACTTCAGGTGTTAGCGTGTGTATTTCTCCATTTTAATGTATGTACTTCTCATGTTTACTTCCCCCAAACCTTACTAGTGTATGAATATTACTTATCGGTTGATGTGTATTTCTCGTGTTTGTATACTTCCCATGTTTACATATGTGTATGCCCCTATAAAAGAGTGTGTATTTAGCCAGAATACGGTTGAATAGAAAATATCAAGATTAACAAACACAAAGAAACTGATAGAAAACAAAAAATCAAAAAAACATGAAACCTAAAAAAACTAACATAGGAAGAAAGAAAACCATCCCATAAAAAAATCAAGTCCTACTAGGGTGCTCCGGGTGACACTACCCTTACCCACGTGATCGACCGGAAAAGCAAAATAACTGAGCATAATAACTAAAAAGAAACTTATCTACCAGAAACCAACATTTTCTCACTGATAACTCTACGTGGTCACCTGCATCTATTACATTGTTTTCCTTGCATTAGCTGATTAGGTTTCAGTGTACCTTCCATCTTGATTATTAATTCATCATATCCAGGTTTCCTTGCGGATAATTATTACACACTTAATACTTCTAACATGTTTCATCTGTTACTATGAGACCAGTGACATTGATCAATATATGTTGTATTAGGGTTAAAGCTTTAAGTTGAATTCACGTCAGTAATTTTATCCTTCTCGGTTGATCTCACTTATTTTGAAGCATCCTCATTTCTTCGTATCCTTATATGTTTCGAAATGTAGCGGATGAATTATTGTGCCTTAATGAACTGCAGAAAAAAAATCAAATCAGATATATACTTCAGCATTGTCTAAGACTACTACTATCACGTTTTTTCACTTTATTTCTGATGAAATGGCTCCCTTATTTTCTCTATAGAACAACATCTTCTTGATAACTTTACAACAACATATTATTTCAAGTAGCACAATATTACATATACCTCGAACCGTACTTAATTTGATAATTTGAGACAAAAATGGTGTTTCCCTCCAAGAACACGAAATAGAACGATTTTTTAATGTTACTCTTAGCTCGGAAGATAACTAAGGAAATGAAATATTTTACATATAAAACAATTCTATAGTTCATCCTTGCTCGACCAAGGGAATATGTTTGATGTAGTGGCACTGAAACCATCAAAGAACCTACGCAAGGGTTAGCCAAGTTAATTTCTGGCGAGATTTGTGGCGCCAAGAGTAAATACAATATTTTCTAAATACCAGGTTATGAAGAAAGGGAGGTGAGGACATATTGCAAACCGACAAAAGTAGTATTTGAAATATCATATAACAAAATAAGCACATGAAATCAATATGTTGCCCACGCATGTGCACGGGCCACCTTACTAGTTTAATATAAAGGGGAAAACCTTTTCCTTGGGTAAAAAAAAGTTGAAATGGGTCACAAGAATTCTATAGCACTATATGACCACGAGGATTAATTAATTTTAACATTACAAATGTGGAGCAATACCTGTATTATATTTAGTACTACTACATTTCAATCCTTGTCACAACACGACCTACACAAAAATGTACAGTGTGCCCGAATCAAAACGAATCAGCAAATAGTAGTAGACTAGTAGTACTACATTGTTTCGACTTTCCAGCAGGTATTCACATTGCGAGTCCCAAATAGACAGACACCGATCCAAGTGTGCATTTAAAGCTCAGACTCACGTTGTGAACGCAGTCTTATTCGAGCATTTTTCCATTGAATTGCACTACGGCGCGACGAAACTGGTTGACCGCGCGACCTCGAGTTGCTCTTTCCACATGGCCACACCTCCCATCGCGAAGAGCTGGTGCGCTGTAGACCTGTAGTGACAAAAATTTCGGCCACTACTGAAATCACTGAAGTGATTTCGGTTTTCGTTTCGGCCAAATGACCGAAATTTTGTCTTAAAATTCATTTGAATATTCAAAATACATTCAAATATTTTAAATATTTTTTGAATTTCTTTGTAGCATTGAAAGTACTGAAATATTTTGATCGAAAGGTAATTATTTCGGTGTCCACTAAAATCACTGAAATTCAATGAATTTCGATGAAATCTCATTGAATTTTAAAACCATGGTAACAACCAGCCAGATCGAGCCAGGAGCGTGTTGTGCCCTAAGCCGTCACATCGATCGTTCGCGCAATATTTTTTCATTTTCCATTTTGTAAGAGCACTTTCACCGGTGCTTCAATAAAGCGTAGGGCTCAGAATGCAACATTACCATGAAGATTGATTAATTCAACATGGCAAAATGTGGTGCAATACCCAGTTTTTTCATATAGGGCGTGTTTGGTTTCCTAGGTGGAGGCCGGCCAGGCCCGCTAGGTGCAAAAATGGACGTTTGGTGGGTGTCCTGCTTCTACGTTGTTGGCCTGCACGAACCTCAAAGCACCGCTGCCGATTCGGCCGTTTTTCCAGAGCCACCCTCCCGCAGTGTATTTTGCGCACTGTTCCACGCAGTTTTGGCTGAGTGGATGCGAGAGACTTTGGTCCGATCACCTTCCTTACTCTCCTTCACGATGGTCTACGGCGGAGGCGGCCAGAAAGGCGACTACTGGCGCCGCGCCCCAGCTCCTCTCCAGCGGGTACGGCGCGCCGGCATAGCAACCCAGCATGCGTCCGTCGTGGAGAAGGGTTGGGGATGCGAGCGCGAGCGAGCTCCTCGCACGCGAGCGCCAGGTCCTCCACGCACGTGAGCGCTAGGTCCTCCACGCACGCCAGCGCCTCCGCCTCCTCCCTAACTCCGGCCATCTCACCATGCCTCCATGACCCAGCACCAGGCGCGCCTCCAGCCCACGCGCTCCCCGGCTCGTCCCTCCCCCGAGAATGCTCAGGACCCTCGGTATCCTTTTTCCCATTTCACTTGCTCTCTGATCTACACAAATACACTTCGATTTAAAAATTGTTTACACGAAATATGCGTGCATCGATGAGTAGGTTCCATTCCCATACTCGGTTTTAAGTTTCATCGACCATAATTTGCCAGTTTCGAACCGATGTTCAGAACTTTTTTAGACAAATTTTGTCAAATTTGTCGCACTCAGTTGATGTTTTCAAAAATCTTTTTACGAGCAGTTTCATCTCAATGTTTCCCACAATTTTCTTGTTGTAACTTTTCTATTTCGGTAGACATATACGTGTAAATCTTGTACTAAACTTTATACGTGTTCAGACTGCACCTACTGTACATCGTGTTCTTCATCCTCGTTGCCTCTGTTCGCCGCCGTAGGTGAGTTTTTAATCTGCACTGCAACCTCCGGCGAAACTCTTACACCGATCTAAGCTCGGACCGCCGCCGCGCCGTTGCCTTGCTCGCCGCTTTTCATGGTGATGGTATACAGTTCAATTCCGGTGGTGTGAGGTAAGATCACCATGTAGATAGGAGGTTAGAGTACAAACATGTATGTATACCAAACAACGGGGATTAAAAACTTACATCACGTGAAACGGGACTGCCTGCCCCTTTGTGGGCAACATAATAAGTTGCACAACGTGGCTAAGAGTTCGTTTTTTCTAGAGCCAGGCCCTGCGGAGCCAGCCAAAATGGCCAAAACCGATGCAAGAAACCAAACACGCCCGTACATTTCAATCTTATGTACAATACGCACAGCCCAAGAATGCATCACACACATTTTGAAAGCCATCTAGTGGAGTATCTACGTTAATCTCTAACATATCTAAGCTCCCTGAGATTCCAGGCCTGTGGTTCATCCTCGAATTGGGCCCGCAAATCAGTGTCTCAGAATTCGACATGGCCCACAGGTCAGCGACAGATAAATTTGCTGTCTCCTCGTTATCCCCACGAGTTCGGAAATATTACATCTCTTGCCACCGCAAGTGAAACAGTACCCGTTCCTCTCTTCTCCTCCTCTCGCGACAGAGCTCCGTGGCTAGGGTTCTCCAGCCGCAGCTTCCATCGACGCCGCCGCCACTTCGTCATCCTCTTCAGGCCCATCTCCTCAGCGCCGCCGCCATGGCCGGCGCGCAAGAGCTCAGCCGGCGACGGCAGAGAGGCAGGTTGGGTAGGGCGTCCACGACCTGCAAGCTCCTCGCCCCACCTGTGTCGGAATCCACCTCCTCCTCATGCTAAACGATTCAGCAATCTTCCTCCGGACGCCACCGTCGAGTATGCCGACGCGCTGCTCCGGCATGGCCGCATCCCCGTCCTCTTCATGCCCCACAGGTGCGCTCTCTTCTTCCACCCCCTGCTCCTGCTAAATCGATGCATTTAGATTTTATTTTTGCCAGATTTGATGCGAGCTGCTCAAAACCCTATCCCTCTGCCCCCAAGAGATCTAACTCCGACAGGGCCGACGGATATGAAGGAGGCGGCAGGTGCCCTCGTGGTTCCAGACTTCCAGGTCGTGACTCAGGAGCAGGTCGCTCGCGAGAACTTCGATTCATGCTTTCCTTACGACGTTACTCCGTGTCCCACCAGTCCACCACCATACTCTTTCAACTCCAGAAGGTTATCTCCTTTGGCCAGATTGGAAAAAAAGTGTGAGAATTTGATTAGCGGCTGGATTTGGGAACTGATGAGTAAACTTGGATTTGTTAGGCAAATTAAACTGGGTTTGCGAAGGTCAGCGTTGTGGTGATTTTTGTCTGTTATTTTTTTACAAATCCTACAAAATCACACTTCTATGTATTTTTGGTTTACGGTCTCCTTCTCCTACCTTCGAGTTCAAGTTCTCACTTTCATCCTCTTGTTTTTTTTTTCTCTGCATTTCCTGTTACTACTGAACCAAACAAATGTTCAGGTTTGTGAGTACAGTTTGTACCGTGGTGGCTATCTACTTTTATGAATGACAACCCTCTCGATTACAGTACACACTGGAAAGACAAGAATTAGCTATCAACAAAACGCACAGATTTGTGGTTATATGCTTTTAAAATGGTACTAACAAACACACTGGGCGTAATTCTCCTGCTTATAGCTTCCTAATCTTACACCTAGAGAGGTTATGCTTTGCATATAAGGGATTGGTTGGCGATTTTTCTCGATGGCCAGGCGGATAGCGGCGCGGGCGACAACCATTAATGGGGTCGGGTCGTCGTCGCTACAGGGTGTATTTGCGTCGCATCCATCGGTGTTGCTATCTCCTCCAAATCATGGTCATTTTAGTCCTGCTTGGTGTCGCCCTCCCCCCTACTGGCTCGGCGTTGCTATCTCCTCCAAATCATGGTCAATTTAGTTCTGCTCGGTGTTGCCCTCCCCCCTAATGGCTGGGGTCTCACCCTCCCCCATACTAGCCACAACCGATAATATAGCATGGCACAATTTCAATCGAGCTAGCAGCGCTCGTGGTCAACATAAGCCAATCTGTTTCCTAGGACAAACCAATTACATCTCTACTAGGAATAATGAACATTGATAGATATCCACATATGGAGCCTTAGGTATGTAGATGGTTTCTTCATTACCTAATTCCACCAAAACCAATGTTCTTGAGGTTCAATGCCTCATTTGTATTTTATATTTAAAATGCAGTAGAATGTTATGATGCATTCTCCTTGACAGAGTGAAAAGTTCACTTAGCAGCGCTCATGACCTCTGTTTACATGCATATGGATCTGACCGGGTTTTTGATGTATCACTGGTTCACTAATAATTTCCACTTCAGTATCGGGCAATTAAACATGATAAGTTAAACATTAGGGAAATTTTAGCCCCATGTTCTTGATAAATATAAAAAATGGTAAAGTAAATTACAGTATCAAGATGGTGGATGCCATACCTAAACAGATTTATGTATCCAGATTTCCAGACTGAAATTGTTGTTTTCTTTAGACAAGTTGCAAATGTAGGGGAGGAAACACTATATTTATTATTGAAGGATTTTAGACCAAAAATGTTGTTTTAATTTTACAACCGTATTACTTTAGTGTTTTTTTTTACCGAACACTTACTGTGTTGCTGGGACCTTTAATTCGCTATGTATGCCTGTAACTGAACATGGTGTTGTATTCTGGACGCGGAAACACCAAATAATTGATCTAATTAAATGACGGAGGAAGGAAGCATTTGGAAATGGGACTACCTTACATCTATGTACTTCTGTGGCCTGGTAAATGTTTTGAGTCATCTAACATGCTTTGAACGTCAGATTTAGGGTGGAAAATGTGTTCAATTGTAGTTTGACTAATTATGCTGAATGACGGTTTATTGGACTGGCTGCTGGTATATGTCAAAAATTCCATTGAAGTATGGTTGCCTTATGTCAGATGGTTGGATGATTACACTTCATAGGATTGACCCAATGTTAACTACTTTATCCGGAACCGCCCACAACTTATCTATAGTTTTGATAGATCAGATGAGATGTTAAACTAATGGAAAGACAATGATATATTCCATAGAGCCTGTTAGATCCATTTACCACTGTCTAAAAACAGATCCATTTACCACTGCTTCGGAAAGACACCCGAAGGTCAGCGTGTTGGTGGTAAATGCAGGTAGTGAAGATAGACCCACTTGACGCCATCATGTTTGCGAAAAGGGGAAGAATTTAGCTTTCGCTTGCTTCCTATTTTTCCATCCAACCCTTATTCTTGGACTAAATATATCAATTTTCTCCAGCTGTGCACTGTGCAAATGCAATATATGACTGCACAAACATCATTCTTATTGAAAGTTGAAACATGTATTAACACTAGGGTTTGCATGTTCTTTCTTGCACCACGTTCGAATGATAGTAGTTTGCGAAAAGCTTAGATTGCAAGAACCTACATTATTTTATCATGGACACAAAACAAGAATCGGTTATAAAACCAGGTGGCGGAATGGTTCCAGGCTGCTTGAGGTACCATGCACCAAAATCATATGATACTTTCATTTGTTGTTTCCTATTTTCAAGTTACTCTCTGTTATTTTTCCCTTGCCTCGCCCTCCAACTCTTGGTCGGGTTCTTGCCCTCCTCCCTGCAGCATCTTCCCTTTGCTGCCTCCAGGGTGTTTTCGCTGTCGCCCTCCTAGAAGCTTAGTACTTTCGCATCTTGAGTTTTTAGCTTCAGTTCACTTAATAGGTAATATATGTACATATGCTCAACCATAGACCAAAGGACAGATCATTGAACTATCTAACTTAGTGCTTGGAGTGCGCCAGGGGTCACCCCGGGCACAAAAACCCGAAACCGAAGCCCGAACCCGAAGTAACCGGGACCGAACCCGAAATACTGTGTATTTCGGGCTTCGGTCATGTCCTCGGTCTTGTGAGCCAGCTGACCGAAATATTATCGGGCTGCTCGGTTATGCTAGCCAGATGACCGATCCGACCGAATAGACCGATGATTAGGAGCAGAGCGTACACGCACGCGTTGACGCGTATGCCGCAGACGCAAAGCAGGCCCATCGAGGCCCTCTCCTCTCATCTCGCAGCCAGAGCCAGACACGCCCAGACGGCCAGACGCCCAGACCAGACTAGTCCCCAACTTCCCTCTCCTCTCGTCTCGATTGACCTAGCTGCGCCGCCACATCTCCAATCCCGGCCGCCTGCAGCTGCGCCGCCGGCCCGCCGTCGCATCACGTCGCCGCCCACCCTCACGAAGTCATGGCCGAGTGAGGAGCATCTCCATCCCCGCTGCATCTCCGACGCTGCCGCGCCAATCTCGGCCGCCGGCCGCTGGAGGACGACGAAACGCCAAGCCACTGGCCACTGGGAACGGCGAGACACGGTAAGAACTAAAAACCTTCTCTCCTTCCTCCTCTGGTATTCTGCTCTACTAGTGGCCTACTTCTAGACTGAGGAATCGATTCAGCTCGAGCTCGACCAGATGCAGCTAATATTTCCTACACTCCGTTTGATTTGTGCTGCTATATTTCCTACACATCTCGACCATGTACCAGGCTACCAGCTAATACTTGCTTATACACCCAGTAGAAAGCTTTGTCAACGTTGTAGCTTCAGTACTTTTAAGTACAGAAATATATTAAAGCTCAAGTTGAGGTAAATCTCAGCGATGTGCAAGTTAAGAACGTGAATGCACCCCAGTAGAAAGCTTTGTAAAGATTCTATAATGGATATTCAGACTTAATATTTGCTATGTTTGTCATATGTTACTTTGTGAGTGTGAGACACGTATGGATATTTGCTTCTTATTATCAACTAGTATTTGTGCTGGATTGTGATATTCAGACTTAATATTTGCTATGTTTGTCATATGTTACTTCGTGAGTGTGAGACACGTGCTAGTTTGTGTTGCATTGCTGCCAATTTTTGTGTTGCCATTTCTTATTTGGTCTATATGGTCATGACCGAAGACCGGACCGAACAGACCGAAGACCGAATACAGAAAGACCGAAAAGACCGGCCGTAATTTGGGTAGCGTTTCTAGATGACTGAAATTTTGGATGACCGAAAAGACCGGACCGAGCAAACCGAACATACCGAACGCCCGGGGTGAGCCAGGGGGATGGGGACGTGTGGTTGCCAGGCGGTGGATGCTGGTTACTTGGATTTTGCGTCCGATGACTTCTTTGTGTTGGACTTCGATCTAGGTTTGGTCGTCGCTCTGGTAGTGGTGGTCTGCACCGCTGTTTTCTTGCCGCGTGTGTTTTGATGCTAGCCTTGCTGAAGCCATTGCCTGCCTGAGAGGAGCCAAATGAATTGTGGGTCAGACAGTGTTCGGTCATACCAGAGTGTGATAATGCAAACATAATCAGACCAGCCCAACCACATCCAAGTCAGTTACCGTTGCTATCGTGAAAGGCGTTAGAAGTTAGAACCATGCTTGATCTCATGTAAGGATGGAAAAAACACCCTGTATTAGTTTATTTGAGATTGGTTCAGCCATTAGGTCTAAACGTTTCTGTCTCTAAATTAAATATTGAGTTAGAGTATGAGAGAATCACATTGTATATTTGCACATATCTTACGTTTCTACATCATGTTCTCATAGTATCGTATCATTTTATGACGACATGAGAGATATAGCCGCTGCATATTTCAGTCGTTGACACAGTGTTCATAACCTTTTGGATATTTCTTTGCTTTAGAAATAAAATATTTGCGTCCACAATTAATTATTTATGGCTCAAACCAGAAAAAAGGGCTTAATATAGTAATCATGTAAGTTGTTGTTACTTGGTCGTGGCGATGGATATACTTTGTACATGTTTCCAAGACAATCTTATGTTTACATTGGATAAATATGTAATGCAATAATAGTGCATTTGGCCACTTCTGGACATTTGTTATAACTACAGATGTGTCACAACCATCTATTTTCCCATATTTAGTTAATTTTAGTAAAGTAGATAATATATTTTGTTTGAATATGTGTAAATAAGTGTTTGTTCATATAATTGTACTTAGATTATTATGGATAGAGAAACCATTGAGAGCGAGAGCCAATCTTAAGAGTTTTAATTTGAAGCATATTAGTATGTATGAGCTATACTTTTGTGATTGCCTTTTGACATTTCTTTGTTTCAGATAAAGAAGATTTGCATCCTTGATTTACTATTTATGGCTCAGATGCTGATCACATGTTTTGTTGCTACTTTTGGGTTCAAGTTTGGAATGGAGCTCTAATTGCAGGCCGAGATGGAAAGAATGTGACACATGATTGTTTATATCTGTCTCACTGAATCAATCAGTTTTACTGGTTTCAATGAGGGGATAAGAGAATGTTGTGGACGATTTTCTCGATGTCATATTGTAGCATGTATTATATGTGTAATTGTCATTTTTATAGATCAGTTACTCCTTTGTATGGTTAGATGAGGTGCTTTCATATGCAAACGTTCACCCTTTTTATTTGCTCAGTCTCCCGCAATACCCTACTGTTGTGGGAAGATTTCAGTTGATCTTGTGATGTGTCAAAACCAAATTTTGCTTCGTATAAGCTGCAGAAAGTGCACTGTTGTGATATTCACATGTATATATTTTCTATATTGGAGTTGATCAAGGTGTAGGGGTGAGATATTACTTTCTGCTGATATTTCCAAAGACCTCAAAACTGGTCTATGTTTTAGTTGCTGATTTTATGGCAAATGCACCTAGAATATTGGACATAATTTGAGAATTGATAAGAATAAACGATGTGCACCCCGAGGATTTTGATTTGATCAAATGTGAGGTTGCAAGCATTCCAGTTATCAGCAAAATATGATCCAGGTAAAAAGAAAAACCCACTTCAGCATTGAACGTCACAAGAAGGCACACATTTCTGTCTAGCGCTGTCATGTTTAAACCGATGGTTCTATTTATAGTGGATCTAATCTTGCCGCATTGATTGAACTGTATCATAGGATAGGAAAATGCAGTGTTTAAAATACATGATTATGACAGGTGCTTAGTTGGTCATGCTGGCTAAGTGTTTTGTATTGACAAAACTTGCCCATGAATATGTTTCTGATTATTCATTCATAATCAAACCTCCATTTATCTTTCGATTATAATGGAGCAGGCAGCAACGCGCGCCCTTCCCTTCTACTCCCTCCGTTCGGAAAAGGATGTCACAAAAATGAACTATAAATAGACCATTTTTGTGATAGTTCATTTTTGTGACATCCTTTTCTAAACGGAGGGAGTAGTAAATCTTTATTGCCTAGGTGCTAACCAGGCTATTGCTGGTGCTGCTGTGTGACGACGTCCGCCCACCGAACAGCCCGTCTATCATGCCGATCACGTCGCCCGGCGTCAGCTTCGCCACGGCGCCCTGCCGCCGGTAGAACGTCCGGTACGTGGGCACCACGGCTTCCCTGGCTACCGCCCTGAGCGCCTCCGCCATCTCCTCGTCCGCCGCCACCCATTTCTCCTGCATCGCCGCAGCCTCCACCACCGCCTCGTCCATCGCGCCACCGCGGAGCACCTTGCTCCCCCACGCCGCGCGCACGTACAAGTCCACGTACCCGCGCGCCTTTGCCCTCTGCTCCTCCGCCCACTCCTCCCCGAGGGCCGACTCCAGCTTCGTGCCGCCGCCCACCTTCCTCGCCACGTAGTGCGTGTTGTTCGCCAGGAACAAGTAGCTCAAAGCCGCCTCCTTATAGTTCCCGGCCTTGGCATCCAGCTTCCGCATCAGCACGGACACGAGCCACTCGATCGGGTTCGACCACAGGCTCAGCGTCCTCAGAGTCGTAGACGCCGACGACGATGACGTGGACGTCATTGAGAGGTCCAACGACGACTCGTCGGCGGTGCCGCTTCCGGAGCCAACGGACGAGGACGTGTCCGTGAACTGCTCTGCCGAGTATATGTTAGCCAGCGCGTTCTCGTAGTCGGCAAGGAAGACAAGGTAGTTCATGACGTAACGTGTGAACGGGTGCACCGCGCCGCCTGGCACCGTGGCCTTAGCCGGCTCCTTCTCGATGGCCGCCTCAAAGCTGGCCACCATGCCTCGCGCCGCGTCGCCGATCTTGGTCACCGCGAGCTTGACGGCGCGGGCCGTGACCTCCGACTTGTCACCGAACGCAGCGACGATGTTGGGGATGATGTTCTCGGTAAGCGCGTCGTGGACGTCGAGTACGCGGAATAGCCGTTCCGGTGCGCGCCGCGCGCGCGCCACGGCTGCCTCGGGGACCGCGAGAATGCTTGTGGCCTGGTCATCGGCTACGGCCGCAAAAACGGCGTCGCCGACGGAAGCGTTGTCGTCGGCGAAGACGAGGTCGCAGAGCGTCCTCTCTCCGGCGAAGACGGACGCGAACGCGACGCGCGCACCGGCCAGCCAGGGCTGCATCCTGGCGTCGATCTGTTCCCAGGTGAGCTTTTGGATCGTGGCCTGCTGCATGGAAGGCGAGAAGCCGTCCAGCCGCTGCAGCGCGCCTGCCACGGAGTCGCGGCGGCGCGCCTTGAAGACGGAGACGCACTCCTTGCCGTACCCGGCGGCCAGCATGGCATCCGCGACCGCGCGGAGGTGTCCGCACGTGTCTCTGAGGTTCTGCTCATCGTGAACTTCGTCGTAGTCGTCCTCCTCCTCGTCCTCGTATTGGTGTATGTGGAGGACGTTGGGGAGGGAGGCGAGGAGGGTGTGGAGCTCGAGCTCGAGCCTGCGCATGGCGGTGTCGAGAAGCTCCTGCGCCTGGATGAGGCCGTGGCCCCCGCCATGGAGGTCACTCGTGGTGAGGCCGGACGCGTAGAAGAGCATGGCACGGTGGAGGCCTCTTGCTGCACTCAGGAAGCCTTCGGCCTCGTCCGGGGTGGTGGGGTCGAGGAAGAGCGAGCGGTCGGAGGAGGAGTTGTCCGGGTGCCACTTGTCGAGCAGGACTGCGGCGGCGGCCACGGTATCGTCGATGACGGTGGCCGGGAGCGTGCGGCGGGGTGCCAAGGGGCTGCGGCTGCCGGCGCGTGTCATCGTTTCTACGCTTGAGCTGATCCGGGCTTTGGTTCCTCGGCGAGGCAAGGAGCGGAGTTTGTTATGGGAGGAGCTCAGCTTTCTGTTAGGACGGCAGGGAGCTGTGCTGCTACTAATAGAAGTACATTTCTTGGACTAGTCGAGTTCGTTCAAACCTGACCCAGCTGCGTACGTCGACCTATCTCTAGCTCCATCAGGGATGTGTGACTTGCGCTGCAGCCGTGCAATCGAATACTCTAATTAATCAAACGCGGAGAAACAACTTGCGTACTATACAATCTGTGTGGAAGACTGGATGTAAGTACTCCCTCCGATCCATATTAGTGGGCACAACTTTATCTAAATACACATGTATCTAGTTTAAATACTTAACTAGATACATATGAATTTAGACAAAGCTATGCACACTAATATGGATCGGAGGGAGTATTAGCTTTTGGGGTTTGGCCTGTAGTGTGATTAAGCTGGACACAAACACCAGGTGTAATCGCATAGCTTTGCGTCGAAGGTACTCCGTCACTTCCGAGATAGAAAGTCCTGAGAATTGACTAACAATTCGACTAGAAGTAAGATCTAGGGTTCATGGCACAGTAGCACGTTGTCAAACTTTAGTCACGGCCTCTAGGAGTCTAGGGTCTCCGCAGACTCCAGAAGGTTCCCTGGGGCGCGCGCAAAGGTAATTAAGGGGCCTCATTTTTCACCTAGCTTGTTGCCTTAGTTTCTAGTAAAGATGGTAACTAGTAACAATTCGACTAGGACATGCACGATGATTAATACTAAGATGTTGCCTCGTTCCATTTATTAGGAAAAGGGTTTAACCGATTACAAGCCAATAAAAGACGGAAGCCACGAGTACGTAACCTGCCCTGACAAAAAGCCTACTCTCCCGGAATAAGGTACCCCAAATATAATGTTTCACACCCGCTTCTGCCCAAAGTGCCGCCATGGCTTTTTTTTGCGAGAATATTTCTAATCTATTCATTAATTGTCAAGGTAGTACAAAGAATGTAAGAAGTAATGAAAATTACATCCAGATCCGTATACCACCTAGCGACGACTACAAGCACTGGAACGAGCCGAAGGAGCGCCACTGTCATCGCCCCTCCCTCACTGCAACCACCAAGGAAGGGATGGACGACTTGTTTTTTAACGTTCTCGCATTTCTTTTGCTCCAAAGATGCCAAGACTCGAGGATGGCGAGGAAGAGGGCGGCTTTTATTCGAGATCCCGAAGGGCAGGAGAGGCTATCCCACCATTCCTTGACCGTGTTAAAGGTAGACCAATGGGGGGCGTAAGATGCGTAAGACCGAGCCAATCTCAAATAGAGTTCCAAACACGCAACCAATATCGACATTTGAAGAGCATGTGCGCCGCCGCCTCATTCTCCCGCTTGCATGGGGGGCAAATAATCGAATTAGCCCATCCCTTCTTTTCAAGGCGGTCCGTCATTCAAACACGGTTTTGATTTGAAAAGAACATGATCTGCACTAGATTGTCTATTAGCATCATCTTCTACCATAATTTAATGGTTCATGCTTCTAAAATTAGGTTTTTTTTTGAATTGTCGGCGTTAATTTCTCGTGTGGATATATATCGAGAAACTAGCATTTTCATGTTTTGATTGGAATAGTCGAAAGCTCCAGGTGACCTATAGTCTAAGCTCTCGGATCTTACATATAAATGGTTGCCGGAAGTTTAGGACATATATGCTCCCATTCTCCTACTCGACAGTTAACAGTGTATTAATCAATAACTCGAGTGATCTAATTGAAAACTTCAAGTATACGGGTCGAGCGCTTAAGTTACTTGTCTAGAGAATGAGCATCCTACTTGAGAATTTGGACCATAGCCCGAATCAAGAGATGGAAATGTCTAGTTGAAAGTGGTTTTATGAATTTTTTCTTGACACTGAGTACACTCGATCACACTACATTTTCCCCACCAAAATAGTATGTCGTTGTATCGGCATCTGAGATAGGAGACGGGGTCCTGCTAGCCGAGGGTGAACGTAGGGCAAGAAGGTGGACGTCGTCGAGGTCGGGATTGTACACGGCAGTTTACCAAGCTTCAGGCTCCACGGCGGTGGCAGAGCCCTACGTGCTGCTATAATTCACTATGAGGCAAACAGCCGAGGTACAGGTTACAATGAGGTTGATGGTATGAGAGTATCTTGATTCGTTGCCCTAAAGGCGTCCCGAGGTCTAGCTTATATAGGCGGCTGGACCTAGGGTTACACGGTGATTACGTATCCGGCAAGCACACAGAGTCCTAAACCTAGCCGGCAAGTCTGCCGCCTTCCGTCTTGGTCTTGGTGGCTTCATGGGCTTCGGTCTTGGGTCTCCCTCTTGCCGGCATCCGCCTTCCTTGGTCGTCAGCTATCTGGGCCGCCCGGCAGGCAAAGCCTTCACCACCACTGCGGGCCACCCTGGACTATCCGGATTGATCCATGCTGGTGATACCCCTAGTTGGTATATCCCCAACATAGTAGTTGGTCCTGAAATTGTTTTGTGATTAATTGTTGGAACGTTGTAATTCAACACTTGATTTTCTTTCACGAGAACTAAATAGTGTCCAGTTGAAAGTGTTCACATGCTTGCAAGAGATGCTCGATCACCCTACTCGTTCACATATGTTCCCGACGTAGCGTCATCGCGCGCGTAGGAGGCCTCCACCGATGAAATCCGCTCCGGTCACTAGAATTTACTAATCAGCAGAAACTGATGGTGAAGATAAAGAAAGTGCCAAGACATCACCTCTCCTCTCCGCAGTGACATTTGTGTTAAGCTTTGTTTAGCCTGAGATTCGGACATGACATGAACTTTCTAGAATTCAGCTAGCCTTCTAAGCACCATGGGATCACTAGTAGAAAAAAAGGCTTCTATACCGGTTCCAGAGGGCCTTTAATACCGGTTGTGCAACCGGGACAATTAAATCGGGACTAAAGCTCCCCCTTTAGTCCCGGTAGTCCACGAACCGGTGTTAAAGGCCTCCACGTGGGCGGAGCTACGCGCGTGGGTGCATGACCTTTGGTCCCGGTTGGTAACACCAACCGGGACTAAAGGTTTCTGCTTTTTTTTTCTTTTTGCTTATTTTTCAGGGTTTCTGCTTTTTTTTTCTTTTCGCTTATTTTTCAGGGTTTAGGGTTTCGGACGAGATCACGTCGATGCACAAAAAAAAAGTTTTCGCACACGTGAAGATCACATAACACACATACAACTTGGTATATATATGTACGCATATAAAGTACTCATTACATGGAGATCACTGCTAGTACATGGAGGGAGTCTATTTTTCGATATAGTGAAATTCTCCGGATTCAGGTATGATCTGCGTAAGGAAAAATCCCGCCAATTCCTCCGCAACTGCTTTTACGCGGTTTTCTGGTAGGAGCTAGTTCCGCTTCCTTGCCATCTTTAAAAGAAGGAGATCAAATCAATTATGAAGGAAACTAAATACAATTGATGGTAGCAAAATAAATTTGTGAATGATGTTTACATACCTCTTGATTTCTTCGACTATTGATTGTCTCATTGACCTTCATGTGAATGTACTCGCAAACGTAGTATCCACATAAATCCGTCCCATGTGGTTGTCGCAGGCACCACTATAGGAGAATAGAATTCAATCAAATAATAATCAAGAGAATGATAATGGTATTGAAACTAGAATTAGAGAGATACGCGGACCTAGGTACGTAGTACTACTTACGTTGTTAGCCTTAAACTCCAGCTTATCTTTCCATTCACCGTGTTCTTCCGCGATGAACTTTTTCCAAACCCTGCCAGGCAAAGAAAAGGAATTGAGGAGTTATTACTTACTTTGATATCAGGAAATGAACGAAAGAGACCGATATAGTGCGATTGAAATTACCTCTTGAGCAATATACGCACGATTTTGTATTCATCTTGATCTCTCCTTAATGAGTCCCAGACTTCAACTTCTCCAAGATCGATTCTAATGATTAGCAGAATGAAGTGGAACCTGTGCACGTTTATATACGCAGTTATTCAGAACTCATCAATTACACTTAATATCGGGAAAGCAGAATAGAATGTGTACAAGACAGTAACACTCACTTGAAGTTGTAAGAAAAAGTATTTCTTTTTTGGTACTTTGTCGCTTTAAAAACGTTAGCAAAACGTCCTCTGTGTCCTGGGCATACTGTTCTACGGTTACTTCATGAACTTTATCCGGGTGAATGAACCCAATGTCCCAGATTCCTCCCAGTCTGTATTCACAAATCTTCATTCTGCATAATAGCGTACAAAAGAATGTCGTGAGGATAACTACATGCAATGAACGAGCTTAACTAAAGAATTAAATTACACAAATAAATCACTTACAGACAATAGTAGCTGATGATAGATTTGTCGAGGGCACGTTGATTGTACATCTGAAAAAGTTCGGAGAACTCAACCTGCACAGCATATTCTCGGAAGTAGTGCTGTTCCTTAACTCCCGTCTGATGCATGTAAAATGCATACATGAACTTTGCACTTTAATTGCTTATATTCCAATCATATTTGCATCATATAAGGGTTATATCAATGTTTTATCATGATTTTGGAAATATCTCAATGATTTCCTATTTTTATGGAATTAACCCTGCGCAGGCAGAAAACCCCGTTTTCTTATTTTAATGTTTCAGGGACCCAAACATCAACGAAATCACCTGGAAATTTACGTGCGTCAATATTTGGAAGGAAGAAGGACTACGGAAAAAGGAAGCGAGCAAACGGAGGCCCGAGGGCCAAACGAGCATGGCCCACGCGGCCATAGTACCAGGCCGCGTGGGACCCACCCGTTTGGGCCTCGTGGCTCCGTTGCCTTCGATCTCTTCTCCACCGACATCGTCTTGACCTAAAAACGCCTATAAAAAAGGTCCCCCGACGTTCTCTGGAAGGAGCGCCGCATAAACACAGAAACACCGAAACGGAGATCAGGAGCTGCAGATTGGAGGGGGAAAACTCCGGCGGGGCGCTGCCGGCGTGGTCTCCATCTTCTCCATCGACTTCTCCACCGTCTCCATGATGAAGAGGGAGTAGTCCACCTCTGGACTATGGTTTTGTGGAAGTAACTTATGTATCTCTCCTCTCTTGAGCTTCACTAATTAGCACCGTATGAGCTGTTAAACATGATTACGGTCACCGTTGTAATACCTTTGTGGTGGATCTTTATGAGTTAATATATGTTTGAGATTGCAATGTTTGTTTCAGTTATGAGTATAGATGCATATTATGTACCCCGTTCTTGTCTACTTGTTTTGATCAAGCATGTTTATGAGAGCGTGTGAGGGGGAACGTGTGCATTAGTTGGAGTAACGGGGGGTGGCTAGTGCAGTGAACGTGAGAGAAAGTTCTGCGATCCACTTTGGTATCTTTACCTTACTTTGTTACCTCACTAGGGATAAACTAAAATACCATGCTACCGGGGATGTGGGCATGACCATTGCCACTACTCCATGACTAGATCTAGCATGTTCTTATTTTCACTTCATGTCATGATACTTAATGCTATACTCTGAGTTATCTTAATTACTGAGGTGTTATGATTTAGTTCGCATCTTGGTGGAGTATAAGAGAGGTTAATAACCAAAAGATCTCTATGTTAGGACGTGATGCCCATATATCTAAGTAACTTGTTATCAAACCCTGTGTTGCAATCTCATATGTTAACTTTGTGCGTTCCATTGTCTACCACTTTATAAAGAGAGAGTGCATTTGTGAAACCATGAACCCCAGTCCATTTTTAATCATAAGAAACACCTTTCCAACACCATATACCACTTTTCTATTTTCAGCCATCATTAAATCCGAAAATACAAAAATACTTTTCATCTTGCATACATCATTCAAAAACCCAAAAATATTATTTATCATTGCATCCACCATCATTGCATATTTATTTCTTGTTTGCATTGCATAACTATCCTGATATCATTCTTACACCTTGTGCTTGACAACCACAGGTGAGGTTGAGGACCAAAACATCTAACCTTGTTTTGTAGGTAACCAAAAGAAGGATAAGAAGATAAATCTACCACTTCAAATTCCCCGAGAGTTCGATATTAAACCCTCGAGTCACCCCTCGTGGGGAAAACTGTCTTCCACTTACTATACACTCTGAACTTGGAGTCTCAACCTAAATCCCATTATTTGTGCAGGCATCAAGACTTGCTCTTTGGGACCATCACCGCCATGAAATATAATCTCCCTTCTTTTGCGGCGGTCATGTACTAGTTATGCAATTTTCGTAACTGTGTTGTTAGAGCATTCGGATCTTTGACCAGAGGCTCCCCGGAAACATATTTATATGCCACCTCAGCAATGGCGTAACCTGTATCGCCATAGATTTTCTGAGCAACAATATTGTCGTTGTAGAGAGCCGCCTTATCAGAAGGCACAATGAGCGGGGCGATCGATTGTACTTCTTGTTCTCCGAGCTGGGGAACTTTTTTCCCGCATTTCTTTTCCTCCATCTGTGAGCTATGTGTCTTCTCAATACAGCGCTCATAGTCTGAAAGGGGCCTCACTGGAGGGATATATAAGTTGTCAACGGTGCGATCAAGTGTCTCCCTTGGTATATTCTTCAGAATTTCCTTTACGGGGTCCTGTCTTTCCTGTTTTTTCCATGCAAAAAAGGCTATCATCTCGGCACGCGTCCTCTCGTCTAATTCCTCCTTACTCATCTCGCAAGGTAACTTCTCAGGAGTCTTGACTTTCTTGGGTATGTTTGCATGTTTCTTGACACTTTGTCAAATTACTAGTGGGCGCATCAGTCGGCTGACGGGACGGCGCGGGCGATGGACTTGCGGTGGGCTCCCAATCGTCGGGGAGGGCGGGTGGACTTTGAGGTGGTGGATTTCTACTCGTAGGAGTCGGTGGCCTTGGCGCCGAGTCTGGAAACATGATATATTTCTTCTTCCAGAGAACGATACCAAGCTCGACTTCTCCCAGTGTCTTCTCGTCGTCACCTCCAGGAATGTCAAGATCCAATGTCTGGAATCCCGGCATAACTTTTGTCACCCCGACACGAGCATAGCCAGCTGGAATCTGACCAAAATGGAAGATTTCTCAAGGTTGATTTGGTAAAGCATAGCCATCCGCCACCGGACAACTAATGTTCTTCATTGGCATATGTAGCTGACAATTTGTCTTCTCCGTGATATCATCCACGGGGTAGTGAGCCGCCGACGGTTCGATTGCAGGATCTTCTAGCTGCATGGAACCCACGCTGCTTTTCCGCTGAGATGGGTAGGCATCGACTGCAGGATCTTGTAGCATCAGCTGAGATGCCCTTTGCTGGGTAATTGAGTCCAGTTGCTCCTGCTGCCGCTGCACCTGGCGTTCTAGTTCCGTTAACCGGTCCAACCCCCTCTTCTTATTTCTGGAACGGCTTCTATAAGTTGCAACGTCCGCCGGAAACCCTTGATTCCAATTAACCCCGGCTCCTCTGCCTCGACATCGCCCCCAGTGTTCAGGATTCCCAAGGGCGAGTGTCAGCTCGTTGTCCTCTCTATCGGGAACAAATTTTCCCTTTCGGACTAGGTCTATTGCGTCCTCTAGTTTTTTTACGACTCTTGTAATTCTTTTCTTCCATTTTCCCTTGGCAACAATCAGCCCTGTGTCTGGGTCCAACCCTGCCCCATGCGCGAACAACCAGAACTTGGACCTCTCGGGCCAGTCATCTGTCTGTGGAGTGATCCCTTTTCCACGCAGTTCGTTTTCAAAGGCTTCCCACTTCGGCAAGGCAGCCTTGTAGCCACCTGACCCCAAAGTATGGTGATATTTCTTCTTTTCAGCATTCAACTTATTTTTGGCCGATCGAGCCACAGCGGTGTCCGATTTCTTATACGCCACAAATGCGGGCCACGCATCTTTTATCTTCTCTAGATGTCCAGTGAAATCAGGAGTTACTTTCTCATATTTTTTCCACAATGTTTTCTTCCAGCAGCTGAATTGCGTGGCCATCTTCTTAAGAGTCCACTCCTTGACTTTCTCCTTCTTCTTCTCTGGGAGACCTTCCGGTAGGCTGAAATATGTCAAGAGCGTGTCCCAAAGCAATTCTTTAATTCGTTTCTCGACATAACTTGCTCCAACGTTGGCTTTCTTCGGCTTATTCCATTCTGCAATGGTGATCGGGATCGTGTCCCTAACAAGAACTCCGCATTGACCTACATATTTACGGCAGCTTTCTTCGGGTTTCAGCGGTCTGCCATCATCAGGAACTACGTCGATCGACAACTTTGCACCATCTGGCAGCTTTATCCTTTGGTCCGGGAATCGTTTCGTCTTTGGCGGAGTTCGAGGCTTAGATCCGGAGGGCTAAAATAAAAATGATTCGTTAATAAGTGCAATATAAATCAATTAATGCATCTAGTGATCAACAGAGACTTAATATATATACCTCGCCGGAGTTTGCTAAGGGCACTTCGTCGTCGTCTCTTATTTCTTCTATCTCAAGTCCCTCACCAGAGTCGTTCAAACATTTTTCGCTGAAATCATCGTCTTCTCCACCAGAATCTTCTCCATCGGAATTTACTCCAAGGGTCTTCTCATATATAATTTCTGCCATTCGCTCTTCATTCTCCTCGTCTCTGGTGAATGGGGCGTCCATAGCGCAATGTCACTGCAGTTTACAAAGTAGCAAGCAAATTTAAATTTCTTATACACAAAAATTCATACAATGCAATGAACAATATCCTACAATTTCCAATATAGCAATGTCCAAAATAATAGCTAATAGCAATTTAAAATTCATAGCTAATAGCAATTTCAAAATTCCTAGCTAATAGCAATCCCAAATTTTCCCTAAGTTTTAACAAACTTACATTGCCTAAATTTGTTGTACTATGATAATTCTATTACTAACTATTAACACTAACAAATTTTTTCTAACACTACAAATTCGAACACTACAAACTCTAACACTACAAATTCTAACACTACAAATATTTTCTAACACTACAAATTCTAACTCTAACAAATTTTTTCTAACACTACAAATTCTAACTACAAATTCTAACACTATAAAAAATTTCTAACACTACAAATTTTTTCTAACACTATACAAATACTAACAATATACAAATTCTAACACTATGCAAATTCTAACACTATACAAATGCAAATTAAAAAAACCCTACCGTAGCAGTGGACGACGTCGGGGCCGGGGCGCGGCGGAGCGGCACGATGGCGTGGGGGGCGCGCGATGGAGGCGTGGGGGCCGGGGCGGCGTCGATCGACGGTGTGGCGGCGTCGACGGAGGCGTGGGGGCGCGGCGCGGCAGAGAAGCGATGACGTGGGGTTGGCGTCGGGGGCGCGGCGGCGGCGTCGATGGCGTGGGGGCCGGGGCGGCGTCGGGGGCGCAAGAGATGGAGAGGCCGGGGCGGCGTCGGGGGCGCGAGATGTGGCGATTTGGAGAATTGGAGAAGAAAGAAACGGCCGGAGTTTATATACTCCAGGCCTTTAGTACCGGTTGTAGCCACCAACCGGTACTAAAGACACCCTTTAGTACCGGTTGCAGCCACCAACCGGTACAAAAGGTCTTTTTCGGCCGCTTTAAATTCGCGCGCGCGAAGCCAACCTTTAGTACCGGTTGGTGGCTGCAACCGGTACAAAAGGTCCTTTTTTGGAATTTCTTTTTTCTTTTTTCTGATTTATTTATTCTATTGATTTAATTGTCCAAGTTTGGCAAACTTTATATCAAACTTAAGCCCTTGACATGTAGAATCTTTTGCTACTGGTTATTTTCAAACTTGACTATGTTGACTGTATTCAAATTTCAAATGGATGATTTGAGTAAATTTGGCATAGATTTAAATCCATATCATCAAAAAAATTAAACAAAATGCATGTTTGATTGTTTTTATATAATTTGAATTTCTAAAAATGCTTTTAATATGCATTTTTCTGCTCTAGTTTATTTTTCTTTTATACTTAGTTTAATTGTTTCAATATTTATGAAAATCATATCTTTTTATGATTTGTTTTATATCTATGGATTTAATTGTCTAAAAATTTGTAATAATCATCTCTTTATCTTAAAAACATCCTTAACAACATCTTATATAGTTGCATAAAAAGTTTAATACATTATTACACATCACGAACAGTTTTCATAACACAGTTACATTACTATAAAAACGGACTTGTTGGGTCGAAGGCCGTAGGATTAGGGGGAACGACGGGAGGAGCCAGCCCCGTTCGTGGCCGCCCGGTTCTCGCGTGCACGTTTGCGGCGGAGGGCAAGATCCAGCTCGGAAGCCTCTTTCGCCTTGAGCTGGTAGGCAGTCTTGGCTTGCTGGACAGGGTAGTCGCGGACAGACTGGAAGGAGGCTTCCATGGCCTCATGTATCTGCAACCCACAGCCCTCTTCCCCGTCGTCCCTCCAGTCGAAGTCGTCGTCCTCCTCCTCAGCGGGAGGAGCGGCGGCGCCTGGTGGAGGTGCGGCGGCACCTGGTGGAGACGCGTCCAAGTCGCCGTATGCGCCCGTGGATCCCCACGCCACCCCTGCGGCGTTAGCATCCTCGTCGGGGTCGGGCACGTCGGACCACGCGCGCTCGTACGCCCTCCGCACCGAATCCGGCACCGGAGCAGGAGGCCGGTAGCTAGGCATTCCTCTCCACGCCGGTCTCGTGGGCATACAGCGGGATAGGCTCCCATGGTAGCGCCCAAGCGCGCTCTGCCGAGCACGCTCGACCTCATCCGGAAGGCGCTGCGGCGGGCGTGGCGGATCCATCTCGTGGAGACGATGCATTCGTGGCTAGGAATGGTGGATTAGGTTTTACCCCGTCGGCGACAATACATATAGACCTCCAGGGCAGCGCTGGGGGAGGACATATGGCCAGGACAGCGCTGGGGGAGGACACGAGTCGTGACCGCAAAGACCGCCTTTAGTCCCGGTTGGTTTTACCAGCCGGGACTAAAGAAACACACAGATCGTGTGTTTCTTTCAAGCGCTTGTGAGCCATTGGATCATGGGTGTGTTTATTTTGAGGGCTTGTGAGCTATTGGATCAGCACTATCACGACCACTTCGTGAGCCACACGACCCTATATATAGCCCACCTCTCAGACATGTTAGACACTCAGTGTGTACTCATTGTAGTTCATTTGCTATACAGAGCATTCGGATTCCCTGCATACATCCGACGGTGCATTTGATATGTGGACACTCACGAGCCACCGTCGGGCTATATGCAGGGGAAACCGTGTGTTTTGTCCTATCTACAAATCCTTCAGTTCATCGACCGAATACAAATCATTCGGATTCCCTGCATACATCCGACGGTGCATTTGATATGTGGACACTCACGAGCCACCGTCGGGTTGTATGCAGGGGAAACCGTGTGTTTTGTTCTATCGACAAATCCAACAGTTCATCGACCGAATACAAATCATTCGGATTCCCGTCATACAGCCCAATGGTGCATTTGATATGCAGGCACTCACGAGCCACCGTTGGGCTGTATGACGGGGAAACCGTGTGTTTTGTTCCAACTTTTTCGAGCGCTTGTGAGCCGTTGGAGTTTTTAGAGCCAAAAATCAGTGTTTAGAGTTTTCTTCTGAGTTTTCATAACACAGTTACATAAAAGGTTTAATACATTATTACACATCACCAACAACACCCCCCCTATCTATTGTTGGGGTATAATTTTTTTTTCTTCGCGTATGTCGACCCTTTCTTCTGATTGCGCCATAATCATGGAGAATCTTCATCATTTAACGGGATGCTTGGGTCAGCTTTCACTTTGAAGGGCAGAATTTCATCAAACTTATTGTAATCTTCTGACATGTCTGTCTTGTCCTCCACTCCCACGATGTTTCTTTTCCCTGAAAGAACTATGTGGCGCTTTGGCTCATCGTATGATGTATTTGCTTGCTTTTTTTTCGGTCTGGTAGACATGTCTTTCACATAGAAAATCTGAGCCACATCATTGATTAGGACGAATGGTTCGGTGCCGTACCCAAGATTCTTGAAATCCACTGTTGTCATTCCGTACTGCGGGTCTACCTGTACCCCGCTTCTCAGGTTGACCCATTTGCACCGAAACAAAGGGACCTTAAAAGAAGGTCCATAGTCAAGTTCCCATATCTCCTCTATGACACCGTAATATGTGTCCTTTTGCCCATAGTCGTTTGCTGCGTCAAAGCAGACACCACTGTTTTGGTTGGTGCTCTTTTTATCTTGGTCGGCCGTGTAAAATGTATTCCCATTTATCTCGTACCCCTGAAAAATCAATATAGTCAAAGATGGTTGCTTGGCCAACAAGTACAGTTGTTCTTCAACACTGGTGTCATTAATGAGACACGTTTGCAACCAACCGCTGAAAGTATTCACGTGTTTTCCATCAATCCAATCTTCACGTTGCTCCGGGTTTTTCGAGCGTAAAATATTCTTGTGTTCCACGATATAAGGAGCCACCAAGCTGGAATTATGTAGAACTGTGTAGTGTGCTTGAGTGAAAGATTGTCCGTCCATAGATATTGTTGCTTTCTTTTCTAGCGTGCCTTTTCCACGCAGTCTCCCCTCGTGGCGTGATTGAGGAACACCGATCGGCTTAAGGTTAGGAATAAAGATCTCCTTGTCTTCTTTGCTAAGAGCGTAGCTGGCAGGACCTTGATACTTCTCTGGATTCAGGTCGTCTCGTTCGTGCATATGTTGCTGGTCCAGCCGTGCATCCGGTGTATCTTTCGTCTTCCCATACACGCCCAAGAAGTTTAGCAGGTTCACGCAAAGATTTTTCGTCACGTGCATCACGTCGATTGCAGAGCGAACCTCTAGGAATTTCCAATAGGGTAGATCCCAAAATATAGATTTCTTCTTCCACATGGGTACGTGTCCGCCAGCGTCATTCGGAACAGATTGTCCGCCAGGACCCTTTCCAAATATTCTTTTAAATCCTTGACCATTGATGCATGTAAAATGCATACATGAACTTTGCATTATTTTTACTTATATTTCAGTCATATTTGCATCATATAAGGGTTATATCACTGTTTTATAATAATTTTGGGAATATTTGGTATGTTTCCTATTTTTATAGAATTAACCCTGCACAGGCAGAAAACCCCTTTTTCCATGTTTTTGACTTTCAGGAACCAAACGACGTCCAAATGACCTAATATTTTACGGGGCCCAATATTTGGAAATAAGAAGACGTACCAGCCAAGAATCCGCGAAAAAGGAAGTCCGAGGAAGAAATTAGCTGGTCCCACACGGCCAGGTACATAGGCCGTGTGGGACCACCTCTTTTAATCCTCGTGGCTCCGATGCCGTCCGTTTTCGTCTCCGTGGCTTCGTCTTGACCTAAAAACGCATATGAAAATAGTCCCCCGATGTTCTCTGGAGGGAGCGCCGCCGAAACACAGAAACCATGAAACAGAGACCTGGAGCTGCAGATTGGAGGGGGAAAACTCCGGCGGGGCGCTGCCGGGGTGGTCTCCATCTTCTCCAACGACTTCTCCACCGTCTCCATGATGAAGGGGGAGTAGTCCACCCCCTGGACTTTGGGTTTGTGGTGGTAACTTGATCCAATCTCTCTATGTATGATCATTGTTGAAGTCCATATGATGTGCCTTGCATGATTATGAAACTATCTTTGTAATTCTTATGGTGGATATTGTGGTATGAGATGATTTGTTATACATTTACCGTTGTGTTGGAGCTTTTATGATTTGTCATACTTTGGAGATATTCTATGATATATGTGATGGTTTGATTTATGCATAATGCCTTGTTTATCCTTGTCATGAGGTGATTGACACCACCAAGTGTGGATAGATGAGAGAGTTGTGGTCATGCACACGAATTATGAATCATTGCACTAGTGTTTAGAATATTGTCCATTATGAAGTATGATGTATGTAGGTACGGGATGGCCGATGTGACACGGCATATGTATTGAGTGACATGTGCAATACAGACCAACATCCTTTATCTGGGGGTAAAAAGGAAGAGTATGATGTGGGAGTGACAGCAACCACGCTAGCCTTGCGAGGGTGACCTAGCAACACAAATGAGTACTTCTTTCAACTATGTGTTTTAGGACATATAGCCATCATAAAAGCTACCATTAAAACATGACAATTTTGTGTACTTTATCTATAACATGATAATCACCGTAGATGAGAAAGAGAGGATTAAGTGAACCCATGAACCCATGTCCATTGTTCCAATAAGAGAAAACCTTTGTCTTGTCCTCTTGCATTGAAGAGGATTGGGACACTTTTACATTCTTGTTTTGTTACATTAAGCTTCCATCAATTAAATCAACCACCTTGTTCTTTAAACTTGCTTAGTGCATAATCAACTAAAACTTGTGACACTTTAGTTGTAGGGAATAGATAACTTTTCCTTCTTGCTCCTGCGGATCGATACCTTACTTCCACATTGAGAGGTGCTACAGTGATCCCCTGCTCTTGGGGGTTATCAAGTACTTTTCTGGCACCGTTGCCGGGGAGCGTAGCGCTCAAGTTCCTATTCTTGTGTGTACTATACTTTAGATTTATTTTTGTTTTATATCTTGCAATCATCTAAGCTTGGGGAGGTTTCTTTAAACTTGTTTGGTTGTGAGTTTCTCATTAGTTTTACTTTCAGTTTTATATATCAAAAACCCAAAAAAAATTAGAAAATGGAAAACTGTTATGAAAACGCCATGATGGCTGCTGAATTTAGAAAATCAAATGAAGGGAAAAGATTAGGAGAATACATAGAGCTTCTAAATAAAATTGCTAGTGTGCTGCTTAATTATCATAAGGAAGAAACTTGTTGCTCTAAATACTTTAGACACTTTGAATTCCAATGCCCTTCCAATAGAGAACATGTTATTGCAACTTATCATACATGGAATTATGCTCACTTAGGGATGGAAGAAGTAGAGCAATTTGTTATTTTTATGGCAGCCTATGAATTATACACCTTCATTGATGAACATGAAACCTGCCCTATAGCTTCTCAATTTAAAGTTTTTATTGCCAATATCCTTGATCTCTGCATACTTGAATTTAATGAAAATATCTATGTTGTTGACACAAGGAAGAGAGCTGCCAAAGAAAGCTCTAATATTTTGCAGGAAGAAGATGACAAAAGCTTAAGCTTGGGGATGCCCGTGCAACCCCAAGAGGATGATGAAAAAATAAGCTTGGAAGAGGAAGTATGTGAAGAGGAGATTGAAAAGGATATATTCCAACCTAAGCTTGGGGAAGAGTTGGATCTACCAACTTCACCATCAACAAATGATAGTAACACTCAAATTCAAAAATCTTTTGTTATTTATGAGAATCCATGTTATGATGAGTGTGAAACTGAAAATGCTATGGTCCTATATGATAACCCATGCTATTATGATGAAACTAAAAATGCTCCTTTACTTTCTATTAATGCTAATAGTGAACTTATTGATGATAATGAGGAGTATTGCTTAAATATGCTATATGATAATGCTTTAGATGATGGTCCTATGCTTATTGATAAACTTCCATGTTTAGTTGTTGCTAAATTATGTGAGGATAAAAATGATATACTTGCTGTTTGTGATAGTGCTCTTACTCATGAGAGTCCTACTTTGTTTTTGAACTCTCCTAATCACACCATAGAGAAGAAATTTGCTTATGTTGAGAAATACTTATGTGATTTGCAACTATCTTTAGTTCCAAATCTTTGTTGCAATCATGATAGTAAACTTGATATTGATCTTATTAACTATTTTGAAAGAGGGAAGCATGCTAATGAATTCCATAATAAATTTAATAATCCTCTTTATGTGTCTAAATTATCTAAGTTGAATGATTCTTGTGGTTATATGGTTGAATTTATTTCTACTACTTGCAACTATTATGAAAGAGGAGGTGATAAGAACCCTCTTTATGTTACTAATAATTATATGCTGCAAGTAAATATTGTTAATATGCATTGGGAAACTTCTATTTATGGTGATTCATTCATATACAAAATGCCAATGCATAGAAAGAAAGTTAGACTTCGTTGTTATTACTTTTGTGTTTTGTTTTTCTCTCAACTAGGGTTCAACTTGACTATTATTTTGATTGGTTTGAGAACACCATAGGATCCTGGTATTATGCATGAACACTTCCTAAGGAAGAGGGACACGCCAAAGTTCAAGCTCCCTCATGAGCTTCGCCCTCTATAAACATCAAGTAAGAAGCCTAGCTATATGGCTATAAAGAAAGCGCTTTACGGGAGGCAACCCGGTTGTTTTTATTTGTGATTTTCTTTGTGTCCTCTTGCTGTAACAAGAGACTTAGTGCTTAGTTTAGTTTCTGGAATGTTTAATAAAGTGCCAAGTTTTACTCATTTTGGTGTGAAAAAGTTGCTTATAGCGTTCGGAGATTTTATTCCTGCACGAATCTGTGCACGGTATGATTTTTAATTATTTTTCTGTAACTCCGAATGAGCTCATATTTAAACAGTAGTATCAACTTTTCATCCTCTGTTTGTATGAATTTTTTCGGAATTTTCCAACAAAGTTTAGTAGGGTAGAAAAATACGTTTAGCTGCTGCTGTTTTTCTGGACAGATTATGTCTGTAACATCCCTAGTTTTCAAAAAGTTGAAAAATCAGAAAAATTTAAAACTTTTTAAAACTATTATGTATTTTGCTTTGAAAAGAAAATTCATGCATACATACATCATCATATAGCATTGTTTGCATTTGGATATTTTAAAAGTGAGAATAATAATTCCACTTGAAAACATATTTAACAAAATATATTAGTAGAGCAAAGAATGCTCCAAGTTCTCTTTTGACTTTTATGAATGTGTTGTTCTACTGGAATCGTTTGTGAAATCGTTTGAATCTGTTGCAATATAAATAATTGCAAATGTTTTATATTGTGGTATTTAAGATCTACTTAAGCCACATTTGTTTACTTCAAAACCTAATTTAAACTTTGACATTAAGTGGCATATTGTTTATTAAAATCCTAGTTTGGAAATCAAAATGATTCCTATTTTGAAAAGTGTGTTTGGTTGTGAATAGTTTGTAAGTTTTGAGAATTATTCTATGACTTACCTATTCTCTATTTTCAAGTTTTATAGTTTTACTTTTGAAAGAAAATATTATTTGGATTTTAAAATGAGTTTTGAAATCATTTTGATTTATCAAACCCCTTTTAAACTATTTGAGTTTTATACAAAATTATGTTATTGAGTGATATTAATCATCTTACTCATATTCTGCTTTGGTTTAAATTATATTTCAAAAGGAATTATAAAACCCTATTGTTTTCAAATGACATTAATATGTCCAAAATTAATTTAAACACTTTTCAAAAATTTAGTTGACACAATGTTTTGGGAATTGCTGTTGGAAAGTTTCAAAACAAAGGGTTTGATTTTACCAAATTATAGGAATTGGTTTCAATCCAAAAGGATTCATATGTCAAAAGTTATGGATTTTAGAAAATTTTCAGAAAAAGGAAAAGGAAAAGGTTTTGAACAAAAAAAACATTGCCTACGCCTACTGGGCTTAGCCCACTAATCTCTTCCCTCTTGCACGCGCAACAGCCCAACACCGGCCCACGGCCCAGCCCGGCTTTTCCTTTCTGTCACTGACATGTGGGATCCAGCCGTGACGCAAGCACTGACGTCATCGTCGCCTTCTTCGTGTTGAACACGAACTCACCGAAACTCTAACCGAATTGTTTCTTAAATTCGCACGATTTTGTTGAGATTCTTCCGGGTATGTTGGCCCCATATAAACCCCACGTCCGCCGCATCAAAAGCCCCCACAAATCCTAGCTCCATCGCCGCAAGGCTGCCCGCATTGCTCCGCCGCCGTCCGCCGGCAAAAACTTCAACCTCCGGTGAACCTCGGCAACTTCGAGCCCTTCCACCTCTTCCTTTCTTCATATTTCGTCTTTGCGCATCGTTTTGACAAGGTGCAGTACTTTATTTCATCCCAGATCGACGCGTCCGTCCTCGACCGAAGCAAGCCGCCGCCGTCCTTCACTCCAGCGAGCGTTCGTCGACCACCCGACGCTCCCCCGCCGTCTGCGACCACGCCTTCGTCTTCGCCGCGATCTTCTGCACCCAGTGGTACGACTCGCGCATCCCGAACCCCCTCCTCCGTCGCATGCGTCCACGCCGGCAATGGCGCCGCCGCAGAATTTGGTCTCCAGCGCGAGTCCGGCAGGTCGCGCCGCCTCCTTTTGGTCAATCCATCTTGCACCGTTAGATCTCGATCCAACGACATAAATTAGTTCACTTACGCGAAGGGGTACCAGCGAATCACAGCGCGCCACGTCACGAAGTCGTCCGCGAAGCCGTTCACCCACGTCCGTGTCCACGTCCGCGAAGACCCGCGAAGAACTCCGCACCAATCATCGCCCGACACGTCGCCCAGGGACTCCAGCGCAGAAGAAATTTCCGTTTTCCTTACTTTTAAGCCCCTACGCATCACGGATAGGTCCCTGCAAATTAGATTCGTTATTAATTTTTATTCCTTTATCCCTGCAGTAGTATTTTGGAGACTTTAGCACTTAAAGTACTTAGAAATATTTTGGATCTCTCAAAATAAAACTATTTCTTCCTTAGAAATTTTTTGACAAGTGTTTTGACAACACTTTTCCTTAGAGAATTTTTGCCTCTCTTATGTTGATTAACTTTTACTTAGAATTTAATTGTGACTTATTGTTTGACCCTTGGGCTTTAGATATTTTGGATCATCTTGTTTGCTTGCATTTCCTTAGAGCACTTACATAAGCATGGCATGCATATTAAGTCCTTAGTAATATTTTGGTACCTCTTACATGACTTCCTCCTTAGAAATTTTTGAGGATGCATGTTGGCTCTTCTGACTCTCCTAGTCAAAAACCACTAAGTTAGAAATTAGTGGAAAACAAAGAAGGACTTAGCATGAAAACAAGACTCCAGAAGAATCTCCAAGAAGAAAGGACTTAGAAGAAATCAAAAGGAAGTTCATGAAGACCAACCAGCTACATTTTCCAAGTCCCCTTTCCTTTCTCTCTTTTCTTCCTTCTTCTCTTAAACTTCTTGGTGAATATTCTACAATCAAGACCAACCTTGATGCTCCCAACAATCAAGTCTTCAGAACCATCAAGTGCACATTTTTCAATGGAGTCAACACACCAAGGAGAAAGTTACAAAGAAATTGAAGATGCTTGGAAGACCAACTACTACATTCTTTCTATATTTTCTTCTTTCTAATTTATATCTCTCACCTTGGACAAAGATCAATGAAGACCATTGAAGATCAATTATGCTACCAAGGAGTTGAAGATTAATTAAAGACCAAAATTGTGAAGACATAGAGTAGCCTTATAACTTTTCAAGTTGTTGTTTTATCAAGTTTATTTTGCCAAACCTTGACCTTGCCTTAGCCAATTGGATTAAGTTGTTTTATGTCCTTTTTCTTAGTTTGTTCTGTATGTCATTCACATCATAATTCCTTGTATCATTCTGCATCACATGCATGTCATATTTTCTTAAGTGTTGTTTGGCTGCATATTTATTGTGAATTGTTTGACTTGTTAGAAATTTCGGAGAGAGACAAAAATTGTTGCAACTGCTACTTCTACACTTCTGTTTGCCAAGGCAAGTGGCACACCCCATAAATTTCCTAAGTATTTTTTTATGCATGACTTAGTGTATTTCCTTATATGCATGTGTAGGATAGTATTGCTATGCTAAAACTACTATCTCCTTTACACTAGTTGTGTCTAGAATCCTATTGATAACTTGGTAGAATTATTGATGCTATGCAAATTTGTTTTATTCAAAGCTTAAATTCTACTAAGTTAATTTATCACCTGGGTGGATTTGGGCTTGCAAGGATGACGAGAGTTGAGTGTTGTCCCGAAGGGATATTCACTTGTGGTTTGCCACCCAGGATTAAAGGGACCAATGTTTCTCTAAGTGAAGTTGCTTATCGTGCAGCCATTAGTCAAATGGGCTCTGGCCAGATGGATTAGGTTGCGTGGACTCCTCCCGGCTTGACAAGCAGATGTAGAGGATGTAGGTGGAACGGGTCATGCCAGTATGGGATGGGGAATATGCTTCTGAAAAGTCTCGTCTCAACTCTCTCCTTTTCCTTAGCACAATTTGAGTGCTTGAGGATAGTTTGGGTTTGTTGGGTCTAATGGTGAAAGTGCACAACCTCTGCAGAGTTAAAAACTAAGTACTTAGCCGTGTCCCCGGTTACGGACAATTCAAGCAGCTGATCAAGGATGGCAACGGAGGCTCCCAACATCTTATTTCTCTAAGTAAAACTTGATGGGTGAACAAGGGTAGACGAGACTATGGATTTCATGCCATATTGTCTCAAACATTTGAAGAAAATGTTTTACAAAGTGTTAGGCAAAATTGGCTTTTATGCAAAACAGCCTTGAACTCCACCAGCCAAATATGCATATAGGCTATAGAGTTATTCCATTAAGTGTCCACATAGTGTCACTTGCCAGATCCATTTTTAATGGTATCTGACCCACTCTGTTGCAAATTTTTATTTGTTGCAGATTGTTCTGATGGCGAGTGAGTTTTCGTTAAGGTTTCGAGTCTGCAACCAACATGTTTTTCGCCTGTGGCACATGCTAAGGATGAGGACTCCATGAAGATTATTATTTCCGCTGCTTTACTCTATCAAGCTAGCTTTATGCTATGCAAGTTGTAATTATTTTTCCAAGTCTGGATCATTCGTGTAATAATTGATACAATGTTGTGATATTCATCTTAAACTGTGTGTGCAAATGAAACGATCCAGGGGTTTGCACTATACACAGGTACCTTGCCATTTTCTAAGTGCAGGTACGCTACAATGTCCCATCTTGTTTGATGCATGCTTAGAACTTTTAACATGAATCTTTTTGATCCAATTGAGTTTATGAGTAGGCATAAAACATTATACACTTTTTGGACATTCATATGAATTTTTGTTTAAGGATTATATGCAGTAAGAAATCTATTTGTTTATCACTACTAATGTACCCCACAGAAAAAGAAATTGGAGAAACGGTGTTTTGAAGTTTTTTCACAGGGATTAGAGGAGATGCACCAAGAGCTATCCAAGGATGGTGAAGACCATAAGCTTGGGGATGTGAAGACAACCCCACTGGACCTACACACTCTCGGTTTGCACACGTCTAACTTCTGTTTTTCGATCGAAACACTTTATCGCATAAACTTGGAGCGTCTTTTTGTTTGTTTAGGTTAGATTTTTATTTTGTGAGACCACCACACTATCATATATATATGAGAGAGCTACTGGAAATTTGGGTTGAATTATGTTGGATGCTATTATAAGATTGGGAAAATGGATGTTTGAGTTGATTTTAAAAGACACATATAGTTGCATAATTCATGAGCTTGTTAATGAGTAATAATTTGCAAGTATTTTATCAAGAGCTATCTTTTATTCATGTTTTGATGCTAAATGTTATTTTACCTTGTTTTAACATGGATTAGTTAGTTCTATGGACACTCATGCATGCATTTAGATGGTCAACTTTCTCCCTCTTGCTAGCCTAAAAATTCCAACAAGCAAAAACTTGTTTCCAACACCTTCAACCAAAGTTTTTCCAGTGAGTCCACCATATCTAACTATTAGCTTTATGCTATTCCGAGTATGTTTATCATGATATTTGTGTTATCTATACCTCTGAATGAAAATGCTTATGTTGTTGATTGTTGTGGGAAAAGTTGGTTATATAGGTCTCTCGAACTTGATGCACACTTTACTTTCATTGCATAAATAAAATATGACCCATTGTGATTAAAATTATGATGTTGTGGACTTGACAAATGTCTTTGGTTGAGAGTTAGCTCATATGTGTTGTCACATGGCAAGCTTTCAACATTACACTTCATCATTTAGTTGATATCATGTACTTTTGTTTATGGATGCTTACCATGGGTGAAATAAATGTAGAAATGAAGTGAGTTTAAATGAGTTTGTATAAATGGTTAGAGAGACGCCTGAGCCGCTAATCTAAGCCATTCATCATTCATGGTGGAAATTTACTTACATGCTATGGTGAACCTTCTGTGATACACCTTACAATAAAAAGCTATCCAATGGTAAATAAAAAGGGTGTTGAGATTGTTCATTGTGTTTGTTTGTCTTGTCATTTTGATATGGGCTTGTTCCATATCCTGGGACATGAGATACCCCAGTTGACGCTCTTAATGATACTATTATTACTTACAATGATATTTAACTTGAACTTGCTTTGTTTTCCAAGTTGAGTAACACATGGAGTAGGTACTTGTATTCAAGGGGCATGAGACTTTCAACCTGTACTTTGTCAAGCACACTACTCATATTGCTTTCACTTTAAACTTAATCATTCAAGATGCTATGATAGGGGAATGAGAGCTTGACACCAAGGATTACCACATTACAATCATTAACTTAAGTAGAGAAGTTCAGAAGTTAGATGAAATTTATTCTTTCTTTACCTCTACTCATATATATATCTTTCCAAAGTGTCCACCTTTTATATTCAGATTTTCATCAATACTCTATGATCATTATAGGATGTTCTTTCTTATTATTATGCATACTTGTGGTCCATAGTACTTCTTCTCTTATGTTACACTTTGTGAATTATCATTGAACATCCTTGCATTGAATACTTGATATCACTTCATAAACTATCTTGCATATTGCTACTCCTTTTAAGAATGAACCACTTGACTCTATGTAGCAATAGTAATCACCTTTGATATCCATTGATAGTATTAAATTGCAAAGTCCATGTTAGTTTTATCACCTTCATACTCGAGGACGAGTATAGGTTAAGCTTGGGGATGTTGATGCATGTAAAATGCATACATGAACTTTGCATTATTTTTACTTATATTCCAGTCATATTTGCATCATATAAGGGTTATATCACTGTTTTATAATGATTTTGGGAATATTTGGTATGTTTCCTATTTTTATGCAATTAACCCTGCACAGGCAGAAAACCCCTTTTTCCATGTTTTTGACTTTCAGGGACCAAACGACGTTCAAATGACCTAATATTTTATGGGGCCCAATATTTGGAAATACGAAGACGTACCAGCCACGAATCCATGAAAAAGGAAGTCCGAGGAAGAAATTAGCTGGTCCCACGCGGCCAGGTACATAGGCCGTGTGGGACCACCTCTTTTAATCCTCGTGGCTCCGATGCCGTCCGTTTTCGTCTCCGTGGCTTCGTCTTGACCTAAAAATGCCTATAAAAATAGTCCCCCGACATTCTCTGGAGGGAGCGCCGCCGAAACACAGAAACCATGAAACAGAGACCTGGAGCTACAGATTGGAGGGGGAAAACTCCGGCGGGGCGCTGCCGGGGTGGTCTCCATCTTCTCCAACGACTTCTCCACCGTCTCCATGATGAAGGGGGAGTAGTCCACCCCCTGGACTTTGGGTTTGTGGTGGTAACTTGATCCAATCTCTCTATGTATGATCATTGTTGAAGTCCATATGATGTGCCTTGCATGATTATGGAACTATCTTTGTAATTCTTATGGTGGATATTGTGGTATGAGATGATTTGTTATACATTTACCGTTGTGTTGGAACTTTTATGATTTGTCATACTTTGGAGATATTCTATGATACATGGGATGGTTTGATTTATCCATAATGCCTTGTTTATCCTTGTCATGAGGTGATTGACACCACCAAGTGTGGATAGATGAGAGAGTTGTGGTCATGCACACGAATTATGAATCATTGCACTAGTGTTTAGAATATTGTCCATTATGAAGTATGATGTATGTAGGTACGGGATGGCCGATGTGACACGACATATGTATTGAGTGACATGTGAAATACAGCCCAACATCCTTTATCTGGGGGTAAAAAGGAAATGAGTACTTCTTTCAACTATGTGTTTTAGTACATATGGCCGTCATAAAAGCTACCATTAAAACATGACAATTTTGTGTACTTTATCTATAACATGATAATCACCGTAGATGAGAGAGAGAGAGGATTAAGTGAACCCATGAACCCATGTCTATTGTTCCAATAAGAGAAAACCTTTGTCTTGTCCTCTTGCATTGAAGAGGATTGGGACACTTTTACATTCTTGTTTTCTTACATTAAGCTTCCATCAATTAAATCAACCACCTTGTTCTTTAAACTTGCTTAGTGCATAATCAACTAAAACTTGTGACACTTTAGTTGTAGGGAATAGATAACTTTTCCTTCTTGCTCCTACGGATCGATACCTTACTTCCACATTAAGAGGTACTACAGTGATCCCCTGCTCTTGGGGGTTATCAACCATGATATATATAACATCACCAGTATGGAGGGTAGGCTTCGTCCGGTTATCTGCCTCACCTTTGAAATATTTGCCTTTCTTTCTTACGGGATGCTTGTTTGGAAGAAATTGACGATGCCCCGGGTACACATTCTTGTTACCTAAATATGTACTTTCAGTCTCACCTAAACAGTGCATGCATTCATTGTATCCCTTGTTTGACTGTCCTGAAATGTTACTAAGAGCAGGCCAATCATTGATGGTTACCAACAGCAACGCTCATAGGTCAAATTTCTCCTGTTTGTGCTCATCCCACACATGTACACCTTCGTCAGACCACAACTGTAAAAGTTATTCAACTAATGGCCTCAGGTACACATCAATGTCGTTGCCGGGTTGCTTCGGGCCTTGGATAAGTGATACGTCCATTTTTCATCACTATTTTATATCATAATTTACTGCTATTCATCGATATATTTCATATTTAGAGATGATACTTATGTTATTTTACCTATTTTGCATGTTTCATGATTATTGAAGAATAAATCACCGGAGTCAGGATTCTGCTGGAAAAAGCACCGTCAAGACACCATATTTCTGAAGATCAACAATTGACGGAAAATATCCAGAAGTCCCTATTTTCACAGATGCCGGAGGCAGCCAAAAGGGGGGCAAGGTGGGCCACCATGGGCTCTCACCATGTGGTGGCGCGGCCCCCTTGGCTGGCGCGCCGCCATGTGGTGAGGAGGCCCTGGCCCACCTCTGCCGGTGCCCCTTCGCGTACTTCATCCCCTGGAAACCCTAAGCTCGGGGGATCATCGAGGAAATATTCCGCCGCCTCCACGAGGCGGAAAACACCAGAGAGAGAAAAGCTCTCCGGCAGGGAGAAAACTGCCGGGGAAATTCCTTCCCGGAGGGGGGAAATCATCGCCATCGTCACCGTCATCGAGCTGGACTTCATTGGGATCATCATCATCATCTCCACCGCCGACACCATCATCTCCACCGCTCCACTCCGTTCCGCTGTAACATCTAGGGTTGAATCTTGTCTAGTTCATAGGGGAAACTTTCCCGGTGTTGATTACTCCTTGTGGTTGATGCTATTAAGTGAAACCGTTGAATTAAGGTTTATGTCCAGATTGTTATTCATCATTATATCACCTCTGATCATGATCTATATGATGTCTTGTGAGTAGTTCGTTTAGTTCTTGAGGACATGGGAGAAGTCTAGATGTTAGTAGTGAACTATGTTGAGTAATATTTAATGGTTTGATATTTAAGTTGTGGTGTATTCTTCTAGTGGTGTCATGTGAACGTCGACTACATGATACTTCACCTTTATGGGCCTAGGGGAATGCATTGTGTATTCGTTTGCCAATTGTGGGGTTGCCGGAGTGACAGCAACCTGAACCCCCGTTGGTATATCGATGCATGAGGGATAGCAGGATCTCAGAGTTTAAGGCTGTGGTTAGATTTATCTTAATTACTCTCTTATATTTGCGGATGCTTATGAGGGGTATAATCACAAGTATGTATTAGTCCTAGGAAGGGCGGTGCATTAGCATAGGTTCACCCACACAACACTTATCAAAACAATGAAGATTAATCAGCTATATGAAGCGAAAGCACTTGACTAAATTCCCGTGTGTCCTCAAGAACGTTTGGTCATCATAAGTAAACCTACCGGCTTGTCCTTTGCTGTAGAAAGGATTGGGCCACTCGCTGCAATTATTATTACTGCATTTTATTTACTTGTATTTTATTTATCTGCAATATCAAAAACTCCTAAAAACTTGTCTGTGAGCATTTACAGTGAATCCTTGATCGAAACCGCTTGTCAACACCTTCTGCTCCTCGTTGGGTTCGACACTCTTATTTATCGAAAGTACTACGATACACCCCTATACTTGTGGGTCATCAAGACTATTTTCTGGCGCCGTTGCCGGGGAGTGAAGCGCTATTGGTAAGTGGAATTGGTAAGGGAAACTTTTACTGTACGTGCTGTTTTTACTTTTGCCTGCTGCTTTATTTCATTATGGAGAGATCTCCGATTGAATTCCTATTTGGAAAAACTACTACCACTGCTAAGGTAGTAGATGAGGCGCCAGAGGTGCAGGTAATTCCATATAAAATACCTATGAAAATTATTGAACGTGTTACGAATAACCGCTATGAAGGAGATGGAACTGTCCATCCTGGAGATCATTTGTTGTTTTTACATGAATTATGCGAGTTGTTCAAGTGTGCAGGTATTTCAATGGATGAAGTTAAAAAGAAGTTATTCTCTATATCGCTGGCTGGTAGAGCTGCACATTGGTATAAACTGCTGAAGAATGGCCGCTCTCTTGGTTGGGAGGAAATTGTACCCCTCTTTTATTCTAAATTTTATCCTCCAAGTGAAATTCACCAAGATCGGAACCTTATATATAATTTCTGGCCTCATGATGGAGAAAGTATTGCCCAAGCGTGGGGGAGATTGAAGTCATTAATGCTCAAATGTCCCATTCATGAGCTTCCTGGTAATGTCATTATTGATAACTTCTATGCAAGGCTCTCTTTTCAAGATAAAACCTTGTTGGATACTGCTTGTTCTGGATCATTTACACGTAATAAAGAAGAGTTTAAATGGGACCTTCTTGATCGGATCCAGGAGAATACTGAAGGATGGGAGAACGACAAAGGTAGAAAGTCAGGTATAAATTATGATTATGAATGCATTAAATCTTTTATGGGAACTGAAGATTTTCATAATGTTAGTGCTGTTTATGGACTTGATTCTCAAATTATTGCAAACTGTTTTAAGGCCTTTGCCTCTTATCTTGATATTCCTAAAAAGGAGTGGAACAAGTTTCATGCGCCTTATAAAGATAAAATTAGCTCTGTTCCTGCTAGAAGTGTTGAAGTTCATACTGTTGATCATATTGTGCCTGAACCTTATATTGAAAAAATTCCTTTTCCTGTTAAAGTAAAGGAACATTCTATTATAGCTAGTGTGGTTAATAAAAGTGCAAAGAAACCTGTAGAACCTGATGAGCAAATAACTGTTGAACCTGCTGTAGCGATAATTAAAGATCTTGTAACCGAAAGTGTAGAAGATGGGCACATCATCTTTTGTGAAGATGCTTCTAATATTGTTTCACATCCTAGTAAATCTAGGAAAACTAGTGTTCCTGTGCTTTCTGTTAGAATAGGTGATCATTGCTATTATGGTTTATGTGATATTGGTGCGAGTTCCAGTGCTATTCCTTATGAGCTTTACAGGGAAATCATGCATGAAATTGGTTCTTGTGAACTTGAAGAAATTGATGTGGTTATTCAGCTTGCTAACAGGGAAACTATCTCTCCAATTGGTATTGTTAGAGATGTGGAAGTTTTATGTGGTAAGACTAAATATCCTGCTGATTTTCTAGTACTTGGTTCGGCTGCTAGTAAAACTTGTCCTATCATTTTTGGTAGACCTTTTCTGAATACTTGTGGTGCTGTTATAGATTGTAAGAAAGAGAAAATTATTACCAAATTTGCTGGTGAATCTTATGAGTTCAATTTCTCTAAATTTGCTAAAACTCCTTATGAAACTGAATTGCCTAATGAAGATTTTAGAGTTGAACAGCTTGCATCTATTGCTCTTGCTCCTAACGATCCTTTGCAGCAACACCTGGAGGATCATGAAAGTGAAGTCTTTATGGAAGAAAGGAATGAGCTTGATGAAATATTTATTCGTCAACCCATACTTAAACATAATTTACCGGTTGAAGATTTGGGTACCACGCCACCACCCAAAGAGGATCCTGTTTTCGATTTAAAACCTTTACCTGATAATCTCAAATATGCTCATATTGATGATAAGAAAACATATCCTGTTATTATTAGTTCTAAACTTTCAGGTATTGAAGAAGAAAGATTATTGGAGGTATTAAGGAAACACCGAGGAGCTATTGGATATACTCTTGATGATTTAAAAGGGATTTCTCCCACTATTTGCCAACACGCCATCAATATGGAAGATGATGCAAAACCTGTTGTTGAACATCAACGTCGTCTAATTCCTAAAATGAAGGATGTGGTAAGAAATGAGGTATTAAAACTCCTTGAAGCTGGTATTATTTATCCTATTGCTGATAGTAAATGGGTAAGTCCTGTGCATTGTGTTCCTAAGAAAGGAGGAATTACTGTTGTGCCAAATGATAATGATGAGCTTATTCCTCAAAGAGTAGTTGTAGGATATAGAATGTGCATTGATTTTCGAAAAGTTAATAAAGTCACTAAGAAGGATCATTACCCTTTACCTTTCATTGATCAAATGTTAGAAAGGTTATCTAAGAACACTCATTTTTGTTTTCTTGATGGATATTCTGGGTTTTCACAAATTGCTGTTAGAGCTAAAGATCAAGAGAAAACTACTTTCACTTGTCCTTATGGAACTTATGCTTATAGGCGTATGCCTTTCGGTTTATGTAATGCTCCTGCTACTTTTCAAAGATGCATGTCTGCTATTTTTCATGGTTTTTGTGAAAAGATTGTGGAAGTATTCATGGATGATTTTTCTGTCTATGGAAATTCTTTTGATAACTGCTTGCGAAACCTTGATAAAGTTTTGCAGAGATGTGAGGAAACTAACCTTGTTCTTAATTGGGAGAAGTGTCACTTTATGGTTAATGAAGGAATTGTTCTGGGACATAAAATTTCTGAAAAAGGTATTGAAGTTGATAGAGCTAAAGTTGAAGCAATTGAGAAAATGCCCTATCCCAGGGATGTTAAAGGTATTCGTAGTATTCTTGGTCATGCTGGTTTCTATAGAAGGTTTATTAAAGATTTCTCTAAAATTTCAAAGCCTCTTACTAATCTTTCCAAAAAGATGTACCTTTTGTTTTTGATGATGATTGTAAGGAAGCTTTTGAAACTTTGAAAAAGGCTTTAATTACTGCTCCTGTTGTTGAACCACCTGATTGGAATTTACCTTTTGAAATTATGTGTGACGCTAGTGATTTTGCTGTAGGAGCTGTTCTTGGACAGCGAGTAGATAAGAAATTGAATGTTATTCATTATGCTAGTAAACTCTTGATTCTGCTCAAAAGAATTATGCTACTACTGAAAAAAGTTCCTAGCTATAGTTTTTGCTTGTGACAAGTTTAGACCTTATATTGTTGATTCAAAAGTCACTATTCATACTGATCATGCTGCTATTAAGTACCTTATGGAAAAGAAAGACGCTAAGCCTAGGCTTATTAGATGGGTGCTTCTTTTACAAGAGTTTGATTGCATATTGTAGATAGGAAAGGTGCTGAAAATCCTGTTGCTGATAATTTATCTAGATTGGAAAACATTGCTTATGATCCTATACCTGTTAATGATAGTTTTCCAAATGAGCAATTGGCTGCAACAAAGGTGAGCTCGCGAGATAGTCCTTGGTATGCTGATTACGCTAACTTTATTGTTTCCATGTACTTGCCTCCAACCTTTTCAGCTCAGCAAAGAAGGAAATTTTTTATGACTTGAGGCATTATTTTTGGGATGCCCACACTTATATAAAGAAGGAGTGGATGGTATTATGCGAAGATGTGTTCCTGAATATGAATAACAAGAGATATTGAGAAAATATCATGGTAGTGCTTATGGAGGACATCACGCTGGAGATAGAACTGCACAAAAAGTTTACAATCAGGTTTTTATTGGCCAACTCTCTTTAAAGATGCAAGGAAGTTTATTTTATCCTGTGATGAATGCCAAAGAGTTGGTAATCTTATATTTACTAATTGGAGGCACCAACGGAGCCTCCACGTTAATCCTGAAGGTTAAGTGATTTCGTCCATAGGATTTGACTAATCATCCTTTAACAGCCGGTCATTAACCTCGGCTTGATCTCTTCCACCCGCGCGAGACAAACTAGATATTCCTATATCCCTTCGTGATAGCGTCCAACGTCATGGGTTCGACTCCAGCGAAATTATTTTTGTTGCTGTCAAAAAAAAAGTAGAACGGAAACAAATCGCATCTAATCTGTGCCTCCTGCGTTGAATTGATTTGGAGGCGGTGGAAGGCCGTAATCCATCTACACCAATATTCCCTTGCTCATCCGCCTCCGCGCACGGCATCAGCGGCCGAACTTGGCGATATCCTCAAGACCTGTCAGTGCTTGGATGACGGCCATGTACACGGATGATTAGATCTGAAAATAGTGTGGCAGAAAGGTTGATCACGCTGCTATGACAATCGTACTCCTACCTTCATGGATAGGTCTCTCCATTGGAAGCAGTCACCCGGCCAATGCTCAGCTGGCAGTAAGTCAAGTTATTCTGACCTATGATAGAAAATGATTGCACGCTGTTCAACTGTTTGAGAATCACTGATGGAAACGCGATCTAATTTTGTGATGGTTTACTTAGTGTAGTTTTGTGCGATCAGGAGTGAATGTTCAGCAGCCGGCCATGCATGCCGAGGCTGACGACAACATCACCTGAAATTGAGGGATACCACAGACGCACAGGTGAAATTTTCTTTGTCTGATTCTAAATGGCAGATTCTAAACAGCTGCTTGTGTTTTTTGTCATGTTTTCCTTGATGGTCTTGCTCTAAACGCAGGGACCACTTAATTTAGTAGGTTTGTCAGTTAAATGGCTTCCAACTCTCGAACTGCTGCATTTAGCTGAATTGCCATCTACTTGCTTGAATTGGAAGGAGAAAAATTATGTGGTATGCTATCCAAAGTGTGCAAGAATAATGAGGAAATAATAATGAATCAAAATTGATGATCGATTTGGGTTAATTTTGCAGACTGTCTAGCGCTCAGTTTAGTTCTTCACAGGGGATTCTCTGTGATGACTTTATTGTAAAAAAAACTAATCATCGATCATGTGATCTGAATGTACTAAACATAGGTTTTCTTCCTGTCACGGTTCCCGTTCAGGTATGCTGCCCTACTTCATTCTCATCTTATGCACCATATCAAATATTTTGAGTTGTATACTTGCTAATATATAATTCAGAGTCCCGCAATTTGGTGTAAATAAAATGGACCTATTTTATAATGGATTTGTCTCGCTTATGACAAATAAATTCATACATTGAGATTTTATTATTAGTATCTTCACCAATTTTCTCATGATGTCAAATGTCCATGTTCGTTCTACTCCACCATGTTCATTCTACTCCATATTGTCCTTTCAGCTTAAATGTGAAGAACTCCTGATGTGTTGTTTTTATATATCGTTTAACAATGACTGCACCTTTGTGTTCAAAGGGTATTTCTTTAAATATTCGTAGGCTCAAAAGCAAATATAGGAAAGTAGATACACCGAGTGCAGGATGGATTGTGCTCATCACACAGCTCTTAGGGATATATAAGACTATCTTGCAAGGAAATAATTGGATACCTCGGCTGGCTAGTACCACTATCCCTTTTTGTTTACTCTCATTAAGTACTGCACAATCTTGATAAGAAATATTGTTGCTAAGCGCTAGAGATACTAGCTGTGTATGCTCCACCTATTTTTAACCATTTATTTTCACTGCTATATTGTCCATTCATTTTTTTTTTGGGGATATTGTCCATTTCTGATATATCATACTAGGATCATGTAAGGGAAAGGTTATGAGGCGGTACTGTCATCACTAGCTTGAAACTTACATAAAGTTCATTTCCTCCTTGACTTTCTTAGTCTCCAATTGTTTGTCCTCTTTTCGTATACATGATTACATATAGATTGTGACAGGGGAAAAAACTTCCAACATGCAAAAAAATTATACAACTGAAAATTGTCCAATGTGGGGAACATATGCTTCTTATTTGTCGAAATAGTCTAGATATTAATTCTCTCCGGTAAAACCTAAGTGACGACTTTCCATTGCCCAAATAGATAATGTAGCTAATCAATGCATGAACTTTGAATTATTTTTCTACCTTACTTCATATCAACGTTGGTATCGTTTACGTCTAACAAAAGATCTCTATATATAAGATGTCAAAAATATATGTGGACTCGATACTTCACATGTAGTTCTCCTTGATTCTTCTTAGTATCAAATTGATTCTTCTTAGTCTCAAATTATATGTCTGCATTCCTTATAATAGATTATCCACCAGACAGTGCAATGAGTGCGTGCTTCTTATGTGTGGGTTTATCGTACGTAATTATTCTACTGAGTAATAGTTTAGTATTTTTTTTTGTTCTTCCACCATTTCACAATGAAACTTATACAACTTGGAACACTAAAGTGTTTTCTTAAATAACTCTCTCCATATACATGTTGGTAGTAGTAGACCAGTTTTTTGGTACTAGAAATTTGAAGTGCACCTATCTGATAAAATCTCACTTGATATACTTTTAACAAATTCAATGGATGCACTAATCATTTTGATACATGCTATTAAAGTAAAATTTATATTCTCTGTACTATAAAACTAAGATTTAAGACTATGACCGAAATAATATTTAAAGTTTGCCCTGTTTAGAATAGTAGACCTTTGTTTTTCAGTTACAAGAAAAACTCTGGACAAAGTTCTCATAAACTGAGGTAGTTGAGCAGTTTTAGAAATAGAAAAACATGATACATTTGTACACGTTCAAGTGCACATACATAGAAACAATTAAATCAAGAAAATGAAGATGTGATCATGACCGTCACTAGCCCGTGCAAGTGCACGGGTTGACGACTAGTATCTCTAGACGCAATGAAATGCCTATGAATTATTCTCTTGTTATTGAACCATTTGATTGTTGGGGATTCGACTTCATGGGTCCTTTCCCTCCTTCAGAAGGTAATACTCATATACTTGTTGCTGTTGATTATGTTACTAAATGGGTAGAAGCCATACCTACAAAAACTGCTGATGGTGAGACCTCTTTAAAAATGCTTTTAGATGTTATTTTCCCTAGGTTTGGTGTTCCTAGATATCTTATGACTGATGGAGGTTCTCATTTTATTCATGGTGGTTTTAGAAAGACCCTTGCTAAATATGGTGTTAATCATAGAATTGCTTCGGCTTATCATCCCCAAACAAGTGGGCAAGTAGAATTATCAAATAGAGAAATTAAATCTATCTTGCAAAAGACTGTTAATAAGTCTAGGAAAAATTGGGCTAGTAAGTTAACTGATGCTTTATGGGCTTATAGAACTGCTTATAAAAACCCTATGGGTATGTCTCCTTATAAAATGGTTTATGGAAAAGCTTGCCATTTGCCTTTAGAACTAGAACACAAAGCTTATTGGGCAGTGAGAGAACTTAATAGAGATTTTAAACTTGCTGGTAAGAAAAGGTTGCTTCAATTAAGTTCTTTAGATGAATGGAGAAGTGAAGCTTATGAAAATGCTAGACTTTTTAAAGAGAAAGTTAAGAAATGGCATGATAGGAGAATTATTAAGAGAGAATTCAATGTTGGTGATAAAGTTCTATTGTATAGGTCTCGTCTCAGATTTTTTGCAAGAAAATTACTCTCAAAATGGGAAGGACCTTTTGTTATTGTGGAGGTGTATCGTTCAGGTGCAATAAATATTGTCTCATTGAAAGATGACTCTACACAAGTGGTGAATGGACAAAGACTTAAACACTATATTTCTGGAGATTCTTATAATGAAGATGTTGATGTTATTCGAGTGGTAACTCCGGAAACTTTTATTAAAAAGCAAATTGAGGGAACTGTAGAGTCTGATTTCGAATAGGTAACAGTTTCGGTAAGAAAACGTCCACGTTTAACTTTCCAAAAGTTATTTTGTTATTTTTATTAAATATGGAAAATTGCGAGATCGAAACGGGGAAGAAACGGTGCCCGAGGGCACCTCACCACGTCGTGGCGCGGGCCCACCCCTGGCCGCGCCACCACATGGTGAGGGCTCCTCGGAGCCCTTCTCTGACCCGGTTTCTTTCCCGTACCTTCCTTTTGTCGTAAAACTTTTTGCTATATAATCCCCCGGATCCCCGAGGTCCGTATATCGTCTTTTCGTCGTGTTTCGTTTTGACTTGTTTCTGCCAGATTTCATCTTCAGATCTAGAGCCACCATGTCTTCGTCTGGACCTTCCAAGGACAGCTTCTTTGTGAACGTCGTCAACCTGTACATGAACGAGCTGAAGATGCATCCCAAGGAGTCGCTGCTCAAGGATGGGAAGTTGCAGATAGAAGACGTTCGGGGCCCTAAAGGAGAAGGAAGCCTGGAAGACAGGATGGAGGAACTAGAACAAGAAGTCTTTTCATACAAGAAGATGGCGGAACGTGAAGTGAGCATCTTTCACAGGATAGTGTCCGAACTTATTGCTGAGCAAGAAAGAGACTACAAAGCTGTGGGACGATATTCTCTCACTTCATAACACCACCAACAAACTACAGGCGCAACTCTACGACGTTTAGAATCAAAACTGTGAGTATGAAACCAGGTTTAAACGCATAAGCTCTGCTGCAAGTTTCAGGATACCAGAAACCAAGACGTCGTTCGTTGATGGAGAGCCTCTTCCTTGGAAGTCTGATGATGAGGATAGCCCACCACCACCACCGAAGGAGTAATTCATCATTGGTATTGGCATCCCCTTGGCTTGTTCCAAGCTTGGGGGGAGTGCCGCGGTATCACACCATTATCTTTTACCTTTTACTTTCAATAGAGTCATATCATGAGTAGGGAAGTTATCATATAGGATGGTTTGTAGTGTGGAAGTATCTCTCCTTTAGTTGGTTGTCTATGTATCCCTTGGTGTGAGTTGCCGTTATGGAATATTAATGAGAAGTTTTATCATTTACTTTCTGCACATCTTATTTTAGTTTGCAATCTCTGTCATATGAATGATCTTGTTGTTAGTATTGGCATCACTTTGGGAGCATTAAGTAAATCTATTTGGTTTTGGCAAACTTAGCATTGGTCAGTAGCAACAATACTTTGAGACTTAAGTAGAAAAAGGGAAGTGCATGTAGAATATTATTTCGTTATATTTCTTTCTTGTTGGCTAATAAGCTTAGTATTCTCAAGTTAAAATTATTTGTGCTTCCAAGGAAGATTGCATGATTGTTTTTATTACATGTATATTTTTTGCATCCCTCAACTCTTATGCTTGCTACCAGCCTTGCTAGCCAAAAACCTGTACTGAGAGGGAATGCTTTCGTGCATCCAAACCTTGAACCAAAACCCATGCCATTTGTGTCCACCAAAACTACCTATTATGTGGTATTTTCGCGCCACTCCAAGTAAATACTTCATGTGCTACCTTTAAACTATTCAAAACTTTATTACTCCTTATTTGTGTCACTGTTTATTAGCTCATGAGGGTTATGTAGAGTTTCTCTATCACTCTTGTCAGACAGACTTTCACCATTGGACTAGTGGCATATACATCCGCTTATCCATTAATATTGCAAAAAGAGCTGGCAAATGGGGTGCCCAGTCCCGAATTAATTATAATTATAACTTTTAACTCTCTTCACATGTTTTGCCCTGATTTATCAGTAAGCAATCTAAAAATATTAATCATTCAAATAGACACTCCTCCATGGTATGTGATTGTTGGAAGGCACCCGAGGATTCGGTTAGCCATGGCTTGTGTAAGCAAAGGTTGGGAGGAGTGTCATACAAATATAAAGTACATGTGTAAACAAAAGAGAGGAGGGATGATCTGCCCTTGGGTAGAAATAACGTCCTTCATGGGAGCCGCTCTTGAAAGTCTGGTTGACAAGGGGATAGTGTTTTCTCTATTGCGATTCGTTGACAACGACATACATAGCTCAAACCTATATTTTTATACTCTCTATATGATTTCAAAACTTGAAAAGCTCTAGCACATGATTTAATCCCTGCTTCCCTCTGCGAAGGGCCTATCTCTTACTTTAATGTTGAGTCAGTAAACCTATTTCCCTCCTATCTCAAGCAAGCATTTGAGTTGTTGTGATTCAATCATCTATATGTTGATATTTACAATCATGTCTTTTATCCTTCCTTGTTTAGCACAATGCTTTTATCTGAATGGATACAACTTTGAAAGTTATCAATGACTGTAAGGAGACTATTATAGTTGAGCATGTAAGTTCTGCAATATAAGCTCTAATATAAAGACTCTGATCGAAAGATAAGTACAATCTGTTAATTGTTCTCTGACCAAGAACAAAGTTTGCCATCACCAATTATGATTTTCTCTATGCACCTTTATTTGTGACTTCCTTTACTTGTTTCAAGTTAAGTTATATGATAGGAAGTTGTTGTCTAAGATGACTTGTGTGATTATAAATGTGATGCTTCTTGTCCGTATTTTATTTATCGACACTTCACTCCATAAACATGTGGTCTTGTTTACTGAGTTCAGCTTTCGCTTGGGGACAAGCGAGGTCTAAGCTTGGGGGGAGTTGATACGTCCATTTTGCATCACTATTTTATATCATAATTTACTGCTATTCATCGATATATTTCATATTTAGAGATGATACTTATGTTATTTTACCTATTTTGCATGTTTCATGATTATTGAGAATAAATCACCGGAGTCAGGATTCTGCTGGAAAAAGCACCGTCAAGACACCATATTTCTGAAGATCAATAATTGACGGAAAATATCCAGAAGTCCCTATTTTCACAGATGTCGGAGGCAGCCAAAAGGGGGGCCAAGGTGGGCCACCATGGGCTCTCACCATGTGGTGGCGCGGCCCCCTTGGCTGGCGCGCCGCCATGTGGTGAGGAGGCCCTGGCCCACCTCTGCCGGTGCCCCTTCGCGTACATCATCCCCTGGAAACCCTAAGCTCGGGGGGATCATCGAGGAAATATTCGCCGCCTCCACGAGGCGGAAAACACCAGAGAGAGAAAAGCTCTCCGGCAGGGAGAAAACTGGGGAAATTCCTTCCCGGAGGGGGGAAATCATCGCCATCGTCACCGTCATCGAGCTGGACTTCATTGGGATCATCATCATCATCTCCACCGCCGACACCATCATCTCCACTGCTCCACTCCGTTCCGCTGTAACATCTAGGGTTGAATCTTGTCTAGTTCATAGGGGAAACTTTCCCGGTGTTGATTACTCCTTGTGGTTGATGCTATTAAGTGAAACCGTTGAATTAAGGTTTATGTCCAGATTGTTATTTATCATTATATCACCTCTGATCATGATCTATATGATGTCTTGTGAGTAGTTCGTTTAGTTCTTGAGGACATGGGAGAAGTCTAGATGTTAGTAGTGAACTATGTTGAGTAATATTTAATGGTTTGATATTTAAGTTGTGGTGTATTCTTCTAGTGGTGTCATGTGAACGTCGACTACATGATACTTCACCTTTATGGGCCTAGGGGAATGCATTGTGTATTCGTTTGCCAATTGTGGGGTTGCCGGAGTGACAACAACCTGAACCCCCGTTGGTATATCGATGCATGAGGGATAGCAGGATCTCAGAGTTTAAGGTTGTGGTTAGATTTATCTTAATTACTCTCTTATATTTGTGGATGCTTATGAGGGGTATAATCACAAGTATGTATTAGTCCTAGGAAGGGCGGTGCATTAGCATAGGTTCACCCACACAACACTTATCAAAACAATGAAGATTAATCAACTATATGAAGCGAAAGCACTTGACTAAATTCCCGTGTGTCCTCAAGAACGTTTGGTCATCATAAGTAAACCTACCGGCTTGTCCTTTGCTGTAGAAAGGATTGGGCCACTCGCTGCAATTATTATTACTGCATTTTATTTACTTGTATTTTATTTATCTACAATATCAAAAACTCCTAAAAACTTGTCTGTGAGCATTTACAGTGAATCATTGATCGAAACCGCTTGTCAACACCTTCTGCTCCTCGTTGAGTTCAACACTCTTATTTATCGAAAGTACTACGATACACCCCCTATACTTGTGGGTCATCAATAAGCACTGGCATCATAATAAACTTTCGCTTCATGCACAACCAAGGAGGAAGGTTATAGATACATAGAGTCACGGGTCAGGTGCTATGACTGCTGCTCTGCTCCCCAAACGGATTCAAGCCATCTGTACTTAGACCAAACCTTAAGTACCTTGCGTCACCAAGGAGAATAATCCCGAGTAGCACTTACTTGCGTTCAGTTGTGCTAAAATGTTGAGAGATACCACTAGTGAAAGTATGATCCCTAGGCCTTGTTTCTAAGCATTGAAACACCATTTACAACAAGTTCTGCTACATGTTTGCTTGCTGCCATTTTTATTTCAGATTGCAACTACTACTTATAATCATCCATATTACTTGTATTTCACTATCTCTTCGCCGAACTAGTGCACATATACATCTGACAAGTGTATTAGGTGTGTTGGGGACACAAGAGACTTCTTGTATCTTAATTGCAGGGTTGCTTGAGAGGGATATCTTTGACCTCTACCTCCCTGAGTTCGATAAATCTTGGGTGATTCACTTAAGGGAAACTTGCTGCTGTTCTACAAACCTCTGCACTTGGAGGCCCAACACTGTCTACAAGAATAGAAGCGTGCGTAGACATCAAGCTATTTTCTGGCGCCGTTGCCGGGGAGGTAATGTAAAAGGTACTCACATCCTCCAGCTACTTAGCTATTTTCTAGCACTGTTGCTGAAGTGTGAGTGCTCGAAGGTATTTCCTTTAGATTCTGCAATTATATCTTTTTGTTTCTTGTTTTTATTTTACTAGTTAGGCTTAATGGAAAACAACAAAAAATTAGAGATCTTTATGAACTTTATATTGAATTAGGACATGATGCTTTTGAAGAGAAAATTAAAAGACCTATGGAAGTTTGTTTGCATAATAGTGATAGCAATGCTATTAGCATGAATTCTTTGAACACCATTATTGCTAATGCTATGGAAAAGTCTAAGCTTGGGGAAGCTAGTCTTGAAAATGATCTTTTTAGTTCCCCAGCTTTGGAGGAGAAAATTTGCTTTGATAATACTTTGTCTCCCATACGTGATAATTCTAATGATGCTTGTGGTATTCTAAATCCATCTACTGAAAGTATTCCATTTGAAATACCCATGGAAATTGTTGAAAAGGTTATGGATGAACGTTATGCACGGGATGGAACAGTCCATCCACGTGATTACTTGTTGAAACTTACAGAACTTTGTGAGTTGTTTAAGGTTGCAGGTTTATCAAAGGAAAATGCCATGAAGAAATTATTTCCATTGTCACTTAAGGACAAAGCTAGGGAGTGGTATGATCTAATGGATGATCCTCATCATTCGGAGTGGAAGGAGCTTGAATTTCTCTTTGACTCTAAATTTTATCCTCCTTATGAAATGCATTTAGATAGGAATTACATTTATAATTTTTGTCCTCGTGATGGAGAAAGCATTGCTCAAGCTTGGGAAAGACTGAAAACATTAATACTCAAATGTCCTAACCATGGGCTTCCTGAGGAAATAATTGTTACTAATTTTTATGCAAGCCTTTCAGGTCATTACAAGGATTATCGAGATGCCTGTTCAGAGGGTTCTTTCACAAGTAAGAAGGTTGAAGCTAGATGGGATCTTCTTGAAAGAATTCAAAGCAATACTGAAGATTGGGAGAACGACAAAGGTAAAGGATCAGGTATAAACTATGAATATGAATGCATTAAGTGTTTCGTTGAAACTACTGGTTTTCAAAAGCTTAGTGCTAATTATGGTCTTGATTCTCAAATTATTGTTGATTGTTGTAGAACCTTTGCTTCTCATATTAATGTTCCAAAAGAAAGCTGGGACATGTATCATGAAGCTTTCAAAGACACTTGCATGGAAAATAAAATTGTTGTTAATGATTGCAATAAACATGCTCAAACTTCTGAAAATGCTATTTCTTATAAGGATGTTAATTTTTGTGGAGTGCTTAGACCTTGTGAAAAGACTAATAATGAAGAAGAATATTGTAAACTTCATAAGCATGAGAAAACTAGAATATGGATTAGGGCTCTAAATGATCTTGCTGAAAAGGTTTGTGCCATATATCCTTTTATTTGTGAACTCTGCTATGAAGAAGGTCATTTCGAATTCCAATGCTCAAAGTTTAATGATACAATTTCGAGTTTGTTTGATGATAGCATGATCCATCCCGATCTTTATGATGAACTTGAATTATTTTTGGGGTGTGAAGAGTTATCAAGGAAAACTTCTTTGTTAGATATGAGTTCTTTTTTATATGAATAGTATTTTGCGGGGATGCCATATCCATTGTGTTGATAAGAGCCACAGTAATCCTTATATAGAAAAAATTATAAAAGATGTACCTTTGCCAAAATATGAAAGGACTTATACTTGTTTTACTCTAATTAATGAAAGGGAGGAATCCTCCCAAGTTTATTCTATTGTTTCTAACAATGAACCAGTGCATGTGGAGAAGCTTCCTTCCAAACCTCTCCCTCCTAAAGATAAAAAGAAGAGGGGAAGAAGAAGAAGAAGAAGAAGAAGAAGAAGAAGAAGAAGAAGAAGAAGAAGAGTAAAAAGAGAGAGGAAAAGGTATCCTCTCCTAAGCATGTTGCTCCTTTCATGATTGTTTCTAATGAGTCTAAACTTATTGAAGAAGATTCACGTACTTGGGGTCATTATTATCTCGACATTAAATCTATAGGCACTATTGAAGATGATTATATGTCTGGTACTTCTTGTAATGATCATGATTGGGAAAATGAAACTACTTTTGATATTGAAAATCTTTGGGGTACCAATTTTGAAAATGATGATGTTAATAATGTCTATACTATTAGTACTATCCATGTTCCATCCAATTATGATATGGAAAGCTCCAATCTTGGGGATGAGGTGTTTGAAAATCCTTTTGCTACTGACGATTATATATTTAAGACATCTCCTTCTAGTAAAATTAATGAAGATATGTTTACAAATGAACACACTTTGGAAGATGACTATTCTGTTGTTTATGATGATACTATGCCTCCAATCTTTGATAATTATCATAATGACAACTATGACATATGTTATAATTACAATCATCCTCATGAAACTTGTCATAGTTATGGAGGGATTACGCAAAACCATCTCTCTAATATACAACTTGTCTATCATGTTCAAGTTCTTTATGATGATCCTACTCCCATTGTTATTAATAAGAAGAACTTTGCTTATGTGGAAAATATTGATACTTTTATGCATATGAATCATGATAAGAATGTTTGATGTGATGGTTATATTGTGGATTTTATAAATGATGCTACTGAAAGTTTTTATGAGAGAAGGAGACATGGCTTCATATATCACAATAATATTGAATCTCCTCTCTTTTTGTTGAAATTTTTGAAGTTGCAGTTGTTTTGTCTTTCTATGCTAGATGTTTCATGCTTCAATAATTTGTTTTCTTACAAGATTCCTTTGCATAGGAAGGTGGTTAGACTTAAATGTGTTTAATATTTGCTTCTTGATGCTCTCTTATATTCAACTCTTATACATATGAGAGCATTATCAAAAATTTCATGCCTAGCTAAAAGGCGTTAAAGAAAAGCGCTTATGGGAGGCAACCCATTATTTTTATTTCTGCAATTTTTCTTTTATTGAGTCAAGGAGGATGTTTACTTCTGTAGCAACTCCTTTGTATCTTTATTTTCTCGCATTGTTGTGCCAAGAGTAGCCTCTAATGTTAAGAGATGCTTAATTTTGATTGCTGCGCAGAAACAGATTTTTGCTGTTCACTGTACGAAATTCCTAAAATCACCAGATTGTTAATTAAATCTGAAATTTTTGTGCGTAATCTTTATGAATGTCTGAATCTTTCATTAGTTCAAGTTTTTCGATCTGAGCGTCGTAAGTGCCTCGAAAAAATTCGTCTTTGCGGACTGTTCTGTTTTAGACAGATTATGCCTTTTTATTTTGCATTCTCTCTTTTACTAGTGTTGAGTGAAATTCTTTTTTGGGTGGAAGAGCTTCACATAACATCAGTGGCTGTAGCTAATGTTTAAAGTAACAAATCATATTGCGTCTTTATAGAACATGTGATTTTTGATTATGCACTAACCCTCTAATGAGATCTACTTTGAGTTTGGTGTGACGGAAGTTTTCAAGGGTCAAGAGAGAAGGATGATATAATAGGATCAAGAAGAGTGAAGAGCTTAAGCTTGGGGAGGCTCCCATGGATCTCCCCAGCATATTTCAAGAAGACTCAAGCGTCTAAGCTTGGGGATGCCCAAGGCATCCCCTTCTTCATCGTCAAAATTATCAGGTCATCTCTAGTGAAACTATATTTTAATTCTTTCACATCATATGTGCTTTTCTTGGAGCGTCTGTGTGCTTTTATTTTCAGTATTGCACTTTTATTTTCAATAAAGCTTGACTGGACCCTAGCATTCTTGATTGGGAGAGAGACACGCTCCGCTTTTTCATGAGAATACTCCTATTCTTCACTTATATTTGTTGAGTATTCATATCTAGCGCTGTTCAGCTTTTAGCTCTTGTTTTCATGTATCTCTTGTCAGAGCTATTAGCTTTCTTTTGTAGAAAGTACTCTCTTGCTTCACTTATATTTGTTTGGAGAGTTGATTAAATAAATTGATTGGTGTTTGGTTGGTTCAGAAAATGTTGCATGTGGTAATTGGTATAAGGAAAAACTTGCTTAATCTTGTAGATCACTAATGGATAACTTGATGCTTGTCAATTGTTTTGAGTTAACAAGTAGATCATGATTAAATTGTGCATCACATGAGTTAAGCCTATTAGTGAAGAACTACCGTAAAGCTTGTTGAAAATTTGGTTTGCATCGGTGGTATCTCTAAGGTCTAGATATTTTCTAATAACAGGGTTTGGTTAACAAGGAAGACGGTATGAAGTCTTATAACGTTTGCAATATGTTTGTCATATAAAACTTGGTGTACGGGTTGATATTCTTGTTTGCTTACATAACCTTGCTAGCCTAAACTCTGTACTGAGAGGGAATGCTTCTCGTGCATCCAAATCCTTGAGCCAAAATCCATGCCATTTGTGTCCACCATAACTACCTATATGTGGTATTTCCTTGCCACTCCAAGTAAATTTTTCATGTGCTACCTTTAAATTATTCAAAATGTTATTATTCCCTTTTTGTGTCAATGTTTACTAGCTCATGAGGAATTAGTGTGGTTATTCTTTATTCTATTTGTCAATGGACTTTTACACCTGGACTAGTGGCATATACATCCGCTTATCCAATAATTGCAAAAAGAGCTGGCAACGGGGTGCCCAGTCCCAATTAATTACAACTTTAACCAATTAATTCTCTTCACACTTTTGCCCTGATTCATCAGTAAGCAATGACAAACAGTGAAATACCTGAATGTGTGTAAACCAAAGAGAAAGAGGGATGATCTGCCTTGCTGGTAGAAATAACGTCCTTCATGGGAGCCGCTCTTAAAAGTCCGTTTGACAGGTAGAATACTGTTCTCACCCGCTACCATTCGTTGACAATTAACAAACACCTCTCAAAAATAGATACTCCTCCATGGTATGTGATTGATGGAAGGCACCCGAGGATTCGGTTAGCCATGGCTTGTGTTAGCAAGGTTGGGAGGAGTATCAAATATTTTATGCAATCTCTATATGCTTTCAAAAACCTAAAAGCTCTAGCACATGATTTAATCCCTGCTTCCCTCTGCGAAGGGCCTTTCTTTTACTTTTATGTTGAGTCAGTTTTCCTATTCTTTCTGTCTTCCACAAGCAAACACTAGTGTCAACTTTGTTACAACATGCGTTATATGCAATGTATTGGACTTGTTATACTACTTTGTGTTGACAATATCCATGAGATAAATATGTTGAAAGTTGAAGCAAATGCTGAAACTTAATTCTTCCTTTGTGTTGATTAAATACCTTTTATTAGAAACTATTGCTTTATGAGTTAACACTTATGCAAAACTGTTTGATGCTTGTCTCGAAAGTACTATTCATGAAAACGTTTAGCTTGTGTGATTCATTGTTTACTCATTATCTATTTGGTAGCAAATTATAGACCATTGACTTGGATCACTTCATTCATTTACATGTGCCTTGCAATATTATATGATCAAGATTATGATGGTAGCATGTCACCTCAAAAATTATTTTGTTTTTATCGTTTACCTACTCGAGGACGAGTAGGAACTAAGCTTGGGGATGCTGATACGTCTCAAACGTATCTATAATTTTTGATGTTCCATGCTTGTTTTATACCAATTGCTACATGTTTTGCATCTACTTTATATCACTTTTATACATTTTTTGGGACTAACCTATTAACAAGATGCCGAAGTGCCAGTTCCTGTTTTCTGCTGTTTTTGTATTCCAGAAAAGCTAGTCTGGAAATATTCTCGGAATTGGACGAAACTTCACGGGGATCCCTATTTTACCAGAACACACCTGAGGACCAAAGGAGCAGCAGAGGAGCCACCAGGGCCCCACACGCCACTAGGGCGCGGGCCCCCCTGCGCGCCCTAGGGTGGTGTGGGCCCCTCGGGGGTCGTCAGCCGCCGCCCTTTCGCCTACTTATTCCCCCCGACGCGAAAACCCTAAGTGCCTGAGCCAATATCCACGAAGAGTTTCGTAGCTCCGCCGCCACCAAAAACCCTAATTCGGGGGACAGAAGTCTCTGTTTCGGCACCCTGCCGTGACGGGGAATTGTCCCCGGAGCCATCTCCATCGACTCCACCGCCATCTTCATCGCCGTTGCTGCCTCCCATGATGAGGAGGGAGTAGTTCTCCCCGAGGCTAAGGGCTCTACCGGTAGCTATGTGGTTTACCTCTCTCTTGCATGGTGTGATCTTTATGTGATCATGAGCATTGCTAGTATCGCTGAATTCATATGTAATGTTTATGCTACTCAAGTGATTTTATCTAGTTTCCGGAATCATTGTGACAACACGGTATCAAGGTGACAGTGTGGGTACTTGTGTGTGACTCTATAAATAATTTAGATATTATCATGGCTTATTCTTTGTGGAATTTGGTGTTTGTTTACTCAGACTTTGAGGTGTGCTTTTGTATCCCTACGCATAGTACTCTTGTTTCACCAAGAAGGAGAATAATCCCGAGTAGCACTTACTTGCGTTCAGTTGTGCTAAAATGTTGAGAGATACCACTAGTGAAATATGATCCCTATGCCTTGTTTCTAAGCATTGAAACACCGTTTACAACAAGTTTGCTACATGTTTGCTTGCTGCCATTTTTATTTCAGATTGCAATTACTACTTATAATCATCCATATTACTTGTATTTCACTATCTCTTCGCCGAACTAGTGCACCTATACATCTAACAAGTGTATTAGGTGTGTTGCGGATACAAGAGACTTCTTGTATCTTAATTGCAGGGTTGTTTGAGAGGGGTATCTTTGACCTCTACCTCACTGAGTTCGATAAACCTTGAGTGATTCACTTAAGGGAAACTTGCTGCTGTTCTACAAACCTCTGCACTTGGAGGCCCAATACTGTCTACAAGAATAGAAACGTGCATAGACATCACGACTCGATGTCATCACGACAGAGACCGAGAAATCGACATAAAAGCTTATGCAACCCTCGGCGGTTGAAAAGGAGCACATGATACGTACTCTAGGTGGCGGCTTATAGGAATTGTAGCGCAATATTTTACGGTTAGTTCAGACCAACATGTTTTGTTTCTTCTAGTAGTACGTTTTAGGAATTTTCTGCTACTATATGTAGAGGGGGTGTAATGTTTAAACCTTTTAAGTAATAAAAGCCCTTTATAAAAAAACTATAGTAGCTTGTTTGATCTGTTCGTGCTCAAGTGTCAGAGGCTAACCATTTTCCGGCTGAGGACTGCACCATCTGTCCAAATGTGATGTCCTCAATTACTAGTCTTGCTTTCGATTATTTGCTTGGGATCAATTAGTTGGCTATCTGATACGTACTTGCTAACTATTTAATCAATTAGCCGTTGATTTTCCTTGCAGTCTTGCTGAAATTTGAGTAATTAAGTCAGGTAGTACCTGATCTAATTTGTCCACTTAACTCACATCACATTTGACGTGATCAAGCTAAGCTAGTTAAGGCCCGTTGAAGTCCTCGTACCATTTTATGTTACTATATTAGCATGTGATAGCAGATCTGTCATCAGATCGAGGCATCTCTTACTTGGTAGGGGCGTTTGACATTGACTAAATCTCAGTGCCTTGCTCATGGTCCTAGCGGTTTTTATCGATCCTAGGGTGCTTGGACTCACCATGTCCACCCCTACAACTATCTACTATTCAAGCCAAGTTTTTGGACCATGAGAACAAAAGAATACGCATGCGCGAAGGTCAGCAGTCTATCCTCTCCGCCGTACTCGCTTCCCCATCACGGACGTCGACGTGCCTCCTTCCGTTAGTTGACATGTGAGGAGAAATGGGAGAGGAGTCAAGAAGTGACACTCGGCTAGCAATATATCCTCCTTACCTCCTGTTTTGAATGCACGATGCTCCACTCCTCAACCCAAATCATTATCATTATGACATAGTATTTAAAAAACATAATCAGTAAAATAAGTAGAGATTTATTTAAACAAGAAGAAAAGAACATACGTAAAGAAAAGTTCCAAACTTAATTCACATTAGCAGAGTGTGTCCGCCATGTATATCTACCTTTCCGTAGCACCATTGATATCTTCATCAAAGTATGGCGTTTACCTTGGCATTGCTTATCGATTGATGTGGATCTAACTCGAGGTGATAGTCGGTACTTTGTTGTTCAAATCTTCCACGTCACTCGACTTCATAGCAGTAGGGATTGTCAAGTTTATAGTTTTTAGATAAAAGGCATCTAATGCCCAGCCTTAAATTAATAAAGCAGCAAGTTCAACACGGTTTACATACGGAGATGCTGGGGAGACCAGCTTACAAGTTGCATACAAGAAGACATAAAGAGGCACACTGCCTCAATCTTTTGGGAAGGATCTGGCCCAAAGCGCAAATATCACGTGGTCAACTAGCCGGCAGTCTGCATATCAAAAGAATATGGAGGGCTTGGGATCACAAACTCTAAACACATGAATAAGGCACTAATGCTAAAGTGGATCTGGAAAATCCACCAGATGGATTGGTCCATTTGGGCAACTCTTATTAGGACGAAATACATGCTAACTGGTGACATTTTTGCCAGCTCGAACCGAGGGGTTTCGCAGTTTTGGTAAACCGTGCATAAGATTAGGGCATCTCCAGCCGTGCCCCCCAACGCCCCCCATGACGCGAAATAGCGCCGAAATGGCCCAAATAGCGTTGTTTTCTCCCAGTCGCCCCCCAGGAGACTAAATAGCGCCGTTTCGGCGGAAAATAGCGCAGTTTCGCGCCGGCGAACCCAAGCCAAACCCAGCGCGCCGGGCTTCGCCTGGGGAGGCAAAAGGCGCGCGTGGGCCAGACCCGTCGGCGAGACGAGTCGATTTCCACCCCTGCCTCTCCCCTTTCCTCTATCCCGTCCCATCGCCGCCACGTCGCCGCGGCACCACCCCCACTCCCTCCGCCGCACGCAAGCAGCTAGGAACCCCTCCATCTCGCCCAATCCACACCGGCGGTGCCGCCCCTCCCCTCCGCCATGATCTAGCCGACAGGAAGGCTCTCGGGAGCGCTCGCGCTTGCCTTGCCTGCTAGCTGTTCGGCATTTTGTCCGCCCAGCCATGGACTCCGAAGACGAGGATATGCTCGCCGAACTGCTCGATGAGGAAGCCGAGGCCGCCGTCGACGATGAAGAACACTTGCTGGTCCTCGCCTGTCTCGCCGGCATGCTCGCAAACGATGCGCGGCCGCGGCGTGGTGGCTCGGCGCTTGGTCGCCACAAGAGCAAGCCGAGGCAGCGCTACGAAGGATACTGCATCCTCTACTCTGACTACTTCGCCGATAATCCCATGCAGGGCGAGGACGTGTTTCGGCGCCGTTTTCGGATGAACCGCAAGCTCTTCATCGACATCATGCATGCCATCCGGGAATTCGACACCTACTTCAAATTGAAGAAGGATTGCACCGGTACAGTAGGCTTTACCTCAATTCAGAAGTGCACAATGGCCATGAGGTTGCTTGCATACGGTGCACCCGCTGATTCGCAGGATAATTATATGCGCATGTCCGAGAGCACATCCATTGATTGCTTGAACAAGTTCTGCCGGGTAGTGGTGACAGTGTTTGGGCCAAAATACTTGCGATCACCCAATGCGGAAGACACCGCTCGGATCCTAGCTTGCAATGAAGTAAGAGGCTTTCCTGGGATGCTTGGAAGTATCGACTGCATGCATTGGGTATGGAAGAACTGTCCATTTGAATGGCAGGGGATGTACAAAGGCCACAAAGGAGAGTGCAGTGTGATTCTTGAGGCTCTGGCTACACATGATCTATGGATTTGACATTCCTTCTTTGGTATGCCAGGAACTCACAATGACATCAATGTTCTGCAGTGCTTGAATGTCTTTGCGAACCTTGTTGAAGGTCGTGCTCCCCCAGTGAACTACGAGATCAATGGGCACCAGTACACAAAGGGCTACTAGCTTGCTGATGGCATCTACCCAAAGTGGTCAACATTTGTGAAGAGCATCTCTAACCCTGTGCCAGGAAGCGCGAAAGCTTGGTTTTCCAAGTGCCAGGAGGCTTGCAGGAAGGATGTTGAGCGGGCATTTGGTGCGCTGCAGTCTCGATTCGCTGTTGTCCGGTACCCAGCTATGACTTGGTCGAAGGCCAATATGTGGGAGGTGATGAATTGTTGTGTGATCTTGCACAACATGATCATTGAGAGCGAGCGGAATGCTCCGGTGACTGACACAAATGAGCCATACTACCGACAGGATCCTCTTGCAGATGTAGATCACCAGGTGCCGGCATCATGGGCAGCCTTGCTTGCTATGCGTCAGGAGATTCGAGACACTACAACATATACACAACTGCAGAATGATCTGGTGGCGCACTTGTGGGTGCGCAAAGGCAATGTCAATGCCTAGTTTGATTTGTTTTTTTATTTGCATTGTTGAACTATTTAAATTTTATGTTAAACTATAAAAAAGGGCAGCCCGGTGCAGTAGCTCCCGCTTGCGCAGGGTCCGACCACTTTGGGTCTTTAGTACGCAGTCTTTCCCTGCATTTCTGCAAGAGGCTGTTTCCAGGACTTGAACCCGTGACCTCATGGTCACAAGGCAGCAGCTGTTACCGCTGCGCCAAGTATGTTAAACTATCTATGTGTGAATTTGTATGTTGAACTATGTGGAAAAAAATAACGTTTGTTGAAATTTGGGTGAAAATCGCCGGCTGTGGTGTTTGAATCAAATTGGCCGAAGATCGCCGGCTGGGGGGCGACCTGGGGCGAACGGCTGGGAAACGGCGCCCCCCAACACGCCGAATAGCGCCGTTGGTCCCCAGGCGGCCCAAAATAGCGCCGTTTTTAGGTCTTGGGGGGGGGGGGGGGGGGGGGGGAGGGGGACGGCTGGAGATGCCCTTAAATCTTTGTTCAGAGCTGGCCGCAGACATCACGTCCATGATGGGCAACGTACTCAGTTTTGGTTAGACTGGTGGCATGGGGAGGGGCCCTTGAATCTTCGTTTTCAGGGCCTTAAACATCTGTGACAACCAAACTATATCTCAGTGGCCCAAGTTGTGGAAGGGAGCTGCCGATTTAGAAGGTCTTTGGACGCGGCTGGGGCCATCCAGTGTACAATATCTTAACGAGATAATCAATAGAACGGTTCTTTAAAACGATTACGATACAATTTCTTGGACCCTTGACCCCTCGAGCAGATTTTCAGTGAGTTTGATGTACAAGCAGCTGGCACAGGGGCGTCAGTGGCACATTTTCAACCAGATTTTGGAAGCCAATCTGCCGCTGAAAATAAAGAAATCTTAGCAGCTGATTATCAACCGCCTGTCATCGGTTTAATTTGCAGCTCGCTAACAGCATGGGCCTTCGGATGGGAGTTGCACGCTGTGTGTGCAGCAGAAGATGCGGCACATGTTTTTCAAGCTCTCTTGCTTTGTTTGCGTGGAGTAAGTAGAATGTGTTGCGCCAGATCCTAGTGAGGAACTCGTGTCCAGCCAACTTCCACAATGATATCCTTGCTAATTTCTACGGGTCATTCCTTAGTCTTTTGTGGTTGTTCTTCGTGGCGCAATCTGTGTGCTTTGATAATATTAGAAATAAGATGGCCATTGAAAGGAAATTCATTAACCTTGTGATGTGAACTTCAAAACTATGTTATTCATACAGGTGTGGACTCCCTCGCTCAAGGCTCAGGGTCAGGACGGACGGTGCTAGATGGTTGTGGGGAACTAAAGAAGATGCATTCAGCAAGCCTCCGAGCACTCTACCTGATCGCGCAGTTCCGTTGCTATCTAGTAGTTGTTTAGTTTCTTTCTAGTGTATTTGGCTAAACTGTATGCCGCAGATTGTGTTTCCTTTGGCGAAGCTGTATGCCGCAGCAGTTGTAATAACGTTATATGAACCTCGAGGCTTTGTTAAGTCAGAGTAGGGCAATAAAACTTGCTTTTATCTAAAAAATCTAATCGAGAACTTCAAGGTACGGTCGAGCGCTCAGTTACTTGCTAGAGAATGTTACATCAGACGTCACAGTACGTGTTAAGATGCTTAATCGTGAAGGAAAAGTCGTTTCTGTCCCTGGGCCAAAATCTGGCCCAATTAATTTTAGCCGTTGGATGAGACATATACTACACTGGAAATATGTAGTATGATGTACCGTAAAATATCCGGCAATAAAGCTAGCCTTTTATCTAAAAAATCTAATCGAGAACTTCAAGTGTACTGGTGGAGAGCTCAAGTTACTGCCTAGAGAATGAGATCCTACTTGAGAATTTGGACTGTACCC